>VNJS01018464.1:0-11273 GCA_008042575.1 Drosophila watanabei | reverse complement strand
CCTCGTGCGAGCCGTGCAGCAATAATGTACAAATATCTAACTTTTCTCCCCGCGTGCCTGCCTCACCCGACAATAACAACGACTATCGGCCGTGTCTCTCTCTGTGTGTGTGTGTCTCTCTGTAACTAACTGTAACTGTAACTAACTGCATTACGTATACGCCACCTGCTGTGAAATGATGATTTACCAATAACAACACCTCCGCCTGCAAACGCTGCATTGCGCTGTTGTCGTTATTGTCATCCTTGGTTCCCCCAATTCTCGTGATAACGTGTAACACATGTCCACCCTTGATCGACATTCTGCAGGATTGGAGGTGCAGCGGGACAACGGTCTCAAGCTGTTCCTCGAGAAGGACGACCTGGAGCGACTGTACGACTTCGAGGAGGAGTGCGTCGAGGGCTTCTTCCACGAACAGGAAATCATCCTCAATCAGTCGACGGACGAGAGGGTAAAGAACACCACCGAGCGGGTGGAGACAATGTCGCAGAAAATCGAGGACATCAATCAGAAGGAGAACATACAGACGGCCACCGTTCAGGTGAGTAGGTTGTAGGTTGTAGGTTCTCTCTTCCCCCCCAGCGTTTTCCTCTTTGACATTCCCGTTTTCATGTTTGCGTTTTTATGCAAATTTCCCCTGTGTGTGTGTGATTCGTGTTTACCAAACTGACATGGGTTCTGACAGCACGTCTTCTTCGCATTTGAATTGAAAATTTAACACGTCCGAATGGCCATTGATAGCAATGCAGCCGGTGCAGCTCTTTCTTTGTACAACTTATGTGCTCGAAACTTGTTTTTTTGTATGAACACGGGAAGAAAAAGCTTGGGGTTTAGAATCCTTTCTTGTTCCTATTAAAACTTAAGCATAATAATATTCCTATTTAAGCTGTAGCAAAACGTAGATGAGTATTTCTTTATTTAAATTTACTTTTATTTCCTAAATAATATGTAACCAAAAACATAAAATTAAGCAAAATTACAACTTAATTTCTTTCCTGTCTTTGACAGAACATTGAGTTCCGGCTGCGCAAGATGGAGGAATCCTCCGAGCAGATACTCTCCCACCTGGCCGTCATACATCGCTTCATGTCCACACACATTGCTGGGACAGATGACCTGCGGGGCTCGACGATAAACATTCCGGCGGAGATGCACCGCATGCGTACCATCTCGATATCGGACACGGAGGGCGGTGGCAATGGCAGTGGTGGCGCAGGCGGAGGAGGCAGTGGTGGTGGCGGCGGTGGTGGAGCCGTCGTGCCACTGGCTCTGGGCGCCGGACTGAATCTAAATTCGCTGCAGGTGCGTTTGAAATATATATCGCTGCAGCACCAAGTGCACAGTGAGAGAAAATACTTGGAACTTGACGTACTAAGACCCAAATCCGAATCTTGACAAATGACAATAATAGCTTGAAGCTTAGAAACCTTTAGAATTTTTCATTTTGTTGTTTAGAAAATGTTTAGAGCTTTTACTTTGTTATCTCTGCCTTGTTATTATTTATTATTTATTATTTTTGTACTAGAAAATTGAGAGTTTAGATGAAATTTTAGATGCAATTGGTGAATGACAGACCTTAGTGATATTCTTAAATGTTTTATTGTTGCAAATGTTATTTTAAAGTTGATGTTTAATAAATTAAATCAATGACAACACTGGTTTTTTGTGCACACACACACTTAAATATTGATGGCCCCTTTGTCCAGGTGACCACACGCCGTCGATTCAATCGCTCGCTGACCGAGGTCCGGCCGGATGCGTACATCTTCGACGAGGGCACCCACTTCGAGGTGGTGCCGCTGCCAGAGGAACCGGACGAGGTGGTCAAGTCCCGCGAGGCTCTCAACGAGCAGGTGGTGCGCAAGGCTTCGATGCAATCGGAGGCGGACTCGGACATCTATCTGCCGCTCTCGCAGAGACCGTCCACCTGCGAGACGGTCAAGCGGACGCCGTATGTCACCGTGCGCCAGGATACCGGGGCCAGCACCGAGAGCAAGGACACGCTCACGCCAATGGGCAATGACGATGATCAGACGCTCGTCGGCGGCGATAATTCGGATGATGCGGCGCCGGATATCAACTTTGAGGGTAATTTTCTAGCAGCTTCTCCTGTTGTGTTGTCCTATATCCTCTATGTCCTTTGTGTTTTGTAAGCTCTAAGTTTGAATCCTTATAAAAGCATCTTGTAATTCCCATACAGCTGCCCGGCATCGGGCCTTGAGACAGCGGACCGTCTCCTTGTGTCGACGCAACTCGGAGACTTACTCCCTGACCGGAGCGGACATCAATCGTTCGCACATCAGTCTCAATCAGCTGGCCTCGCTCTCCCGCCGTCAGATGAGCCTGACGCAGTCGGAGCCGGACAGCGACAAGGATATGCCACCAACTGCTGGTGGTTCCTCCTCTGCTCATCCGGGTGAGTTTCCAACGATCCTTGGAATCCGATATTCGCGCTCTAAATTCAGGCTACTAAACCCGTCACGCCATCCCACCTAACACCGGAAACTAGCAACCATACCCAAAGAACCAATCCAGCAAACCGATTTGGCCAAAAAGCACTACCATTAACCATTAACCATTAACCATTAACCATTAACCATTAACCATTAACCATTAACCATTAACCATTAACCATTAACCACTGACCATAACCGAGTGTCCACATCTCTCTCTCTCTCTCTCTTTGAAACCTAACCGAACTCTAGGTAAATCAGTATTGCATGCGAAACCCTCCAGAAATATCTTGCTGAAACTGCACAGCGAGTACACCTCGATCACGGACGAGCTGGAGAGCGTCTGCCACATGATAGCATCGCCCACGGTCTCCTTGCAGAGCAACAAAGGTAAGCCCCAAGGAGCACAGGGAGCACGAGCGAAACCGAAACAGAATCCGAATCCGAGTCCAAAACCCAGTTGAGGCTGTACCCCAACCGTGAGCCAAGTGTAAATACAACTAACCGGGTCAACCCGTATCATTGCCTTGCTTCCGCCGCTGCCGTTGTCGCCTCCTCTACCCAGCAAAGATTCCACCCACCCAGCAGCATCCCTGCCATGTCCCGCAACCCTACTCATCTTTTACCATTTCCAATTGACCCCGACAGCTTCACTGGACCGGCCCAAGACGGAGATGTCGCGGGCGGAGGCCGCCGCTCTGCTGGAGAAGAAGCATCTGAAGGAGTGCGAGGAGAACGATTACAAGATACTGGAGGGCCTGATTGAGGCACGAGGCTCCATTGATGCCAGCGCCCAGGCCTTTGAGGTGAGCAGCCGCGGAATGCGGCAAGGTTTAATCCCTTTTCTGCTTTGTCAGCAAAAAGTTATCTTTGGACAATTTTCGGGTAAAATGTGTCAATTAAGGGATTAGCAGGATTGACCTTTTTGTGAGCCAAAAATAGCCGCGCTGACAGGCTACTAAGGGGGATCGTTGTCCCCTCTCCTGATATTAATATATATACTTGTACTAATATATACTCCCCTCCACAGATCGGCGTTTCCATAGACTACAGCCATCGCTATCCGCTGCGACGCGAGACTGCCGTTGAGCTGTCACCTTCGAAGCCCTCGGTCGAGGGCGACCTGCTGGGCGGGGCCACTGGAGGTGCCGCCAGCGGCGGTGGCGGTGATAGTAGCGACACCAGCGGAGCTGGTAGCTGCGGTGCCATGGTCGTCGTCTCGAGTGGCTTCCAGCTGAAGAACGAGCGTCCCTGGCAGCGTAACTCTTCGATGGAGCAGCAGACCTATCCCTCGCCCCTGGTGCCCACGCGGGCCACCAGTGACTTCCTCAATCCTCCGTACGAGGGCAGCGGGCGGCTGTTCAAGAAGTCCAGCGAGAGCCTGCAGAAGAACTCCAGCACGGAGACGGACTACTCGGCTCATCCGTATCGCTTCATCAAGCAGAGCTCGAATGAGACAAACACCTCGCTGACGGGCTCCTACAACGTGGACACGCCCTCCCTGACGGCCGAGCCCTCGCTGGATGCCGGCGACTCGCACTCGGCGACGGGGATTAGCATTAGCGTTGGCGCCGCTGGCGGCGCTGCCACGGCGCGTTACCAGCCCATCCGCACGGCCTCTGTGGGCGCCGCCGACGGCAGGCGGTTGCGGGACGAGAGCTCCAGCTCCCTGGATCTCAGCTCGGGTGGAACCACTGGGCCAGTGACGATGCAGGCAGCGCCGGCACCGCCATCGCGTCCGATGCTGCTGAAGAAACAGTTTAGCGTGGACCAGGGCAAGCCGTCTCAGCCGGCCGAGGCCTCTGGTGCTGCCACGGGCACGGCTACAGCTTCGGCCCAGACGCCGGAGGCTGCTCAGGTTGGGGCCAAACTGATTTCCACGCTCAAGCCGCAGCCCTTTGCGAGCAAGCTGGGCATGAATGTGCTCAAGGAGAGCAGCTCCAGCACCGAGGAGTCGGGCTGCTCGTCCGCCAAGAGCAGCAACCCGGCCCTGTCCATACCCCAGATCAGTACGCATCTGGTGCAGGACGAGATCGCCAAGCTGTCGTCGAACATCAAGAGCAGCACCGAGTCGGAGAAGGATCCGCCGTTCAACGAGACAATGTGTTAGCAAAGCAGGAGGCTGCTCAGTGGGATAACTAGTCATAGGCTGGGCTGGGTGATACGAGCCTAGAGAGCTAGGAAATCAAATATCAGATTTATATATATAGTCGGGGGGATCGCATGTTACTTACTACGCGTTAATGATTTTTGACAATACATAGTTCACAAATTCTCTGTATTTTTATACAAGTATTTATTTAGAAAGCAGTCATTGTTGTTGTTATACACTCTACAGGAAGGTAGTCGGGCATGGAATATCTGTGTTTTTCGTTTCTTTCTGTCTGTCAAGCAAAGGAACTCTCCTTCTACGGGGAACAACCACCAAAGAAATACATATGGTAACGCCTAAGTTATACTACAAACATATATCGCCTACTCGGTACTCTGTACTACGTTTTCGGTACTTGGAACAAAGTATTCAGTACTCGTTACTTAGTACTCGCTACATGGTACCCGTACTCGGTACTTGTTACTCGGTACGTGGTACTCGATACTCTGATCAGTTCTCGGTACTCAGTACTCGAAAACTTTTACAAAAAACCACTCCTAGAATGTAGTCAGACTCTTACACATATTGCAATGTTGCTGCAATCCTGCAACTCTCACCCAAAACATATCTCTGGAAGCAACCACTCTACTTTATCCAAGCCGAGAGATCATGAGCACGTACCACCTCAACGCAATTGGAAACTTATCGCAGCAACTCTGTGTCGTCTCGTCTCAACTTAGATAGTCCGTTTTACTTGCTTAATCTATATATACTATATGGAGGGGAAATCCCGAAATTCGTGTATTCTGTGTACCAGCAGCTGCCCTTTTGTCGGCGGCTTTAGTTAACTATTATTGTACATAAATAGAATAAATGTTATACATAAATATATTATGGAAAAAAAAGAATGCTAAGATTGCTAAAATTGTTCATGTTTGGCCAGTGTGTGCTAATACCTTTAATTAGTTTTAACAAAATATTTGCAAGGATTAAGATTAACAATGCATTTTAATAAAGAAAAAGAAAAGATTTATGATTGTACTTATTTAATTTAAGAATCGTATGTTATTTTTATTAAAAATAAATTAT
The DNA here is from genome assembly GCA_008042575.1 of Drosophila watanabei. NCBI lineage: Eukaryota > Metazoa > Arthropoda > Insecta > Diptera > Drosophilidae > Drosophila > Drosophila watanabei. The sequence continues at coordinate 5,639 of VNJS01018464.1, read as the reverse complement.
TAACCTTTAAGTATTTAAAATAAAGTCAATGTGTTTTATTAGAAATTTTATGTAGTTAATTTTTACACACTTCCATGGTGAAAGAGTCATTTTCGGCGATTTAAAATCGTTTAATATAGACGTTAACCCATCTCTATTTTGTTGTCAAGCTTCAAATTTTATCATTTTTAAAAGATGTTCTGCAGATTTCTTTGGTTTTCATACAAAATTCACTTTATTTATTCCTGCTTTCAACATAAATACACTTTGTTTATAATGTTTTTATTCACTCATCGTCGCTCTTTAATACTCTACTATAATACAAGAATAGTTGCTAAATACACAGGTATCGGATCTACGAAATTTACACATTAATAAAGTCTTTTGCGTCGCCGTGTCAAGTAACAGCTAGGAAAACTATACAAACAACTTGGTTTTATTACAATTAGAATTATTTTAAAGTGTTTAATAAATATTTACAACAAATGGCAATGGGACTTTCGCATCGACTACTTCTAGAAACTAGAAATTACAAGGCACTTATGTAACTTAGCGTTAATTACTAGAAAGTCAAACCGGCAAGAACATTCAATGCTTTCGCGGTTCACAAGTTGCACGTAGTACTCCTATAAGGTAGATATTTTTTTGTCGTAACTATCCTAACGTTTTTCGGTTTATCGGTTTCTCATTTTTAAACATTCTTTCAGGTTTTCGTTGATAACATGCATGGCATTATCTGCCTGGGACTTCCTGTGGGAACTGGTGACTGAGCCATCCATTTAGAATGTGATGTGTAAGGGGGCTAAGTTATCCCCTGCCCGGAGTTAGTTGTTCTCATTGCTGTTGAGGTTCTCCGCCTCCGGTTCGCCGGGATTCTGGTGAACCAGCCTATCGAGCTCCTCCTTCTTGGTGCGTTGGAAGAAGCCCATCTGAGGAATAAACAGAAGTAGGTCAGATATAACTCCATATATAATATATCTTTTATAAACAAACCTTATACATTCCGTAACTCAGGGCAGATAGCAACAGCAGGCCACCGATGACGGACACCAGGATAATCCACCATATGCTCTTTGCCTGCAGATGCTTGTATATCACATTGGGCTCGATCCTCCGGTTAATGGCAAACGACGTGGAGGTGGGATCGCCCTTCTTGTGCAGCTCCAGATCGGCCAGGATGACAAAGTACTCCCAGGGATCCACGAGAATGGAGTTCACTTCGTTCAGATCCACATTGTAGCGCATGTTCAGGTTGATGGACTTCTCCGGCCTGAAGTGGACGCGCATCTCGGCCCGGAGACAGATGGTCATCTGTGGATCGCGGCAGTGGAACACAATGGTGCGGTTCACCGGCAACTTGTCCTTGAAGTCGTCGCTCAACATATCGTGAGCCTTGACATTCGAAATGCGAGCATACTGCTCCCTATTGGCAGTCAGAGCCTTGAGATCCCTTCGTTTCCGTGTCATCGAAGCGGTGGCCACCGAATCAGGGTCGAGCACCTCCATGGTTTGGTGAATGTGTCCACTGGTGGACACGTCGTAACCTTGCCCATTCTGCGTAATCACAGTCCTCTCCAGGCCCCCGCTGACCGTGGTGGATACCTCGACGGGATCCAGGAAGAGCAGGGTATCGTTCTGATCGTACAAGTCGATGTTTAGCAGCTGGGAATCGTAGCTGGCCTGCATCTTCAGGCTGGTGATGTTGATGATTGGAATAACGGCCGTGCCCACCTTGTAGGCAATGGGAATATAGAAGGACAGCGTCAGCTCCTCGATCACACTCGGGCCGTTGCTCTTGATCTCGTAGTTGTTGATGATCTCCGCCGAGTTGCTGTAGTGCTCCAAGTCAATCTGTGCATTGGTCTGGCCACTGAAAGGTAATGGGAACTTTAGCAAGACTCCTAGGATTTCATTCTAGATTCCCAACTCACCCGGTGGCATCGATCTCGGTGAACTCCTTGAGGCCAATCACATTGACCTGCCTGTTGTCCGTGGGATTCGCTTCCCTTCCCGTACTGAAGACCTCGGCGGTGATGATCAGGGAGAGTCCACTCAGCTGACTCACATCGAAGCTGACGGTCACCGAGTCTCGGTCACCCTTGGCCAGCGGTCTTCCTCGATTCAGATCGCACACCATGTGGGCCTCCGTGACCTTGCAGTTGCCGGGCACTTGGGCAAAGGGCAGCCGGGAGGCGCTGGTCACATTGAACTGAGGCAGGTAGGCGGTCTCTCCCACATTTGTGATCTCATAGTTCAGGCGAAGAGTGTCAGCGCTGCCCAGGATATAGGTGGAGCTAAGGAAGAGAAGAGAGTATATATTTAGACAAAGAATAAAATTTAATCCCAAAGTTCAGTCAGCTCACCTCACATCCTTGCTCTTGAGCTGCAGATCGGCATTACACACATCGTTGGCACAGCCTGTGCTGAAGATGATCTTGTTCTGGTAAACCTTGGGCTCCGCTGGATCCACAGCCACACAGGTGTCGCAGAATTCTATTTATAGATAATTAAGGTAATAAGGAAACCATTTACTCCCCAAATAATATTTGTACTTAAAACTCACCCTCGGAATCGGGCACCTTCTTGGTCAGCTCGTAGTGCATCTCCAGGTCAATGGGCGTGAAAATGTCCTTCTCGCTGTAGCGCACCTGAACCTCGAAGACGCGACACTGCTCGCTGAGGCCTGCGTCCACCTTGAAGCTCATCTCGTTGGTCTGCGTCTGGGCAAACTTGGCTCGCTTCAGCTGCGGATCGATGGTTATCCGGATGGCCAGCTCCTGCTGCTGCACCCTCGTGTCCTTCGACGTGGTGCTGAGACGGTAGCAGGAGGTGATCTTCACCTTGTCCTGCTCTGGCTTGATCTCTCGCGATTCCGACTTGACGGTGGCATGAACCTTGACCACCGGATAGGCTCGATACAAGTATAGGGCCTCGGCATTCGGTGCTCCGACAGCAAAGTCATTGAAGCCATTGCCATCGATGTCGGAACCGCGGGACAGTCCGTGGCCGAACATGTGGGTTCCATATTTGGAGGCCTGCTGGCTGGGAGCATCCAGCTGCTGGCTATGCTTATCCCTCAGTCCCCGCTCGCTGCCCAGGTAGATGAACACGGAGCCATTGCCGGCAAAGGGAGCGCCCACGGCAACGTCTGTGGAATAGGTAATTATTAGTATATATTTTCCTCGAGATTTGGATTCTATAACGAAAGGTATAAAATCCTACTGAACCCACCATTGAATCCGTCATGATTGATGTCGCCCAGCCGGGAGAGAGTGGTGCCAAAGCGAGCACTGCTTGTGAGCGGCGACCGCAAGATCTTCCTCTCGAAGTTGAACTGTAAAGATAAGCAGGCATTAGTCAGTTGCGTATATTTCCCATACGAATCATGGATTACTCACAAAGCCTTTGTTGATGAACACATAGATGGCCCCGTTATCGTGGGAATCCTCCAGAGCGTACTGCGGCGCCGATACAATCACGTCCGTCCTGCCATCCCCATTGAGATCCTCGGCCAGCACCGAGTAGCCAAAGTATTCGCCAAACTGCTCACCCTGGAAGACGTGGTGCTTCTTGATCTTCTTGCCTTGGATGTCGAAGATGTAGGCCTCGCCGGACTGCTTGTTGGCCTGAGGGGCGGTGGCCACGTAGAGCAGCGTGGACAGGTTGGCGCTGTCGAAGTAACCGGAGCTAACGGCATAGCCAAAGTACTCATCATCCCCACCGTTCGGCCTGGGAATCTCCGGAGCATAGTGCTCCGGAGTGTACTCATTCGTGTCCACTTCCCGTACCCTGCGGCTGCGACGGAGCGCGCTGCTCGTGTCCCGCCGGCTGGCGGAGGGATTATCGATGTTGTCCACCTGACGGTACAGGATCACAGAACCCTTCCACGTGAAGATACCCGGGGCTCCGATGAGGAACTTGGAGTTGTCGTCCGACACATGGGCACTCAGTCCCAGCTCGCTGTAGATGTAGTAGAAGGCGTTCGTGCCGTCCACCTCGACCACCTGCTCCGACTTGAGGCGCAGCGGGGAGATGCGGGTCACGTGTCCAGGAGTGCTGCCCAGCGTGTTCTGCACCCAGTAGCACACCCCGTGCAGGTGGTAGTCATTGCCGCTGGGCGTGTAGAAGCGGGGAGCGCACACGAGCAGCTTGTCCGTGTCCCGGGTGCCGCCATCCATGGATCCGCCCAGCCACTGGAAGTCCTTGCGCTCCGAGTCCATGGTGTACTCATTTCGGGGGGCATCGACGTTGCCTGTTTGGTCCAGGATATAGGGATTGCATTGGCCGTTCAGCAGGGAGCACCTGTATATCGCTCCCGTCTCATTGATGGTGCGCTGTGACTCTAGCGTGGATTGGGCACGAGGAGCACCCACGATGATGCTGAAAGGGGAAGAAGGGTGGGGAGATATTAATAGATGGAAAAGATACAGCTCTAGTAAGCTGAATTTATTAATTTTTTATACAGAACTATGCTATTAATTAAATAAATATCCCATTTTTGGTCACATTATTACTTAGTCATCAAATAACATATTCTGTTTACGCTTTATATACTTTTAAAATTTACAATAAATTAATACTCTTTGTTCAGAAGGTGAAGAGGAAAAACAAAAATAGAAATGAACACATTTCTTACACCCTTTATTTATTATTTTATTTTATTTACATTTAATAAAGCGAAAACCCACGATTTTCCAACAAATTGCTTTGACTAATTTGAATGTTTAGCACCATAAATAAAATCTTTGAAGCGATCGCTTTATTTGCCAAACTTTGGAAGCAAACAAAGTAAACAAAATACCTGAACGAGAAGACAATGTATTTACCACATATGTAGAAATAAATAAATAAAATAAACAAATAAATAAGCATATGAGTTCATTAGCAAATAAAAATGTTAAAAGTGACAGCAGCAGCAGCAGGCCAGCATTTCTTCTTTGTTGGCACATAAAAAAGTCAAGAAAAACAAATACGAAGTAGCAGCTAGACGTATTTACGAATAGGAAGCCAGAAGTGACTTTTACCTCAGCTTTTAGTTCCCAATTTTTTGAGGTGGAAACAAATGTATTTTGACAACTGGCAAAGGTGTAAACGGGGGAAATATTGAACGGATACTGTTACAATCTTCTGTATGTTCTGTATTAGTCATTGTGGGGCAATTTAAGGCCTATGCCTCATCCATTAGTCTACTTTTCCGGCGAACTTACACAGTCACAGTCAGTCAGTCAGTCAATCAAGTGGCTTGACAATGAAAATGTATTTTATTTGATAGATTTCCCATGCACAAAGTGACCCATCTGTAGCTCAGCATAAATGAAAAATCTAATGCAATTCAAGGGAACTAGAAACCTGATAAGGTGACAAATCGGGGCTACATAACGCCAAGAGAGAGAGTCAGAGAGGTGGGGCTTATCTTGGAAAATGTCACCTTAGCGGTATTTCACTGTGACAGCGGCAATCTTATCGTAAATCGTAGCTGGCAACGCTGCCTTTGTGATAACAGATTGTCATTGGCTTCTAACTTAACCGAACCGTTCTATAACTAAGCAAACTCCACCCTTTCCTACGGTGAATAATCGAACGGAATAACCGAGTTCTAAAGCCAAACAAGGGCTCGGACGTGCAGCACTGCAAATATTTGCATAACTTGGAACATATCG
>VNJS01018459.1:0-12610 GCA_008042575.1 Drosophila watanabei | reverse complement strand
GTAAAGGACACCGAGGTCATACAAGGGTCAAACATTTCAAGCCTCTGCTCACTGCCAAACTTGCAACCAAATTTGCCGCAACTGCATAGCCGGCCACTAAAGTGTGTTGCGCAGTCGCGGTGGCCGATTTAACCGCACATAAAAATTAGTTTATTCTCTCCTCCTTCCGGCTTCCTAGCCCTTCATGCCCCGCTTAGGGGGTGCTCCTCGGGACCAGAACTTAAATGCTGCTTGCTGGGCTCGATCCACTGAATAAAATATATCCACAGTAAGCAACAAATAAATAACACTATTTCAGAATACATTTACCCGCTGATTAAAAAGAGTTCCAACAAAATAAAAGAGGGTTTCCACGATATAACCTCTCTCTCGGTGCTGGTCGACGCCTGCGTTCGATTTGCTATCTTCACTGGCAATTAATTTGGCGACCTGGGCAACAGAAGGGGTTACACACTGTACACAGGCACTGACAGCTTTTGTCTACTCACTTGGGATTCCTTAAGTTCTGGAAAAACCTTTTTCACTCGATATACTGTCCCTGTGGACTTAGCACTTTTCAATCTTTAGGTTGCGGAAGCAACTTGAGGGCTTGGGCACTCCACCGATTCTCGATTTGAAAAGACTTTAGCACGGAAACGGATAGAGCGACCCAAGTTCTGCTAGCAGTAGCAAAAATATGTGCTAATTAGAACCAAAAGCTTTCCAGATCTTCCCTGGCGCAGCTATGAGCTATTTGTTATATTTGCCCCAAGATCTGCTCTGACAAATACCACAAAATGCAGCTCACAAATTCTATGCACACGTACTAAAAGCTCGGCTTAAAGATAGCGGAAAACGTAGCCTGCTTTTAAGCTGACATCTGTTTGTGCCACTATATACGCCCCAAAGCTTGGCTTAAAATTCACATAATGTAGCATGCTTCTAGGCCCAAAAAAAAATATCTCGCGGATCTTCAGTCGCCACTACAGAGGAAGTTGTAAACCTAGGTATAACTATGAGCAATAACCTATCATGGAACGCACATGTAATAAAGGCATCTGGAAAACTTTACGGCCTACTTAGGCAGCTCAATATGACGCAAAAATACCTTTCGACAGATATGCGACTAATGATAGCAAAGGTATACCCTATACCTTCCCTAAGCTATGGGATTAGAATCTTTGGGAACTGTGGTGCTGCCACCCAACAAAAATTAAACGTCGCCTTTAGCAACATTGCAAGATATATATTCAATATTAGACGAGGTGAACCCATTACGACTAAGGCCAATAGCATATCCGGATTTAGCTTTAAAGTTTGGAGCAATACCGGAAATCTTATTTTTCTGCATAAAGTAATAAATATAAAAAAGCCCAGCTATATTTTTAAAAAATTAAAATTTGGAACATCAACAAGAACCTATAATTTAATTAATTTTCGACATAATCTTTCATCCTCTGAACGAGACTTTTTTATTCACACTATTCGCTTGTGGAATCAACTACAACAACATTTTAAAACAATAAGTAGCACACCTCAATTTAGAAATAAATTTAATAAAGTTTTATGGGAATAAAAAATATAAACTAGAACTAAATAAAATTACATGTTAAATGATGAATTAAAAATAAAAAATGTAATTGTTTGAATATGAAATACATGTATGGCAAGCTTGTGCAGTGTTAAGAAAGATTTGAAATTTTATAGAACGAACCCGTTGTGACTAGCGTACTGATTTATAAGTTAAACTTTTAGCATTAGGAATACAGACCAAAAAATTTAATTAAATATACTATTCTATAAGACTTAGATGCGCTGAACTGGAATGTGGCTATGTAACTTTAAACGAAAAGTACCAAAACCATTTATTTTAATTTTAAAAAGACTTTTTTGGTAACCAAGGTATTGTATTTTAAATTTATTCATATATATTGTTGAATATGCCACTCATGGGTGGGAATAAATATATATAAATTCAAAATTCCTCAGAGCCAAAAACAAATGTTGGCCCAATTATAAGTCCTAATTTTGAAGCACGTGAAAAGTACTGATAGTTTTGGTAAACAAACCCGTATTTACGGTACAGCATCCCAATCGTACAAATAGACCGATGACGATGTTTGCACTTTAAAATTTATTTAAAAAATTACAGCTCAGCACGTTAAAGACCTTTTTAAGGTGTATTTTCGTTTTTAGTTTTTTAATATTTTGTCGACCTGTTTTATGTTGGTTTTTTAAATATTCTCCTGCCAGATTTATTGACTTTATCATGCGCTCAAATCTATTGTCTAAGCACTTTTTCCACTCCGACTTGTCAAAAAGGTACTGGTTTGAGCTCATTGTAATGGTTGTCTTCTCTTTCGCATTTCGCCTTTAGGGAAAAAGTTACTCAAGAGGAACATGTTTTTCTTTTTATAATAGTAGTATGATTTAATTTTATTTTGATTCTCCAATAGGTAGTATTTTTACTACACTTTCGAAGTAGTTTTGTGTTTTCCCATTCAACTGAATGACTGAATTACTAAAAATAGTTAGCCGATATTTTCAGTCGTATAGGGATCGACCAGAAAAAGTCAGCGGCTAAATTTTTATTAAGTTTTCAATGGCAAAGTGTGAAAAATTGAGGAAGATGCCAAATAAAAGTAAGAAAAATGGTTTGCAGGACTTTAGGAAACGTTTAACAGAATGGCCAAAGCTATGTTCATGGCCTACGAGTTGGTATTTGTTTTTTAAGCAGCCTGTGAGGAGCCTGGCGGCTCCCCACAAATAAATATGTAATGTAATATGTAATATGTATAAAGAATAATAACATAGGCCATGTAAATAATATAAACACAAATAATCATGTAAATAATAGCCGATAATAATGTAAACAATAGAAAATAGCCATGTAAACAATAATGTAAACAATAGCAGATGATAATAATACATTTAGTTGTAACGGAACTGCTTTTTTTCTGGGCAACGCCGGGCTACCTCATGGATGCCCAGGGCGGGTTCGACCCAATGCTTGCAGTCCGCACAATAAAAATACCGATATATCGGACGTCTCGGAACTATACAAAACTCACATCACTAGAAATTCAACTCAAAAAAACGTAAACAAACAACTTTTTGGACAACTTGGACAATTGGTGGCATTGATGTTTCTGCCACGACGCTCCCAGCCATCCTGTGATGCCCCCGGGTTGTTGTGGGGCATCACCCATCTCCGGCGGACAGGAGTCTATTCCAGACGGTCTGGCGACCGGCCCATATCCCCCAGGTAAAGTTTCTACTCAATCTTCATTTTGTAATTTTAATTATTTACATACATTTCTAGATCCTTAACACTAACATGGCAGGACACTTAGGCTAACAATGCGGGTGCTTGTTGGGACCTATTCCCGGCGAAGCCGTGATCCTAGCCAGGGATGCGCTTGCGCCAAGGCTGCAAGAACCTCAAAGAAATCGGCGGTACGGCGCTCTCGCCGGCAAGAATTGGCCAAAATCTGGCTGGTCAAGAGAAAGACCCCTTTTTCCTACCTAGGGTCCCTACTGGAGCTCCAAAAGAAACCACAAGGGTGAGTCTGTTTATCAAATTTATGTTTCAACTTCTTTTTAATTCTCCTGTTTAATTTACAGCACCTGTGTTGCACTAATCCCGGACCCGACTCCGGAAACGCGGAGAACAAAACACATAGGAACTGAGGACAAGCAAGTAAGTACCAAAAACAAAAGGAATTGTATAGCAATTATTTAATTCTAAATTTTCAGCAGGATCCAGCGCTAAATTGAGCACGGGCAGAAGCTTCAGCTCCACGGCCACGGCTCGAGAGGCCGACGAACGCCTAGAAAAATGCTGCCGGTCTCGGGCGGCGCTGCTCGGAACGGACTCACCGGATCCGGATGGCCCAAAATGGATTTGGTTGATGGCGGCGACTTCAGCGGTGGCTCGGCTGCGCAGTGGACACTGCTGTGTGACGTCTGGCCGGCGGCCTGTTGACACTGGCTCTAGCGGATGTTCGCTCTCTCCAGGCACCTCCACAGCAGTTGCCGGCGGCAGGTAAGACAACAATTGCACAGTAAGCACCAGAAAATAAAAATAAATTCCGTGGTCAGTGAGTATGTCACGGCCACGCTGCAAGACAAATTCCTTTTTTTATTAATTATTCTCCACTTGTTATTTTCCCGCACTCACGTTTTCTAATTTTCTTTCCACTACAAACAAAAACACTTGTTGCTTCCGTTTTGCATACCTGCTCCTACTGTTATCTTTTTCTTCCCCTACACCGCCCTATATAGCCTCGGTCCGTTTCCCGAGATCCGACTTAGGAACCGATTCCTCAGTGCAACGGCCGAGGTCAAGGGTAAAAAGCCCTTTCTCTTAAGTCCCTACCCGTTACATCCTACCGTTTCGCTCATTTAAATCCCCTCCCCCTGGTCCTACCGATCCTAACCCCTATCGATATATCGATAGTCCTCCAGCCCATTCCGACTAGAAATGCAACAAAGTCAAAGATAAATAGATTTAAGGCTTTGCAAAGCCATATACAAAATACACGATAGTTAACCTAAGCCAAAGCAAACTACCATCGCTAGCTTAAAAAGCTCGAAGCACACGGACACACACACACAAGCCTAACAACGAAACTCACCACGAGCAGTGGTCACATGATCAAAAGAAGTATGTATGAGTGAGCGAGAATGGACGCGATCACGCCATGCAAGTAACACCCGAAAATTGGCACGCGCCCTAAGGAAAGAACGATAGGAAGCGATGCACAAAACTTCTATAAGATTCAAAGCGAGGTCACGAGAACTTCGCAGTGGAAAAAACCAGGAGATTAGTGAAAAAACGTGGAGTGAGACAGAAGTGGATCTGTGCAAAACACGGAGCTGGCGAGTGCCACTCCAAATGGAGAAAACTTTAGTGCGGGTGAACAAATCGAGATTTGGAGACACCAGCAGGCCATCCGGCCTACACCTCTAAGGAAGCCAACTTAGCGGGAACCCAGCCGTCGAGTGACGGCTGATGCAGACCAGCCGGAGCGGAGCATCGAGGGATTTGTGCCGGCCCAGGACCAGCGGCGGAGCACGCAACCAACAGGCGGGTCCTTGAGTGGGTGTGCGTGGCGTAAGACGGGGTAGTGGTGTGTGTGAAAACGCAACGAGTGGCCTGCCAGGGAGTTCGGCCAACATGGCCAAGTGCACATAAAATCTCCGCGGAACTCGATGCGGTATCGCCATAGAGTAGAGCAGTTAAGAATGTAACCCTAACCTCAAACTTTGCGCAAGCCCATTCGTAACCAAAACTAACCTCGCAAATTGAATATGAAAACTTCACAATACATAGAAATACACTGGGAAAAATGTATGAGAAAATAAAATTTATAAAATTATATACATGTACTGGGAAAATTTCGAGGAATAGGAACTTATAAAAAGAGAAAAAAAACATACACTGAGAAAAATAAATTAATAATAAAAATCCAATAATATATAAAAATGAAGTTTGATTAAATTTTATTTACCGCCTGACTAAAATACCGAAGCCCACCCATATTGCGATAAACAAATATGTTAACATCCAGAAAACTTGTACGGGGCCAGGCTCAGCCGGCGGCATAGCTCGGGCCGACAGCGAGTGCTGACGGCGGAACTTGCCATTCAGGGTGACGACCTTCTCCGATAGTACCGGTTGTGATTCCGCCTGGCAGATGCATAGTTCCTAACGTGCAGAAAACGTCCCTGTCGGTCTCCTCGCGGCGAGTGCCATAAGCCAGACCCAATACGCGCTACCGCGGATCCCTCTTCGCTATTTTACTAATATAAAAAAAAATTGTTCCTGCTTGGTAACCCGGTGGCTGACAACCTCCATCTCACGTCAGCCCACCGTTCATCGAAGACCCATTGTCCTATCCTTATAAATTTTTTGTAAAGAGATCCTGGCGTGACTGAGCTTCACCCCAGCCTAAGAACTACTTCACAAGCCGAGCATTTTTTTCTTTTAACTCGCGATTCCCACCTCCCGTGCAATTGAAATAGTGCGCAGCCGTGCACAGCACGAACGCTTTCTTGAGAGAAGTGACCAATAACTAAGGGGATATAGGTTATGGATGTTGGTCGAGGTACTTGAAAATTAAGCTGATGTGCGGGAAAATTTTGTGATACATTTTCCCTATAATAGCATGAAGCCCTTGTCTATGTAGGAAACTTGCCTTAATGCAGGTTCTCACCTTGTAGGCCCGAAAAACTGACCTTTTTTAAAATTATTGTTTGAGAAAACGGTTAAAGATACAAAGCTGAAAGGTTTGTAAGTATATAAGAATATATTAAATTACAGAAACATCTTCTCATCTCTCAAACATGTCGGCGCAAAGGTGTCCCTCTAGCGGGACTGTTTCACGAAAAACCGTTTATTTGAAACTCAAAAATCAAGCAAATTCTCAATTAGAATTGCATTATTTATTTGAACTAGGATTACCGAAAAAAAATTAAAGCTCTAAAAGTTATGATGTTTAAAAAAAAATTCGTTTTTCCCATAATTTTATTTTTAAAAAACCCATTTTTTTTCATATATTTTGAATATCATTCCTATTCTAGAATATTCATTCCTAGTTCAAAATCGTCTTTTCACTTCATAGCGAACGGTCGTGTTTTTGGTTTGCGTTTCGAATTTGTATTTTTTTTTTTTTGCATTTCAGGGTTTCCATTAATTTGTTTACTCAAATAAATAAAAATCATTTACCGTTTGCTGCCGCGTGTGCATGCTCTTTCTGTGTAAATTACTTGAATTAATAATCACTTGTAGTATGCACATATATCGAATACTTACTGTACTTAACGGGCACACACTGTTACACTTAGTTGCAATGTTTATTCAAGGTCGCGGTCATAAACCTCAAGTAGACGAAATATGAACTACCCACTTATGTATGTATTGGCCCGCACCCGAAGAGTGCAAGTGTCAGCATAAATGCTACACGAGCGGACCACATGTATGTATGTGCATATACCTCCGCGCTCAGTCCGATCGAGTATAGCTATGTATTTAAGAATATTTAAGAATATATATACGACTCTCCGCTGCCGCTGTTGGTAGCGCAGCTAAGGGACTTAGACTTCCTTAGCTTTAAATTCATATTGAGACACAGACGAATGTGAGTTCGGAGCGACAACAAAGGTTGCTCCGACCAGAAACTCCTATGAGCTTGGAGCGGCAATAACGGCTGCTTCAAGATTGAAAATAAAAAAAAAAATACACAAACCTTAAAACTACAACTGAGTGATCATTTAAAACAATATTGGAAAGGACGACTTCATTTCATGGCCTATACCTATTACATGGCGACCGTGACAAAAGTCCTGGAGAACTATGGACATTGGACTTTGAACCAAAATAAAAGGGATTAACTAACCTGGAACTAAATGAAGCTGACAGCGATTTAAAAAAAAAAAACAACATCGAGGGACCCAATGGAGCTTATAACAACCGCAGTGAGTAGAGTGCGATGTGTGGTAAACGCAGTGGTGTGGTAAGAAAGGCCAGAAAGGCTGAATTACTGAAGCTACTCAACAGCGGAAGTAACTTAACCTGGAATAACTCGGTAAAAATACATGCCGATGTTGAGTATATCAAAAACCTACTGACTGAAAGGGAAAATCAAACCACAGCCACACACACATCCACCTACTCTGCAATTCATAATATTGCCAAAACTAAAAAAAAAAAATTGAAAATTGAAAATTGAGATCCCCAAATTAAAAAAGGAGTGCCCTAAGGACTGCCCGGGACCTATGTGGAGCCCGTTCTGCATAGCCTGAAGTGATGTGTGATGACCAGCACCGGCACCGCCTGAGCTCATAGGCCCAGGACAACTACAGCCGAATCTACAAGTGTGAGGGGCAGGCCGCCCCTTACGCCTTCGAAGGAGCGTCAACGAAGCCGGGCCGGCGAGGACCAGCTGACGCAGATGACATCTCTGGAGCCTGTTGAAGCCTGCAGCCTGAAACATTTTGCACTGCGTTGCATATTTTTTTTTTTTACATTGCACTGTGATGCATATTTTTTTTTATAATATATAAAAACAATTGTAAAATTGAGCGACATTAAAGTTGCCCAATTAGCGTGTGGCCTGCAGCCGTACAACCACTAGGCAAGAAAACATTCAAAATTTTTTTTATGAAAAAATATAAGCAGATTATATATTCGAAAATTTTAAATTCTCCAAATATTTTCTATGAGCCATTGGCAAATAAATACAAAGCCAAGAGCCACGCCATATGTTAATAGCATAAAATTAGAAGAGGATTTAAACAAATTTGAAAACAAAATTAAGCAAGATACAGCCATTATGGCATTGATAGACACAAAGTCAGTGGACTCCACTGCAAATGTAATTAATAAAATCGAATCAAACACTATTGATTCTTATTTAACAAATATTTTGCTAGCAATTATTGTTTTCTTAATGAGTGCTGTCATTTTGTACAAGGCCAACATTTTTCAAAATAAATGCATTTCAAAAAGGGCCATAAATAAAAGCCAGGCTAACGACCTGGACAAAATATAAAAAGCACAAATAATAATTGAAAATAAAATTTGAAATATTGTTATATATATCTTTGCAGAAATGTATTAAGAACTTAAATAGAAATTACTTATCCTACATCCTTGACATATAATGAAAATTAAATAAATAAATAAAAACAAAAATAAAACAACTTAACAAAACATTTAAAAACATTTAAAATCAGGAGTACTGACATGCCTCAGGAAATGCAGGAAAGCGCCATTGATTGCGCAAAACAGGCCATTGATAAATATGAAACTGAATTGCAGATTGCCGAATATATTTAAAACGAGTTCGATGCAAAATTCGAACCCAGATGGCATTGCATTGTCGGTAATGATTTCGGAGCGTATGTGTCCCACAAGCCAGATCATTTAATATATTTTTATTTAGGCCAGTTAGCGTTTTTATTGTTTAAGACTGGTTCGTAGAGACAGCAATTCCATTTATTAAGTTCGGGAATAAATTCCAGAAATGTTCTCAACAAAATTCCATTAAATAATGGAATGGAATGAACTTTATAAAGAATTGAGTAACATAAAAGCTGATTTTGACAGATCATACAAGTCATTATCAAGGACCCGGCTAGCACAGCAAAATACTGTGAATAAGCATGCCGAAATATTAGTAGACCGCTTTAACGCAGCGCGTATATTAATACATGACCTGAGAGATCGGCTAGACAAAGCCAATTGGTCTCGAGTATCTAAGTTCTTGCTAAAATTACGAGAGAACTTAATATACATAAAACAAAGGTATAGTTTGGCCATTTCAGTGCCAACTATATAAAACACACCGTTGGCAGTAGAAACTGACGACGAACCGGAACTATCAGATTTGCCAGCTCTTGAGCCGGATGAGATAGATGACCCCGTCTTCCCGAAATAGAGGCAAAAGATATAAACAACCTCACGGTACCTGCAGTCCTCATTCAATCTGAACCATCAGATCAGCACCTCACAGACTGCACCGATAGCGACAGCATTGTTGAAGCAAAACCTAACACAATGGCTGACGAAACCATTGCCCAAAGGGCATACATAAAAGAAATTTCGAGTGCCATTCCGGAGTTCAACGGACAAAAACTTAATCTGCAACGATTCATAACAGCTTTGAGATTGGTCGACCTGATCAAATCCAAAATTGTGGGATCAACATTATACAGAGTGCAGAATGAAACCACCATAGATGCAATAATAAAGAAATTGCAAGACACCATAGTCGGCGATACATCCATCGTGGTTAAAGCCAAAATGGCAAAAACAAGCCAGAAAGGTAAAACGGCTGAAAAATTTACAACTGAAATAGATAACTTACGAAAGCTCCTATAAGCTTCGTATATTGACGAAGGCCTATCGGCCGAACACGCTGACAAATTCAGCACTATGGAAGCCATTAACACAATGGTTAAAAATTGTGAGCATGGCCGCCTTAAAACAATCTTGGAAGCTGGCAATTTCTCAACTATGAATGAAGCCGTCACTAAGTACATACAATGTAGTACTGAAATGACGGGTAATGCCAATTCAATATTGTACACCCACAGAGGTAACAACTATCGCGGTAACAACTACAGAAACAGTTATCGCGGTAGGGGTAATAGCCGAGGTAACTACCGAAACAATGGCTATAACCATAATAACGATTACAACCGAAATTATAATAATTACAACAACAATAATTATAGAGGAAATAACCGTGGTGCGAACAACCGCGCCGGAAACAACCGCGGGGCAAACACCAACAATCATAACAATGTTCGAGTAGCCCAAGGTAACTCGGAAAACCAGCAAAACCCCTCAGCTATTTAGAGCCAGAAAATAGCACTATAAAAACCGTCAACCTCAACCTAAGCATTTTTGTAAAAATTAACAATGGAAGCACAGGTAAATGTTATACATTGTTGCTTGATACTGGTGCAGATATATCTATATTAAAAGAAAATATAGATACATTTGAGAATGTAAATGATAAAATTCGTACCGAAATATCGGAAATTGGCGAAAGTACAATTTCTTCAACAGGCTTGGCCTGTACAGAACTCACTACAGGTAAATATATTATTCCGCACGACTTCTATTTAGTCGATCAAAATTTTCCAATACCTAGAGATGGCATACTAGGCATAGATTTCATAAAACGATATAATTGCCAACTAGATTTCACTCAAAGTGGCGACTCACTGATTCTTCGCCCAAACAACTTAAATTATCCAATCGAATTACAAATACTTCATACTTGTGAGAATAATGCCACAGTACTCCCAGCTCGTTCCGAAGTTGTCCGTGAAATTCAAATTCCCTCAATAAAAAATCAAATTTTGATATTAAATCAAGAAATTGATGAAGGAATTTATATCGCAAACACGATATCCAATCACAAAAATACTTATGTCTGTATTATAAATACAACAAAATCCAATAAAATTGAAAAGTTAAATAACATCAAATACGAAACTCTGAATAATTATGATATAATAGAAGAAAATAACGAAGAAAGAGATGACTTCGTTATGAAAAAGTTAATTAAAAACTTTCCGCCTATGTTCAAAACTCAGTTAAAAGATCTATGCACCAGATATACAGACATATTCGGACTAGAAACCGAATCAATAACTTTTACAAGCAAAAGCTTAGAATGAAGGATGATGAGCCCGTATATATTAAAAACTATAGAAGTCCTCATAGCCAAGTGCAAGAAATTCAAGCCCAAGTTCAAAAATTGATAGACGACAAAATAGTCGAACCATCAGCCTCACCTTACAAAAGCCCGCTTTTATTAGTTCCGAAGAAGTCTCTTCCGGACTCTGACAAGAAATAATGGCGATTAGTAATTGACAATCGTCAATTTAATAAAAAATTATTGTCAGATAAATTCCCATTACCTAGAATTGATGATATTCTAGATCAACTAGGTAGAGCTAAATATTTTTCATGTCTAGACTTAATGTCTGGTTTTCACCAAATTGAACTTGAAAAAAGTTCCAGAGATATAACGTCATTTTCAACGAGCAATGGCTCGTATCGCTTTACGCGATCACCATTTGGCTTGAAAATAGCCCCAAATTCATTCCAGAGAATGATGACTATCGCTTTCTCACGATTAGAACCGTCCCAAGCATTCATTTATATGGATGACTTAATAGTCATAGGATGTTCCGAAAAACATATGCTCAAGAACTTAACTGATGTTTTTGAAAAATGTAGGAAACATAACCTAAAGTTACATCCTGAAAAATGTTCATTTTTCATGCATGAAGTCACATTTTTGGGACATAAATGCACTGATAAAGGAATCTTGCCTGACGACAAAAAATATGACGTCATAAAAAACTATCCAGTCCCACATGATGCGGACAGCGCTAGACGATTCGTTGCATTTTGCAATTACTTAGGCGCTTTATAAAAAATTTTGGCGAATATTCTCGTCACATAACCAGGTTATGTAAAAATATGTAAAATTCGAATGGACATCTGAATGCCAGAATGCCTTCGATCATCTTAAAACGGCACTTATAAATCCAACCTTGTTACAATATCCAGATTTCTCTAAAGAATTTAGCATAATAACTGATGCAAGTAAGCAAGCGTGTGGAGCGGTTTTAACTCAAAGCCATAATGGACTGCAACTTCCAATTGCATACGCATCAAGATCTTTTACTAAAGGAGAAAGTAACAAGAGTACTACTAAGCAAGAATTAGCTGGTATTCATTGGGCTATAACACATTTTCGACCATATATATATGGTAACCATTTCACAGTTAAAACGGACCATAGACCGCTAACTTATTTGTTTTCAATGGTAAATCCAAGTTCGAAATTAACACGTATGAGGCTTGAATTAGAGGAGTTTGATTTTACTGTAGAATACCTGAAGGGCAAAGATAACTTCGTAGCTGATCCGTTATCAAGAATAACCATCAAAGAACTACAAAAAATTACTGAATCTATAAATAAAGTCACTACAAGAAATCAAAGTAGACAGAAATCCTGCGCAGGAGAATAAAAAACAGAATTGCCGAGGCAATCTGAAGAAAAAGCTTCAAAGCCCAACGTATATGAAGTCATTAATAATG
>VNJS01018453.1:0-11056 GCA_008042575.1 Drosophila watanabei | reverse complement strand
TAGTTCCTGCATCCAAATCAAGGAGGATCACGTGGAGGATGTCACAGTGTTCCGGCTGCCTGGTGAGCGTTTGGGCTTCGGTTTGAAGTTCCAGGGCGGCACGCGCAGCACAGAGCTCGTCCAGAAGCTGTACATACAGTCCTGCGCCGCCGACAGTCCCGCCTCCAAGGTGGCCACCAGCTGGGGCAATCTGCGCGAAGGCGACGAGATCGTGCGGATCGATGGCCGGGATGTCAGCGAGATGACGCGCATCGACTGCGTGCGCGGACTCAAGGACAACGTGGCCATCCAGCTGGTGGTGCGCAACGGGCACGGCCAGAAGCCGCCCAGCGAGGAGGAGTCCCAGCAGCAGCAGCAGCAGCTGGAGCAGCTCTCAATCACACTCAATGCCCAGCCACCGCCGCCGCCGCCAGTGCCGCCAAGGAAGCTGGTGAGGCGGCAGAACTCCAAGGAGAATCCCGCGCAGCTCCTAGCCGTGGAGAAGCCACTGACACCGCCACCGGATGCGGAGTACTACATCAATCTCCTGACCGAGTCCGTCAAGGCCGGTTCCGAGTCGGATGACACGGCCAGCACCATATCCACAGTCATTGACAAGTTCTCCATGGGCTCCAACTACTCCTCGGACAGCAGCCTCAATGGCCATGAGCTGGCCAAGGTCCTGCAGCCGTTCACACTCCTGGAGCAGGAGTTTCTGCCCCTGGAGCAGCCAATGGGGCATCCCAAGCTGCTAATCCCCGGCAACAACTATGAGAATGTGGAGTTCAAGACGGAGAAGGTGAATGTCTACGAGAATGTGGTGTTGAGGAGTCCGGAGACAACGCCCACGCCAAAGCCCAGAGTCCAGTTGGTGGCCACCGTGGAGCCGAAAAAGAGATCTATAATACCAACGCCCAGGAAGATTCCTGCGCCCAGTAAGCTGCCCATCGAAGTGGCGCCACCAAGAGTGCCTTCCACTGAGGAACCCAAAACGCCCACAAATGAAAAGCTGGACTCCCCGAGGACACCCACAAATGAGGGAATGAAGGACGCACCCTCCAGTGCCACGAAAATACCCAAAGCCAACTTTTCGAGAGCCAAGACAGAGAGCGAGATCAAGTTGCAACTTCAGCCACCGAAAAAGGAGTCCTCATCGCCGGTGGCCAAGTCACGCATACCCATAGTCACAACTCCCACACAAAAGGCGGTGCCGAAGCCAGTGTCGCCTCCGCTAAACGGAACCTCGAGCATCCCGCGGCTCTTGCAGAAGCAAAAGTCCGAAACGGATCTCAAGCTGAATCTATACCGAAGCAAGTCCAAGGAGGCGAGTCCCAGGCCGCCACTGCAGAGAGCCAACTCTGCGGAGGCTCCAGAGCGCACCTTCATCCCTGTCCTGCTCAATGGCTCCACGAAAAGCTCCAATTCCCTGGAGAGCATCAGCTCGAATGGCAGCAACAGCAGCGGGAACAGTGGCAGATCCCCCAAAGGACCAAAGCCCAAGCCTCCAGAGCGGGTACAGTCGCTGCAAAAGACACAGATACCCAAGCTGCAGGCTCTGCCCACCACTCCGCCCCAGCAGCAGCCCAAGCTGAGCATGCAAACCTTCAAGCAGAGTCCTCCCACGCCCAGGTCCACGCCAGTGGGAACTCCATCTCCCACAAGTAACCGCGAGATACGCTTCAAGATCCAGACGTACGAGAGCAAGGCCCAGGAGGAGGATAAGCTGCCGAGTCTCTTCGATTTGGTGCACAATACCAATCACCAGGAGAAGGACAAGGACACGGATTCACTCAAGACCCACAATAGTATCACGGCTTTGCTGGCCGCCGCTGCTGCCGAGGCTGCGGATCTCTCGCGGGAATCTCCACCTCCCCTGGTCGTTGGCAAGTGCATGAAGATTGCGGATGACAACCAGAACACCACTTGCTACTCCAGCTCCAGCAGCGGCGAGGATGAGGATGAGGAGGACGAGCTGGATGCAGCCAACAGGGAGTATGTCTGCGAGGATGGCGAGAAGCTGGGACCACCGGAGCTGATCAATGGACCGGGACCATCGGAGGCCTACTTCAACATGTTCTGGCACTCCAATATGCTGCCCACCATTGGCGAGGTTGAGGAGGAGTTCTCCTCTTTGGAGCCACAATCGTTAACAAATGGGTGAGTAATTGGGGTTTCGATTAGCTCTGATGACATGATGGGGATAAGATTAGAGGGCTTACATAAAGAGCACTTGAGGAACTATTAAATGGGGAGGTTTAGGATGTTTTTAAGGGTTGAATTAGGGAGGATTTTTAGCATGCATTCCCGATTCAGCAGGTGGTAAGGGAGGCATACAGGTACATGCACCGTTTTTTGGGGTTTTTTAAATATATTTATCTTTAAATATTTGTTAAATACATTTTTAAATATATATTGAAGTCTAGGAAAGATACATTTAAAGATCTCTAAAGAAAGTATGTCATGATGGGGATAAGATTAGAGAGTTTACATAAAGAACTTTTGGGAAACTATTTAATGGGGAGGCTTAAGATTTTTTTAGGGTTGAATTAGACATTGTTTCATGTTGTTAAAGGATTCTTTGTGGAATTCTTTGTGTAAAAGGAAGGATCTTTAGCGTACATTCCGAATTCAGGAGGTGGTATGGGAGAGATTAAGGAACCTGCTCCGTTTTTGGGGTTTTAAGAATAAATTTACTTTTAAATATTTGTTAAATAAATTTGTAAATATATTGAAGTCTAGGAAAGATAAAGATAAAGATTTTTAAAGAAAGGATGTCATGATGGGAATAAGATTAGAGAGTTTACATAAAGAACACTTGAGGAACTATTAAATGAGGAGGGTTAGGATTTTTTAGGGGGTTGAATTAGGCTTTGTTTCATGTGGAAAAAGAATTCTGTGTGGAATTACTTGTGTAATAGCATGCATTCCCGATTCAGCAGGTGGTAAGTGAGAGATTCAGGTACCTGCTCCGTTTTTTGGGGTTTTAAGAATATATTTACTTTTAAAAATTTGTTAAATAAATTTGTAAATATGTAGGTAGATTTTGTTTTAGGTGGTGAAAGAATTCCTTGTGTGAAAGGGAGGATTTTTAGCATGCATTCCGAATTCAGTAGATGGTAAGTGAGAGAATCAGGTACCAGCCCGTTTTTTTGGATTTTAAAAATATATATTAACTTTTAAATATTTGTTATTTACGTTTGTAAATTTATATTGAAGTCTAGGAAAGATACATTTAAAAATCTCTAAAGAAAGGATGTCATGATGGGGATAAGTTTATAGAGTTTACATAAAGAACACTTGAGGAACTATTAAATGGGGAGATTTAGGATTTTTTAAGGCTTGAATTTGGCTTTGTTTCATGTGGAGAAAAGTATTCTGTGTGGAATTACTTGTGTAACAGGGAGGATTTTTAGCATGCTTACCGGATTCAGCAGGTGGTAAGGGAGAGATTCAGGCACCTGCTCCGTTTTTGGGGCTTTAAGAATATATTTACCTTTAAATATTTGTTATTTAAATTTGTAAATATATATTGAAGTCTAGAAAAGATAAATCAGTTAAGGAAATGTCTACATTTTAATAGTATTTACTATTTAATAAACGTTTTTCATAATTTACTTTTTTAATACACCCTTTAACTGCTTTTTAAAGGGTACTTTTTAGCCAATAAAAAAATGTTTTGCAAAAACTTAAAGCACAAAACGAATGCCAAAAACAATTGACGGGACAAGTGGGCTAGGAAAAGAGGGGGTAACCCCTTCTAACAAAATAAAATCGACAACGAAAACGAAGCAAATAAAAAACAAAAAACTTTTGATAAGACAAAATGCCGGTGTGTTTACTAACACAGCGATAGCCAGCAAAGCGATAAGGGAAATGGGTAAAAAAGAATAGGAATATGGCAAAAAAGGAAAATTAGAGCCATCATCAGTGTGATTTTGGTAACGTTCGGTGAAGGTTCTGATCGGTAACTGATCGAACCTGTCTGCAGGTGTGAAGTCAGCAAATCAATTAACATATCTCTGATACTGATAAGAAAAGTCGTAATTGTAATTAACCAGCATTATCTTTCTCTATTTTTTTGTATCCAGAAGTCTTGTCAAAGCAGAGGAGCTGTCGAAGAAGTTGCCCAAAATGGAGGTTAATGCTGGCCAAGTGACCCAGCTGACCGACGATAAGATTGCCGAGCATGACGCACGGGAAACTAAAGTGGAGGAGAATCACAGCAGCAGCTCTACAGTGAAGAGCCAACGGACCTCGTCATCCTCCACGACCACCACCACCAAACGTGTGACCACCACCAAGACCAGTAGCTCATCCAGCAGCAGCAGCAGTTCCTCGAAGCTCATGCCCGACGTAGCCTTCAAGCTGCAGCCGTACGAGGAAAGGGAGGACAATTTCGGGGAATCACCCATTACGACCACTGTTCACGAGGAGCGACGTGTCCTCAGCGAACAGCAAACACTCAGCGAACTGAGGACAAAGGATTCGATAACCGGCGAGGAGCAGCTGGTGACCAGTGCCAACACAAAGTCGAGCAGTGCCCGGTTCAAGAAGATCAGCAGCAACGACAACCTGCTCGACCTTGGCGACGAGCAGGAGATGCAGGAGATGCAGCCGTTGACCGCCACGATCAGCCAGGAGACGAGTCTGAGGGAGCGGCTGGAGTGTCCGCAGGATAACCAGAGTATCGAGCGCGGTACCCTGACCCTATCCGAGCGCGGCAAGCAGCTGAGCCAGAGCCAGGGTCTAACCACCTACACGGAGTGCGAAACCAGCGAAAAGGAGTCGTACTTGGAGGCACAACAAATCCTCAACGGGAATGGTGCTCCCCAGGAACTTGATTTGGATGAGCAACCGACTTTTGAGCGGGAGCTGAGCGAGACTTTGACGGTGACCAATGATGGGGAAAAGCAAGTCACCAGGAAGCTGGAACAAAGCAAGGATGTGGCCGGCAAGAAGGGTGCCAAGCTGCTCAAGAAAACCGACGAGGAGCGACGTCTGGAACAGGAGGCGCAGAAGCTAATCGAGAGCTACCAGAAGGTGAAGAAGGAGGCGGAGAAGCTCTACAGATCCGAGTTGAATGATGATGATCAGGGCTTTGATTTGAGTGCCTTCGAGCAGGCGGAGAAGAAGGATAAGCCGCAGAAAGAGCAAAAGGAGTCTCTGAGCCAAGAGATTGTGGAAATTCTTGAAGAGGTTAAGGAGGTAACTCCAACTCAGCAGGAAGAGAGAGAAGAGATCAAAGTCCTAGAAAAGAAGGAACTTAAGGAGGTAACCCAAGAGCAAGTCAAGGAGGAACTCCACGAAGCTTTGGAGAATGGTGTCAAGACAATCTCTCACCAGGAGGAGGCCAAGGTAGTTCACACAGAACACAAAGTAATCAAGGAAGGATCAATCCAAGTAACAGGGACAACCACAAGTCACAAAGTGTCCACCGAAGAAGTCAAGGTATCCAAAGAAGTAGTCACACTTTCCTCAAAGAAGGAAACTCCCATTCAAGTGGAGGTTATCTCCACACCCCTCGAAGAAGACCTGGGCTATGTGCTGCACAAACACATCATCCAAGAGCCGGAGAAGATCAAGCCAGTTCCCAAGCCCAAGCCCAAGCCACCGGTGCCCACAAACAAACCCAGAATGCCAGCTAATTTGACCAAACCCAAGACGGCGCCGCCGCCAGTGCCCAGCAAGAGGAGCGATGTATCAGCTCAGCTCAGCTCGAACTCCAACTCCAGTTCAGGAGCTAAGCCCACGCCCAGTCAGCGGCGCAGCAGTTTGGAGAGCTCACAGCCGCCCAAACCGTTGGAGCGCATAATTGTGGGCGTGGAGCAGCCAATTATCAATCTGGCCAGCGAGGATTTGCCCAATGTGGCTGAAAAAGTCGCGGCAGCAAGTCCTGTGGTGGAGATGATGTCGCCCAATGTCCTGCAATTCGAGAGTCACCAGCTGCCGGATGATGCGGGCAAGCGGCAGGAGCAGCAAAAGGACTCGCAGTTAGTGTCGACTGACCTGCTCAGCGGTTCATCATCCTCGTCGGTGACTACCACGCCCATAACGACACCAATTTTGGTATCTGCCACATCATCGATGGACTCTGTGCAAAGTGTCATCGAGGTGGTCAATGGCATTCAGCAGACCGACGATGACGATGACAAGGATGATGATGATGTTGATGATGATGTAGCGGGTGATGATGATGAGTTGCCGTTGGCCAATGGATCAAAGGAGACGACGACGATGGCTCCCGTCGAGGAGGTGACAACGTTGCCGCCCAACAGAGAAAATGAATCAGGTGAGTCAAAGTCATTTATTTTCGGGGGTTTGCTGTGGATTCTTTTGGAGGGAGCAGTGAGACTTTAATAGGTTTTTGGGAAGGATAAGGTCGGGAATTTAAGTTTAACTATAAATATACCTTTACCTATTTATTGTTTTATTTATTTACGTTTTTTAATAATATTTTAAATAAATTATAAGCGAAAATTGGCTGAAAAATTGATAAAATGCTTAAAAAGTAATTTAAACTCGTTGAAACGTCAACAGAAATTATTTTTAAATATAATTTTCCTATAAATAGTTCTTGAACTATTTATTGTTTTATTTATTTGCGTTTTTTAATAATATTTAAATACCTTATAAGCATAAATTGGCTGAAAAATGTATAAAAAACCCCAAAAAGTAATTATAAACTCGTAGAAACTTCAACAGAAATTATTTTTAAATATAATTTTCCTATAAATATACTTTGCTTATTACTTTATTACTAATTACTTTATTTATTAAACATAAAAATTTAAATATTTATATACTTTGAGTCATTAAAATATTCGTAACATTTTTTAAACTTTAAAAACTATAAGAAATTATTTTCCTTTAGAAGCTTTAATAATAAAATGTTATATAATTATTTCTGGTTTATAAAAACCCTTTAAATAATTTTTTTTTCTTAATTTTTACATATTGATGAGTGCTCTTAACATTTTTAAATATTTTAAAACTTATGTATAAACTCTCCAAACTATATATTACACACAAACTTTTATCCTAAAACAAACAGTTGCAGTTTTCGGCCAAAAATACCAAGTTGCATGTCGTGGGATTTACGACTTTTCGCCAGCGGTGGCCAAATCCATCCATCCATCCTTCCCCCCCTCGAGCTCCCCTCCCCTCTATGTTTACTTGGTTGATTTTTTGACAGTCGCCCAAAAACCGACGACGCACGCAATTATCAGCCACGAAATGAGTTTTACAGCGTCGACTCTCGGTCCCCGGGACCCGCTGGCAACTTGTCACATTGACCGCAATTTTTAGCTTCCTCTAGCCTCCGGTCACGCCCACTCCTACGCCCACTTTTTGGGCCCATTGCGTATGCAAAACGGCCACTAATGGACTTTATGGCCAAAGTTTTGTTTGGTCGGTTTTTGGGTTTTTTTTTTTGTATATTTTTGGTACGGCAGCTTTTAATGTGTGTGTGGGAATATCGCTGGTTTTATTTACTATTTGTTTCTATTTTTTTGGGTATTTTGTTTTTATTTTTATTGCTAAGATTATGCTATGTAAATTGAGTTTATCTTTCAATTTGTTACGGAATGGTGTTTAATTAGATTAAAGTTAATTGTAATGGAGAAGGTAGGAAGTAAAGGGTTTCGCCATTAGTTGGTTATCTTTTACTGTCTTAAGCAGAAGATCAAAAATATATATTTAAAATTTATCAGAAAAATGTATTTAAAATTTATCAAAATATTAATTAGATTCCAAATAAATTTCCTTTAAAAATTAACTTTACTTTTAGCTAAAGCTTCTAGCAGTTTATTGCATTTAATTTAAAATGGGAAATTATAATGCATATGACAGGGAATTATTTTATTTTATAAAAAAACCAGCACAAAATTAATCTTTTAATATTCATAAAAATAATATTTAACTTCAACTTGGCCTAAATATTTAATACAAATGGAATTTATTGCCTCTTTTACCTATAAAAACGCTCAAATTTGCATTTAATTTTTTTTGGGTAAAAGCTTGCTCTTCCAGCTGCAGCCTGTATAAAATATTGTGGAAATGTTTTAATTAAACAACAAGCAAAAAAAAAAACGGGGCAAATATTGGCATCAGTTTTCACCCGAAATTTCCCCGAGTCCCGAAGCACGCGCCAAAAATATTTACATACCAAAATGCGTTTGTCGAGTCCTGGATTCGGGGACTCTCTCTCCCTCTGTGGGTTCAGGATCGTCCTTGCTGGGTGTGAAATAATAATGAAATTTTGCCAGGACAAGCCGCATCCCATTTGCATATTGCAGATGGACAGTGGAGAAGGAAAAATTGGGAGATAAAACTATTAAAGTTGGCAATATTTGAACAGAGAATAATATTTTATAGGAAATGTAGAATATTAAAAAAATTAGTAGAAAATATGGGGTATAAATGATGTTATTTTCTAGTTCTTTATTACTTTATAAAAAATAATAAATATAATAAAAGTAAAACAAATTTTCTATAATTATAAAAAACATTAAAATCAAAAGTAGAGTAGAGACAGGGATACAGATAAAAAGATATTTATTTAACTAAACATTGTAGAAACCTCCTGAATTTTTTGTTGATAATTATATTTTCCGTAATATCTAATATCTGATAAATAATCTACTCACATTCCCATTGTAACCAATCAGTTTGTTGTTGTTTTTATTATTTCTCGAAACGCTTCTCATCGCACAACTTCATTGCTTTTCGTGTTGTTTTCACTTGCAGCCCCTATAAAAAACTCTTAACAAATAAGATTTTTTTTTCAGGATATATCCATGGTTCAGCCATATATAAAAATATGATTATTTTCTTTTCCCTGTCATTATTTTATGTGGCCGCACAAAATTTGCAATTAAAGCTGCACAGAAATATATATGCAAAGCTGCGTTTTTCATATTGGTACCTTGAACTATACCATAAAAATAAATTATTATATTTTTACGCAGCGTTGCGTTCCGTAATTATAGTTTGTTATTTCTTCTTTCTTTTATTTTTATGAGTGATAATTCCCAGACAAATGCATTGATAAGGCCCCGAGTTCGATGGGGATACAGCCTTATCTGTTTGTCTGCCATATGGTCGCTGGCCCTTATCGAGATTGTAAATAATTGGGTTTCCCGAAAAAGAAAAAAAAAAATATATATATATGTTTATATATAAATTCAACCCACTATGTCAGAGCCTTCGATGTCGGTTCAATCTCGGACACGCTTTTCAATCGAATTGCCGCTGGGGAATGGGATTGATTTTTGAGTCAGAGCCGGGCTCTGAATCAGAATTTTTGACTGACTGACTGACTGACTGACTGACACCTCAGCTGCAGTTCTCTGGAATAATTGCTTCTGGGGCGCCCCAAAAAAACCCCCCCTGGAAGTTTGCCCCCCCTTTTTTTGAGGGGGCGACGGCTAATGAACATTCATGGAACATGGTGCTGACACTATCTGTCCATGTCTGTCGTTATATTTGCAAATTGGTGAAAAAGGTTGTAGGAGTTTGTGAGTGTTACACAGGCCAAGTTCGTATAAGGAAATGAATGTAGATTTTTCAGAGAGTTTATATATATTTTTTGGGGAATTATGAATAAAGTTATTTCAGGGGTTTTAGAGTGCTTCAAAAATATGTAGATATTTTTTTGAAGATTTATTAGAAGCCTACAAAGGTTTATTGTAAAGTTTAAAAGAGTTTCTTTATAATAAAACAGATCAGAAAATACACTTCATTGTTATGGGTTTTTATTAAAAAATAATTTTAATTTAAATATATTGATATATTTTTAAATGATTTTTCTACATATTTTTTATATATTAAATTTTAATAATAAATGTACTACATTTTGTTAAGTTTTACATGAAACAGATCAAAAAATCATCATGTTTATGGGTATTTATTAAAAGAATAATTTAAATTTAAACCAATTAAAGATTGATATATTTTTAAATGATTTTTCCATATATTTTTTATATCTAAAATTGTAATAATTAACTTACTAAATATTTCTTAAAGTTAAACATTTATTTTAAAAGTATATTCCCATATTCTTCATAGTTTTCCCCCTGTTTTCTTCTGTTTAATTGACCAAAACAAGCATTTTCGACATTTACAGGTCAAACACCCGGGAAAACCCCTGAGTTTTCCTTTCCTTCCTCCTTTTCAATTTAAACTTCCTCCTGCTCTTGTTGTGTGTGTGTGTCACGAATGTTGTGCGAAATTTATTGCCTTTGTGTGAATTCGAAATTAATTTGAAATTAATTTTCAATTTCGCTGCAGTTGGTTCAATTGGTTTCGTTTTGTTTTCCATTTTCCGTTGAGTTTTCCTTGTGTAATTACATGCTGTTCTGCTGTTGTTGATTGTCATTGGCGCCTCGGGGTCCTTTGATTAGATTTTTGTTGCTAATTTTATTGTTGTGCAATTTTGCGGCTTTTTCAATTGTGTTTTGTTTTTTTTTGTTGCTGCTTTTGGACTCTGTTTGAATGAGAAAAGCGTTCGCGGCTGTTGCAAATCCAAACCGAAATCCAAATCGAAATCGAATCCAATGTAAACTGATGTTTCTATGGTAGTTGTGTTCATTCATTCGATTTGTTTTTCATTCTGCTAAAGGATTTATATTTCCTCTTTTTTGGAGTCTTATTTGCTTTGATTTTAAGTTGAGGGAAAGAGACTCTTTTGTTTGCTTTTCTTTGGCAAGGCTTTTAAAAGTGCAGATTCAATGTTGACCCGGTTATTTGTGTGGATTTTCCTTGTTAAATTTGGGAAAATTTGATCTCTGAAAATATAAGAAAGCAAAAAGGTTGCGACTTGACTTATTTTTTTCAAAAGAAAATGATTCCATCACTCATCCTCAGGGTTTTGCAACTCTCTTAGCTGTCCATCATAATTTTTGTATATTTTTTTGTTGCATTTATAGAGCATCAGCTTCATTAAGCTGTATAGTTGCTTCCTTTTCCATCAACTGTCAAATTAAATGCCATTTAAAAGCAATCAAAGCCATTAGATATTTAGCAGCATTTTGTGGTTGCAGCTTTTTGGTGTTTTTGTGGTTTTGCCAAAGGGATTTAT
>VNJS01018452.1:0-19191 GCA_008042575.1 Drosophila watanabei | reverse complement strand
CTTAGTTCCCATCATAAATATTTGTCCCATGGCTGGCATTTAAATAAATCAATTAAACCCTTGGCTACTCATGTTCCGATCGGCGTTTCCCGCGAATCTACATTACTGCTCCTCCCTCTGGATCGGAGGGATGTGCATGTGTGTGCTACAGCCAGGAAGTGTCTACATCGATGTTAGGTGCAATCTAAGGACACAACAACGTGTGTGCCCGCAGTACACGAATTGCCAAAGAATCATCATTGGAGGAGGTAAAGAGTGGGAAGTGGAGTGGGGCTAAGGAGCGGATCATCGGGAACACGTGTAACCTGCCTTGCTCTCAGGTGAATCTCTGGCACGTACATGAAAATATTACACAAGATAAGGGAATGCAACTGCGGCTTCCACGGCTGCTTCTACGGCTGCACTTAACAAATTTTATTGCCCAAGAACATTGGATATTTGATGGATGGCAGTGGAAAGGGAGTGAGGGATATATTGTTTTTACTATATTTAATATCTAGTATATGGAATTACAAGGATCTATGTTTATTTAAATGAAATTAAGGAAAATTGAAATTGAAATACATTAATTTAGGTTAATCTAAATAAGAATCTTTTGCTGATTTTTTAAGTTTGTAACACTTTTTCTTAAGTGGTCACAATTCTTCGTGGTAGCACTACTTTTCAGCTAAAACCTTTTGGAAATTATAATAAAGAGGATAATCTTCGTATGCTTTGGACTTTGTTCTTTGAAAGAAATGTTTATAAAAGGAAACTATTACATTAGATATCTGTAATTAAAAAAAGAAATACTCCTCTGAAAGTGTTGGTAATTTTAATACTCATTATATTATGTATAATTTGTAGTATTTAGTATTTTTCCCAGTGCATCCCCAGGTCATGTTAGAACCTAACTGATATCCGCATTTCGCTGGCAAATGCGAATTAGAATGCCCGGTCAGCGGTCAGCGAATTGCAGCGCAATTAATGCCGCTGCCTAGTCGCCGTTCCACCTGTCAGCTCTGTTCAAAATCAAAAAATTGTGACAGGTCGACTGCCTACACCCACACTGCAAGCCCACTCCCACATTTTCGCCCACTTTACAATGCTCCAGATGCCGCTTCATTCCCTCCGCAACCTCCATCCTCCACATGCCCACAACAAATGACGTTCAACGTCAGCGGCCGCCATGCAATTAGCAACTGCAGCTCCATCTTCGTCGCCATCTTCAGCTCCATCACCATCTGCATCTGCGACTTGACCAACCAAAGTTCAAAACCACAGACAGCTCCAAATCCTTCACGGAGAAACTTGGCCAAAGTGCTCAAGAAACTTCTTGGTTCTCCGGCTCAGAGTTCTCGATTTTCTGTTTGGGGAAACTGGGTCACTGCTGTCACACATGTCATTGGTTCCGCCCGATATGTGCGAATATGCAAACAATAAAGCAAATCTGTGGAGGAGGACCCGCTGGAGCCCGGGCCACTTGACAAGCTTTGACAGCTGCCGCCGCTGCGGCACGAGCTCCAGAGACGGATGCGGATTCAGAAACAGAAGCTAAAGGCACCATGCAGTTGGCCAAAAGGTGCGAATAAAGGTGCTAAATTATTACCAACATGGAAACATAAAGCTAAGCGATTGGTTGGTGGAAGGGGATGTGATGGAAAAGGTTATTATTTATTAAGAAGAATTACAAAATTGGTAAATTTAATTACTTCGGTGTATTTTATTAAGAACAGTTAAGGAATTAACTGTACATTTTATCTTTGTATTTTAAAGAAATAGTGATTTAAAATTCTGGAAGTGTTAATTAACCTTTGCATATTTGCCTAGATAATATTCACAACTCTTGTTAATTTGTGGCTAATTAGTAAAGAACATTCTTTGAAAATTAAAACTAATATTAAGAACAAACTAAAAAGAAATTATATTTACTTAAAATTTGAACCTAAACTAAACAACTAAAGATTCTTTTCCAATAAAAATCCCTTTTTAAAAGAGTTAAAAGCCAAAAAAGCATTAAAGCATTAACCCAAATTTTTAATTAAATCTACCCATACTCAAACATTTTTTGCAATAAAAACGCTATAAACTACCAAGCCACTACAACTATTTTCTTTTCGTTTTCCCAAATAAAAAGCCCCTTTACCATACCCCCAAACAAATTAAATAAAAAAGTAGCCACACAACACAGATATTCAATTGTCTTGCCCCACAAATATATGGTATTTACACGAGTGCGAGGCGTGCAGCGGAGCCCTAAATTACCACATTATCAAGTACAAGGCGGCGGCACGATTGGCGTGGCATGCTACATGGACAGGCCCAGAGTTCTGCTGACCCCACAGCAGGAAAAGCCACCAAAGAAATGTTAGGGGGGAAAAATCATGGCAAGGGCCAAAGCCAACTTGGCCGCGATTTTCTTTCTCGCTCTTGGACGATTTCGACACTTTCAAGATTTTACTATAAAAATTTGCCATAAATTTGTTAGCGCGCCGCTTTTGTTGTGTCTCCTGGACTCCTTCAAGTCCACCCATTCCCCAGCCTTAGATTCCTTCTTTGTAGTTTTTTTTTTAGATTTTCGTTAAATGAATTCTAGGCAGGGATGCCAAGGAAACGGACCAGAAAATAGTTCAAGGCTATGGGAAAGGTGTTTAGTAAAAAAATATAGATAAAAGTACCTTCAAAGGTTTAGGTAGTTAATACAAATATGTTGATAGATAATACAGAGAGTTTTAAATATTTAAATAATGCTTTTTTAAGCACTTAAAATATCTCCAAAGTTGCCATCACTGATCCTCGTCGCCGCGGAGGCTGGATCTTAGCTGGAAACCTACACGCATGTCCAGTGCCTCTGATGATATGTACTTTCGCAAACATAACTGACATGTTTGGCTAAGGAGCCATAAAATAAATTCCACTCTGCAAGCTGGGGAGACGGGAGAGGAGTGCCAGGCTGCTGCTGCGAGTGGCGTTTCTGGCCAAGAAGGCAGCACGTGTCTTGTCTCGGCCAAGTCAGGCAAATGAAGTTAACTCAATCACGGAGCGGCCAAGGGCCGTGCCCGGGTGTCGGCCGGCGAATAGTAAAAATGTTAGAATAACTTGTATAAAATTTATCAAGCTGCCGTTGCTGCCGTTTCCCTGGGTTCGGCCTGGGGTTCGGGTTTAAAAAGGGCCTGAACTTGGACGTGGGTCTCTGGGCGCTCCACAGCTCCTCTGGCTCCTCCATGGTGCAACTTCCTACCTCCTGCCACACGCTCAAGGGAGCAAAGTGATATTTATGCCAATTGTTGGCCAGCGCTACATGCGTGTGTGGGTCTTAGAAGTGCCAGTAGATGTAGATGGTCATGGAAATGGAAATGGAAATGGTCCTGGCAATGGGATTGGTTCAGATTGGCTATGCAGTGAGGGAAATAAATGGGGGATTTTTTATTGAAGAATAAGTTGTTTGTTGACTTCTTACCTGAGCTAAGAAAATTGTGTTATTTTGAAATTAAAACTGAGGATGCAGATTTATTAATCTTATAAAAACTAGAATGAAAAAAAACTTCCAAATTTAGGCACTTTTGGCTTAGTTATAAATGATTTGCATGATATTATTTCAAAATAAAGGGTATAGAAACTTCAGTTTCCCAAAGTTAGTTTCCTTTTCAGTTGAACTTAAATTGCTATTAGTTTAAAATCAAAAATAAATGCAGAAACCTCAAACAAAATTTTTCTTAAAATTTGAAGTTAAAGAAAATTTTAAAAAGTTAATATTTTTATTTCAAAATATGTTACAGAACCTTAATATTTTTACTAAATTAATTATTATATAAGCAGTACTTATTCCCATATTTTAAAAAAAGTCATAGATTAGGTTAATTCTGATTCGTATGATTTTTAATGGTAAATGGAATACAGACTCTCATTTAACAATATTTTAAAAATACAAAACCAAACATAGCCTTTATAGTAGATCCACTATTATGCTCTTATTAGCACCCTTTTGTCTCCACAAATTCTCCCATCTACACACCCCAAATTTTCTCCCTGTGCAGAGATCAGCGAAAGGGCCCTGTTTCTGGCGTTGTTATTTTAAGGCAAACACAAACGGACACAAAAGGTGAATTCAATTTATTACGAGAGCATTTCAAACTCACAGGCAAGGTTGAAGTTGAGTTGGAGCTGCATGGGAGTTGGACTTGGATTTAAAAACGAGGCTTATCGCTGGGAGTAATCCTTGGGAGCGGGAGCAGACCAGAGCAGAGCAGATGGAGGGAAGGGAGCTAGAGCAGGCGGTGAGGCCAAATGCAATTATGTGTATTTTATGCTCCGACTGGCTTCATACTTTTGCCTGATTGACAAATAAATTTGCGATCCATGCGTGACGATAGGCGGATCCGACTTGGTAACGAGTTCCCCAGCGGAAAGTGTTCTGGGGGAGCCACTCCACGCCAAGAGTAGGAGCAGGAGCAGGAGCTGGAGCTGGAGCTGAAGCTGATAGCATTGATAGTTTTCCATTTCATTGTCAATGTCGGCCGGGGCGGGCGGCTTTGGTTGGTTAATTAAGCCAATGCCAATGCAATCAATGTTTTCACTTAAGTGCAAGTAAATTTTGCATCCGACATGCTTCTATTTTTCCTTACATTTTCCCTCCAGTTTTCCCCCATTTTCCATTTCCATTGCCAAGGCAGCTGGACAGGAAGAAGAACAACTGCATTTGTTTGATGTTAGAGACAGCGCCTGACTTTGATTTCGTCTCTTCTGGCTTTGACTCTGGCTCCAACTCTGACTTGGACTTGGTCATTAGTAGCTGTCGTTGTCAATGTACTTCGCTTGATTTGTTGGCCTTTTCCTGTCAAGTTGGGCGACTCTCAGCCCTAATTAGGAGCATAAGGCACTAGGGTTTTGGAGAGGGATTAAAATGTTTTAAATGTACTAAGCTTATTATTAAACTTTAATATTAATAACTTCAATATATATTATTTTCAATAGAAGGTATTTGAAGTTTCCTTCAATTTATTTCAAAAGAAAATTTTTTCTCTCTTTTCTTATTATTTTAAAATACTTTCAAGATATTTAGTACATTAATTTCTCTTGTTAAGTGTTTATATTCCACTCTCAAACTACCCATACCTCCTCTGCTTAATAAAAGTCCCCCTCTTTATTTAACTGTCGCAATGCCACACACGAATTAGAATTCCTTCCGTCGCCTTTTTTAATTACGACCCGCATAGTTCTGCGTAAGCCGGGTCAAAAGCAACCGCTCTCGCCGTCCGATGGCAGCCCACGTAGCTGGGCAGGAATTTATGGACAAAGCCACTGCTTCAATTACCAAGATAAGTCGGCGAAGACCAGACCCCGCGTCCCACCCAAATGTCTTGGCATAAAACTGTCGAATGTCGAATGTCGTGCGGCATTTGTTACTTATTACATGTAAAGAGACTGCGACTCGGGCTGCTGCAACTGCGACCGATATCGATATGCTAAGCTTAGCCGATCAGTCACAAAAAGATACGTATATATATACCTATTCGATACCCGCTCAGCTACGTGCTGACCTTCAACTTACTCCGCAACCTTGTTAGTTGTTGCTGCCTGGAGTGTACACTATGTGTATCTCTGGTTGGTTTCTTTTTGGGCCTTTGACTTGCGGCACAATCGCGATCACTTTTGGTGATTGCGAGGCAACGCCTCCGTCTACGACGTCATCAACCCGCAACAGCAACAGCAACAAACCAACAAACAAACCAGCAACACGCAACTGACAGCAGCAACAACTGCGGCAACAAAGGCGACAGCCAGAGCAACACCCCCAACAAACAACACGACAATCAGTGATGACATGGGGCTGTTTTTAAAAGCTGAAAGGAATCCTAAAACAAGGGGAATAAATAGGGTAATATTTGAAGAGTAATAATAAAGAAAAGTAATGCTAATCAGATCGGTCTCTTAAAGATCTGGAAATAATTTCGTAATGTGTGCTATGTGATGAGAATGAGTACTGCTTTTAAGACTTCTTGTAATCATGTTCTTACTCAAATAATGGATATGCTTGGGTTCTTATCGCCTAAAATCAATTATATAGATCTGTCAATTTATCAAAAAAACAAGATATAATAGAAAGGAACAAAACAATCTTAAGTTATCTTAACCTTAACTTTAACTACTGCATCTTTATTCAAGAATTTCTTTTACTTAATTCTTTTTTCTTATTTTCAAAAAACTCTTCAAAACATTCTTTTAAAAATCATATAGTTTATTGCTTGTATTTACTTTAGGCTATTATATACCTCTTAATAATAATTAAATTTTTGTTTTTTTTTATAAATAAACATTTCCCCAAAGAAAATCTCATTCCTCAGCATTCAAACAGAATTAGCTTTCCTTCAAAAGAACATGACACTTTGGCAGCACTGCCATCGACGACAATAGACCCTGGAAGACAGGCTCAAATTTGTTGGACGTCGTGGTTCCAATCAGACGGCGACAAGGGTTCTTGGCCATCATTAAATTCGAAATAAAATAATGCGCCACGTTGTCCGAGTTGTCCCACAGACTTGCCAGACTTGTCGCCTCTGTCACGCTCTCCTAGCCTTAATAACTTTGTCCGACTATCGTGGCCACCGCATCTTGGCCCTGGGAAGAATGACTTGGAGCTGGAGTGGAGTCTAAGTGGAGTGCGGACCCGGTGCCTTACCAACTTATTGCTCTATTTTCGCAAATAGTTTTCGATTTCAGTTTCACTTTCTGTGCTGCCCATCATGTTAACAAGGCGTCTGTGGCGGAGCAACGCCAACTCGCGAGGATCTTGGCCAGAATCCAGGCGTAGGGCCATCAACAATGTAAACGAGCCCTGGTCCAGACTTTGGCCATAAACAACTTAAACGACGTCCAAGAATCGTTTGGGCGTCTTCGTCGTCGTCGTTGTCGTCAGCGTGTGGGAAGTCCTTGGAAAAGCCCTATCATTATTTGATGAAATTAAGATGATTTGGTTTGGAGTATTACCAGCAGCTGCCAGTTCATAAATATGTTTTGGCTGTGTAAAAATTACCAGAGTGAATCATCCGCGAGACTGAGGCCCGCATGCCGAAGAACAGGTAAGACATAGCCAAAAACCCACACTCTTCTGATTATGAAATATTGTTACCATTAAGAGTGACGTCACGGCAAGAGCATCATGGCACAGCAAACAATTTTGGTTAACTTTTAACTTAGAACAATTTGGTTTTAATTTAGGGGAATAAAAAGTAACAGAATTTTATGATAATTTTTGTCATAAAGCTAAGAGTAATCTGATTTTAATTTAGGGAAATAATAAGTAACAGTATTTTGTAATAATTCATTTAATAATTATAATTATATCCTGTATCTCATAGGATTATAAGGATTTTTGCACTTCTTTAAAGAATCTTTGTCTTAAAGAAATTTAAGTTTTTATTTTTTTATTTGTATTAATAGTTAATTTTATTTAATAATTCAATTAGTTAATAATTAAAAGGTATTCAAAGAATATTTAAATATGAAGTAGAACTGGAAATCAATAAAAGCGTTCGATGTTTCTGCTTGTATTTAACCGATAAACACCTATGTTTTACCATCTCTACTAGGAGATATGTTAAATATGTAAATAATACCTACTCATTTCCATCATGAATAAATAAATAAAATAAAAAAGACACAAATAATGAATTATAGAAAGTATTACAAAATAAACATCAAATAATACATTTTCTCTCTGTGCAAAAGCAACGGCATTGACAAGGTCACCACTTGGCATTGCCAGTCAGTGGAAATTCCTGTAAAAAAAAGAACAGAAAGCCGCATCTCATAGGGGTTTACGATTCAGCTTCATAAAAGTATAGACTTCGATCTGGTTTTATTGCACTTGCGGTTGCCAAGTCGAGATCTGGCTGAAATCTCGATTTTTTGCTGGCTCGCTTACTTTTTTTTCGGCTAGAGAGCTGAGCTTCATGGGTATTTATTTATTTATACATTTCGATATTAATTGACCTGTTCTGGCTTAACTCGTTTTCAATTTCAGTTGCCGCCGCCGTCGCCAGAATGTGCCTTATTTTTTGCAATTTCTCTCGTTTTGTTTCATTATGAATGCATAACGGTAAATGTTGAATACTTTATGCAAATTTTCGAACCAGTTATAAATTATATAAATAATACAAAAAAAGCAGAAAACATTTAGACGAATAAATACAAGTATTTAAACTTACAAATACTCAAAATGGAGCAGAGCAAACACTCGAACGGATCAGACTCGAGCCGACGAGTTGGTGTTGAGTTTAAGTGGTTTGTTGAACTTTGGAAATGCGTGTGGCCACTTTTGACCTCACAGCAAGACAATGTAGAATTTTGTTGGAAACCAATTTAAGATGGATAAAACCGCTCCCCGAAAGCCAGTTTCCCGAGTGTACATTTTAGCACCTAGTGTAGAGATTCTGTCATTTGTTTTACGCTCGTTTCATATTTCACGAAAAACTAGTTTAGCTTAGCATAGAATAAATAAAATACTAAGCACACTCTGGCAGCTGGCATAAAACTTAATAATTATAAGACTCGAAATCTTTACTCGAATCTTTCTGAACCGGATATGGGGGTTGGGTAGGGTAACTCACTCACTCCGCTGACTGAGAATAATGGCTAGAGTTATGTCATAAGTCAGGAAAAAAGAAACAAGTTATATGTGCGGCATAAAAGTGAAACCAAAAAGTGAAATTGACTCGCACAGAATCGTTAAATGATAATAATGATCGATTGAGCATTTATGCAAATTAATTTTGCTAAATGCAGCATAATACATTTGGTTAATTCAATTAACATCGACGCTCTGGGCAACTTGGAAACCATTTAGAGACACACGTTCTTTGTTGGCTCCTTTGTTTTTATCTTAATGTTTTCTGAATTAAATTCCCAATTATGCGTTATTTTAATCGCTTGTTTCACCACCAAAAATAACACTACACACACAATTTTGCAGCGGACATCAAACGCTACTTGTTCGGGCCTACGACGAGCAATTAATGTCGCCTCGAGTGCGTTGTGCAGAAATAGAAAAGACAGAAATCAATTAAACCATTCAGAAAAACACAAAACACACACAATAGCTGAATATTTCTACTCTGGCGGAAGTAAAAGTTGCAGGAGAGCAGAATCGAGCCATTTTTGACAACGGTATTGGGTGGGTTAAAGCGCCATTAACATTGGATTTGCCATATAGCCACCGCTGATTCCTCTGCGCACTCGAGTTTCATTAATCTTCCGTTTTGTATGCTTGCTGCCATTTTGCCATTTGTGGTTTCTGTGCTCGATTTGGCGCAAGTCCCGCAAACAAATATATATCCACAAAAACGCACACACCACACACACACCATACAGCACACACAACTTGTTTGTGGTTTCCAAAATCAAATGCCAAACTGCCAAGCTGCCACAGCACACCCGTTTTAATTTTCTGCAAATTAACCAAATAGGAAATCACACTAATTGCTCAGCATCCCATATACATATATTCTGCCATAGTTATACTTTATTCATTGAGAAAAATAATAAATAACAATCATTTGGGGGAACAAAGGTTAATTAGTATTTTAGAATTGAGTATAATGGATGATGGTGTGCATGGTCCGTGCTCTACTTATATGGGGAAGTGCTTTGTTTTTAGTCCAAACTGGTTATGTAAATTCCTAAATTTAGGCATTTAAATATAGATAAATGTTTGGGAACTTATAAAAACATGGAATAAATTTATAAAGAAACAGAATAAGGGATTAGTATGGTAAAGTATTCAAATTTATATCTGAAATAAACTTAAAATATTGTATTTTATTTTTTAATTCCATTCTTAACCTATATGTACGAGTTTAAAATATATATTTTAAACATAAAATTAAGTAAATTCAATGAATTTACAATAAGTTTTGCTTCAATTTAATTTTAATAACTGCTCAGATACCAAAATATTAATAAATATAATAAGTTTTCTTAAAGATTAGTGTTTAAAAAAGGTAAGTTATTTATATGGTTGTATAAAGGAAGTACAAATTAAAAATATTAAAGTCAATTTTTCTATATTTTAAATTAAGTTTAAAAATCAACAAAGACTTAATATAACTATATATAAATTATAAAATTATATATTACTAATATAAGAAAAACAATTTTTATATATTTCAAATAAGAATACCCGTCGAAAACTGCTTTATAAATATAGAAAATATATATTTTAAATGTCAAATTCAATATTATACACCAATGAATATATATTTTTTTGATTTTAATATCTAAAAGAATATTAATCCACAAAATATTACTCAAAGAAACATAAAAACTCTCTTGGCTGCCTCTTACTATTTCAAATCAGTGTATAACGATCTTCCACTCGACTTGAACTGGATTTCCCAAATATATATCTTTCGGTTCATGCAAACTAGGTTCCATGTGCCCACGCCCACCTCTTGGTTTCGATTTGCAGATCGATCATTTTATGTAGATTGCTCTTTTGATGGACAGTGATCATGAGCATGTCTGCGCCTCGAAAAAAAAACCTCTAGAGCGGGAGGCGTGGGTCTGTTTTACATTTTGGTGTTTTATTTTTTGTATTTAATTATGCCATTAAAGAGTAACAGATTAATAACAATTAAAGCGGCAACAGCTGGGCATTCATCAGGCGGCGGCGAACGTGTTTATGCTGCCACCGATACTCGTATCGGAGGAGTAGTAGTAGTAAAAACAAGTATAAGATTGAAATCGAAAACGAATCACTTTTATTTTCAGTCCCCTCGCAACTACACACACGCAGCTGCTGGGGAGGCATTAAAAGAATTAATTTTAACCAAACCCCGATGCCTGACTCTGGCCTGGTCATCCCCTGAGATAATGATGAGGCTGGGAGCCAAGTAGAAACCAAGAGTGGCGGCTTCTTCGGCCTTTCGGTTTCTTTCTGCGGGCTAACTATGCATATGTGTATGATCCATAAAGATTGATATCATGATTCCTCCTCTTGACGCAAGTCGAAATGTGAATAAATTCCGAAAACAGGTTACAATAGAATTTTCGGCTGCTGGATGTCATAAAATACAGCAGTTAGTCCCCGATCGTCTGTATTGTATCAGATGGTTGTATTTCTGTATTTCTGTAGTCGGTATGATGATTATTCAAGGACAGCCGCGGCATTAGCATACTCATATGGCGGCTTAGTCGGACTTACACCCCACTACATATATAGTATACCTGTGTGTATTAACTAAGTATGCCTTATAGATTGGATCTAGCCAGTATGCAGATTAGAGTCTATAGAAATAGAGAGTTCTGCATAGGAGTAATCGTGTGAGGAGGAGGCACTACTTTTCTCTCTGGCTTCATAAATCACCTGCCTATAAATAAGTCCAACTTAATGGAATAACCAAAGTCGAGTGGTCCGATAACTTCAGACAATCACTCACTGGGGACTATTTTTAGAGACTTCTGCTAGCCAAAGGATCGCCAGGATCAGGCTAACGCCAGAGTTCTCTCTTCATATTTATCGCCTGCTACTTGTAATTGCCACAAATTGTATGACATTTTTATGCCGTCCGTAGCATGAATAATTGATTTACATGGCTGTTTGTGTATTTGGCCCCGGCATTCTCATAAATTTTTATTCACCAGTAGCAGTTGCCCCATGCCCCATCTCCTTATCGTTTTCGCTTTTCTGGGCCTCCAAGTGGGCCCATTAATCAGAGAGTGTGTTTGGTATATGGACGGCGCCCACGCTGCCCCACGGGGATGCACTCTAATGGTTATGGCTATGGCTACCATAAATCATGCGAATCGAACTGGAAGATCGTCGCGAGGCTGCTTGGGAGAGATGGAAATCTCGCAACACGCGTTGAAACTGCAATTAGCACAATCTCCCTCGGTTAATCTAAGAACATTAATTAGTTTATTCAAAGCGACTTGATGCCGAGTGGAGCCTGCATAGACGACAACTTAATTGCGGTAATTATGCATTAGCTCACATCGGAATGATATTACGGCGCATGATATTACGAGCTGTTCAAGAGGTGCTGCTGCTGGTGGCCTTGTCGCGGGGGCTTATCGAGAGGCGATCCGAGATCGGCGGGAGATCGGTTGATCAATGCAGATTATATGGGCGGGGGCTTAATTGTCAGCAGATAAACATTCACAAGCTTTATTTGCTATAGTTTTTGCTCTGATATTAATCTATTGTCTTGTAATAATTTTCTGATAACTTTATAGTTAAAGAAATCATTTATAAATGTATTTAAGCCTTATTATCCATATCATTCTACTTAACAAACTCATTTTCTGATACTTTAAAGTTAAAGAAATGTATCTAAGCCTTTTTATCTATATCTTCTTTAGTTCAAAGTTAATTTTCTCAATTAACTAACTCATTTTCTGACACTTTAAAGTTAAAGAAATCATTTAGCACTGTATCTATGCCTTATAAACTAACAAATTTTCTGATACTGCTAATAAATTTTCTGATACTTTAAAGTTTAAG
The DNA here is from genome assembly GCA_008042575.1 of Drosophila watanabei. Lineage (NCBI taxonomy): Eukaryota > Metazoa > Arthropoda > Insecta > Diptera > Drosophilidae > Drosophila > Drosophila watanabei. The sequence continues at coordinate 6,713 of VNJS01018452.1, read as the reverse complement.
AAATCATTTTAAAATGTATCCAACATATTTTAACTATATCTTTCTGAACTTTAAGTTAATTTTTTTACTCAACTAACTGTTTCTGTATTATATTTATACCGCTTAAAGTTCCATAAATTATATTTAAGTGATTCTCCCCCCAGAATACAATTTATTTGATAGCCTCTGTGAAATTTAATTTGTTTAATTTACATGTTTGTCTCCCTCACATCTGCCTCTCTTTTAATTAAATGCCCCCCATTCACCGTGTCAGGCTTCTCAGCATTCGCCTTAATTGCATATTTAAAGCTGACATTTATTATAATTAAACTTACATCGCCCAGTGCGGATAGCATTCTCGGCTTGTCTGACTATTTTAGCATTCGTTCGGCTTTCGGTTTCAGTTGCTTGTGCTAATTTCGCCGGTTTACTCTAGTGCACAAGTATATACTAGTGTGGCTTCAGCTTGATTAATAAGCTGCCATAAGGCGGCTATCGCAGAACAGCAGCCGGAGAACCCAGACCATTCATCTTCCAGACAAAGAAGTGGCAGCCAGAACCCAGAGCCATCCTGCCACCGCTGCGACTGAGGAGGTGCTGAAAACGAAATTCATTTGCTGCCACATGGCCTTGAGCCATGAATTATGTGCGCAATTACTCTTCGGCATGTCGTGAGGGTACTTGTGGCCCCAGAACTGGAGTGGTTCTGGTTCTGGTTTGCTCTTTCTTTTTTTCTAATGTTGAGTAAAAGTGCAAGTTGCCAGTTGCGATTACGGAATTGTGCCACTTGTTGGCTTCCTTCTAATGGCGCCCGGAGCTGTGGTCTCGTCTTGCTAGTTAATTACACCTTGTTGGGGCCGTGTTGCAAGTCAGCGTGTTGCCGATTCTTTAGGAGATACAGATGCTGCATGGTATATATATACGTATATGTTTATGTGCATATATTTGCGGTGCCTGCACCTCGGCACGTTGCAGCGTGTGAAATGAATGCCTGTTGTCAGAGCGTGGCGCATGTTCCTGATATCATCGAACAAGCCAACTAGCTAACAACTTTGTCGCATCTCTCTCTTGGATTCGAGGCCCTGCGGTGATAGCCATCGGTTTTCAGCCTCTTTGCCGGCTGACATGTGAAGCGTCTGCTTCTGAGTCATCATCACTCCACAAGGCCGTTAAGATATAAAGTTTGGGAGAAGAACTACAAGTCCAACGTTTGCAAAATCAAAAAGGGTTGTGGAGTTTCGTAAGAAATTGTATGGAAATTGTAAGGAATTTAAGAACTTGAAATTAAGTATTAAGACATTAAGTACATAAACTCTTAATATAAACTTAATTATATAATTTTTTGAAATTTCTAATAGTTCTATTTCAAACCTCTATCATATTTTGGAAGAAATCAAAAGGTTAATTCCATAAGCTTTAAAAAGTTAATATACCTAATTTTTACTAAATTAAATCTCCCAGTTAATTTAAATTAAAAAATAGACCAAAACCGTACTATTTTCATGAGTTCATTCGTATTCAAAAGCAATTAGCATAAAATTGGCCACACTTAAGCGTAAGCTATTCTTAGACACTTTCCGATTTGGACCGCGTCATCGCCCCGACAAAGTTCTTAACATAATTGTTAGCGCCTCAAACGGATTGACTGCCAAATTATGAACGAAAATTGGCTTACATCAAGTGGCCAGCAAGCAGTTTCCCAGGCCTCAAGGCTGCTGTATGCGGAAATGGCCGGCGGTTCAATTAACACACCCAGAGCGAAACCTTTTCCCACCAAAAATAACAGTCGACGACTCATACTCGGGCACTGCCACTGTTTTGATTTGGATTTTGATTTTAATTTTCTGATTTTTTTCAGGTTTTCGGTTTTTGGTTTTTGGTTTTCCATGTATTGAATTGGTAACGTATCTGCATGCCCGAGTGTTCGCGGGGCGTTAAAAAAGCTCTTAAATTGCAAGGCGTCTCCTGCATGCCAAAAAGTCGCAACAATCTTGTGAAATTACAGTCTGAAGGTCTGAAGGCGACCTTTACTTTTGGTTTCTGGGTGTCGTTGACACTTCTGTTGCTGCTGCTGCTCTTGCTTTTCGATTCAAGTTAATGATTTAGCTATAATTCAGGTTACGTCACACTAACTGTGGCTGCTCTGCTGAATCATAGTTCCGTTCTGTGAAGGACTTTCCTTGATCGATCGATCGATCGACGATCGTTTGCCAAAGGGCGGCCAACGTGACGTATACTCGATCTGATAGAACAAATCGCTTATCAATCATACGCCACGTTGGCCGGTGTCAGCCCACACTATTCATCCGCCGTCACTTGAGACAGGGCCAGATCAAGAATTCGCCATTATTTTTAGCCAGATCTCTTTTTTATATTTGTTTCTTTGTGTGTCAGCACGAATTAACGATCGCGATTTAAATCGCACCAAGAAGCCAAAACAAACAACACGACCAGCAGTGTGTATGCGAGCCATGCGGAAATTGTTTGTACAACATGGCTAAAACAAAGGCGCCCCAAACAACATCTAGCCAAACAATTCATTATTGCTATTATTGTTGTTAATATATTATTATTGTTATTTTAGCAGCCGCGCAGATGAGCAGCCAAATAATTGAACATAAAACGCTAGTTAAACCCGGGTCAACTGGATACAGTGTGTAAAGTGTCGGAACCTAAAGCCAAATTCCCCCTGTTCGCCCAACCTTGATTTCAATTAGCGAATTTTCAAGTGGCTGCACCTGGCGTAAAAGTGGTTCTGAAAATTAGATGTATTTCCTATATTTTTGTAAGAGTATTAACACAAATTTAGGGGAATTAGATTGCTTTGATTTGATTTAATTTAAAGTTTAAGTCCTAATTTTAGGCTAATATTTGTGGGTTTTATGTCTGGTTTTATAGGATATTTAGAATTAGTAAAACATGTTGATATGCATTTTCTTAGCAGCATGTTCAGTAACATTTTCTTGAAAACTTTGCCGGGATTAATTTTATTTATGATAATATAACAGTTTTTAATTCAGTTATAGTTATTTATAAAACGTTTTCATGTCTTTATTGTTCATGGTGACTTTGTTCTTAAATAGTTTTTACTTCTTTAGCGAATTCTTAAATAAGAAATAATTAAAAAATACTCATTTTGTTATTTAAAATCTAAGAAAATTTATTTACAATAAATAAGAATATTATAAACAAAAAGGCTCTATATTTATACTTTTTGTATTTTCCAAAAAATTAGGGCACTTTTTTACAAGTGTGTTAATTTCTCAATTTGACTTCCATTTGCTGCCAAAAAAAAACCAAAAACAAAAACAGAAACCTAAAAACAAAACAAAAATTTGCTTAGCCATTTTCTCCCAACAGTCGCCGTTTTTTGTTTTTTGATTTTTTTCGTTTTATTTTCCGTTTTTAATGTAGCAAGGTCGTTCGTTGGTCCGCAACGCCAAAGCAATTTGTAATGATTATTAAAACAGCGACCTGCTTGGCAAGCTTCCCCTTCACCTGACCCGGCCCACAAGTGCCATTGTTTACTGTACCTGTGCCTGTGCCTGTACCTCTACCTGTAGCTGTAGCTGTTGCCGTTTGGCGTTGGCTTTTAATTGAAATAGCAAAAAACAGTAACAAGTAACAAGGCAGCGGCTGAAATTATATTGGATTACAACATGGTCGGTCAGCGGAGCTGCTGCCGCCTCCTCGGTGGCAGCGAATATATGGCATTCTTGGGCAATTATTGCCGCACAACGCAGCCTTTCGATGATTGAATAGCCATGAACATTGATTATGACAGCCGGACACTCGAGGAGTTCTATTTAAAGCCACAAGTCCACAAGTCCAAGTTCCAAACTCAAAATTCCAGGGGTGTTAGCTCAGCGCCAATTTGGCAGTCGCGATAGTTGACATGTGAAAGGGAAATCCATCAGATGAAACCGTTTTAAGTCCATTCTATGCTAAGTGTCTGCACTGCCACACCCCGTTTTCCCCCATGATTCATTGCTTCTCTTCGTTCAGATATATTTTGAATTTTAAGCAAATAAATTGCATTTAATGCCGGCCAACCGAATAAGCCAAGCCAAAACTGCCATAAACGAACAAAACTCGGACGCAGCTCGGATTGAATTATGTCGCTGGTTGAGTTAATTTAAAAAACAAAAAACCAGAGCCAAATAAAGAAGCTTGCTGCCGAGGGAATTACCCAGGGGATTGGATAGATACAGATACATCCGCAACGGGAGCGGCGAACCCAGTGAGCAAATCAAAAGTAATTCACACGCTTAAGTGAGAGAATAAATAAAAGGAATCAAAATTTTTTACTCTGGATTCATATCCAGTCTTTGATAGCTAAGTGATGGTGGAAAAAATAGATTACAGATTTTTATACTCTTGAGGGGAATTCTAATTTTAAACAGAAGCTTGAAAAGCACTGAAGGGATCCTACCCTATCTCATATATTTTTGATCAGAATTTTAATTTTCTTATATTTTAAATTCGTTATGCAGATTTGTTAACGAAATAACACACAAAAGCTTTCCGAATTCAAATTAATGCATTTTTGGCCGAGATGTGATATATTTGAAACTTCAGGGGCTTTCAGAATGTAGCTTCCTTTCTTGTTGGTAATAGTTTCTGTATAAGAATTATAGAATTAGTTAAAAGCCAGATATATACATAAGTTCTTAAGAAGACCCTAAGATATTTACTTGATTACAGACTTTTAAGGTGCAGATTTTAAGGCAGTCCGATTTTTTTTTTTTTTTTGGAAGAAGCGTAAGCTTTGTTAAATCAAGATAAATATCCCTAATAATCGAAAAAAAAAATGTAAACAAAAATTTAATATATAAATACAATCAGTTATAAAAACCTTTAATGTTTGCAAATTAAAGGCTTCTATAAACTTATTACAAAGCAGCGTTACTTATTGTAAAATGTCTGAAACTATTGAAAATACTCTCTGTGTAAGAATTAAAAATTCCTAAAAGTCGAATAGTTAAATTTCTGAAGAGTTTGGCAAATTTTTATAAATTTCTTAAGCTGTTAACGTTTTACCCTTCAATATTTGTTTTATTTTATAATGAATAGGCACAATTTTAGTTAAAGAAATCCCCAAATAACCTTTTAATATATTTAAAAGAAAAATTATTTGAAAAAATCCCTTCTCCTTCCAGCTTTAAGAACCGCGGCTTAGAATCTTTAAAAATTCAACTAAACCTCCACGCTTGGCAGTCGTCGGGCTTCTGCCAGAGACTTTTTGAGAGAAGCGGGCTTTCAGCGTTCGCGTTCGGCGTTCGTGTTTCGCGTCGCGTTTGCTTCGTTTGGGAGCCTCGGCTTTACCAACTTGGCTTTCGGCTGGCAAACTTTTTGGCCAACTTGCTGCGGGCCACACCGTTAGCCGAGCAGTCGAAACACGCAGCTTGAGGCGAGCGGTTCTTGCGCGCGCTTACACCGCCTAACTCCTTAACCAAAAACAGCGAGCAGCTACTAACCCACGGCAGAGACTCAGTAGAAGTCGTAATCGCGACGCGAGCGCAGAGTTCTGAGAGTGTTGTGCAAATTGAAATTTTAAATAAATAACGAAAAACTACAAATAAAACAAAAAGAATACAAAAATAAAGAACACAAACAAAACAAAAAGAATACTGAACTGTAAAGCAGCAAACACTTAGCGCATAATTGAGGAGAAACCTGGCTGGTTGATTGATTGTGGGCGTTACGACGAGTCACACTCGGGAATAAATCCAGCATCGCCCAGGGGACTTACATTGGATACTTGGATACTTGCTCTTGGAAGCACCAGCAACAGCAGCAGCAGAAGGTAAGTTGTTCCCCCCAGCTGACCTTGACATTTGGCAGAATTGATTTTGTCATTCGTTGCCGCTAATTGAAATGAATGCACGCTCAGGCGGAGAAGATCGTTTGATTGGCACTTAAATTGTGTTGTACAATCATCGCGCTGCAAAATTGTCCAAGACGAGATTTTAGCCAAGCGGGCAGAGTCGGGTTTTTAATTAGCATTCTGTGGCATCTTATAAATAAACATGGTTTTATAGTTCGCTCGAGAGTGTGTGCGAGTGTGTGTGCATGTGCTAAACGCCAAAGGCCACTAAAACGCGCTGTCCATGAGTGTTAAATAAAATGAAGCTAAAGCCAAGCTTAGTACTCGCATACTGGGCCGTTTTTGTACTCCAAGTCGTGTGTGTGCGTGTGTGTGCATTTGCATGTAAATTACAAAATCAAGTTCGTTGCCTGAGTCTTTTGTTTGGCCTGCACAAAAGGTTCTTTCGGCCATTCGGAATAGAAACCCAGTTGCAGCAAATTATTACAGTGCCTTTAACTATATGGAAAACTCTGTTCAACAACCTTCACTGGCCCTGGGCTGGTTTCACTGCTGGGCTGTGTTATTTCAACAAAACGGGTTTTCCGAAATGCGTGCGCTTAATTTACACGCAGATTAGCATTTACATTAAGATAATTTCATATTTTTATTAACCAAAAAAGTGTCAGAGCAGAGCGGGCTCAGCAGATCAGCTTGTGGTTGCCTTGGTCACAATTTATGAGCGATGTAATCTTCAGTTCAACTGAAACATTCAATGCATACGAAATTCCCGAAAAAAAAACAAGGAAGGCTTCGAGCTCAAGCTTCACATCATGTGATTCAGACATTTATATATAGATATAAGCAAGTGGCATATAGGTATCTTGTCTGGATCTTCCGGGGGTCTTTGGCCTATTCCCCGTTTTTT
>VNJS01018448.1:0-68766 GCA_008042575.1 Drosophila watanabei | reverse complement strand
GATGGGCAGCGGGAAGTGTCCCTCGTCGTACAGCCTTCCGGAGATCACGTCGTCGGCCGCATTAGAGATTGCCGTGCTCAGCTTGGGATCTAGTCCGAACTCTTGGTTGGTTTCGGCAGCTGCCTTTTTTAGAATACCCATTGCCTGGATGACCTGGCGCTGATCAAGACCAAAAAATGGAATGAATATAAAAGAACATATAATCAATTAAGCAATTTATATGAATTCCAAAGTATTTTAACATTAATCAATAAAAAAGGGACATTCCTGCTACCAGGAACTGGCTCCTTGCCCCAACTCACCGGCATGCGCTCCTCATCGCCACCAATGCGAAAGTTGAGCACACATCGCATAGTCTGAGCGCCGTAGTAACGATCCATGGGCACCTCCATGGGTCCCAGGCTGTCGGTCTCCTGGCGCATCTCGCCCTTCTTGCAAGTACTCATTGTAATATTTTCAAGGTTTCTACTGGCCCGGTAGTAAACAAAATATACTCGGATGTCTACCAAAAACGCATAAATATTTGACAGAAAATAACATGCGCTACCGCTTCGAGAAAGGAATTTAGAAATATTCCAAGTATATCAGTAATGAAAACACAAGCTTAAAATTCCAGAAATAAGAAAACAATAATTTTTTGGGGACAGGAATCAGGCTTTATTTACTTAGAGATCACCATTACATTCAGGTAGTGTTATTGCAGCAACATTTCCAGGACTCCTCGACCTTGAACCAGTACAGGACCTCGTGCCGGTACTTCTCATTCGGCTCCAGACTGATCGACGGGAACTCCGGGTGGTTCATGGAGTCGGGAAACTTCTCGGTCTCCACGCAGAAGGATCCGTGTTTGCTGTAGTGAGTGCAGTTCTTGCCGATCATGGGTGCGTCGCCGTTCTGCTCGTCCGGCAGATTGTTCGCCGTGTAGAACTGCATGCCCGGCTGATTGGTCCAGACCTCGAGCACCCGGCAACTGGGCGGATGCACAATCTTGGCCACCTTGACGACGCTCTTTTGCATCTGGCCATTGTTGATCACGAAGCAGTTGTCGTAGCCCTTGATGGGTCGATCCTCGAACTGCCGCAGTCGGTCGCCCAGCAGCACGGGCAGACGCAGATCATAGACCGTGTCATCCACGTTGATCAGCTGGCCCGTGGGTATCTGATCCGCGTCCGTCTCCACGATTTGGTTCGACGCAATCTCCACTGTGTGCTCCGCCAGTGCCTTGGCGCCGGCTCCATGTCCAGCCAGGTTGAAGTAGGCGTGGTTGGAAATATTCACCATCGTCGAACGATCCGTGGTGGCCTCGAACCGCACCCAGAGTCGGTTCTCCTCGTCCAGCTGGTAGGTAATCAGGCACGTCAGATTGCCCGGATAGCCCTCGTGGTTATGGGGCGACATGTGTCGAAAGACCACGCCCTCATCCGACTTCTGAACGACCTCCCAGATGACGCTGTCGAAGCCCACGAATCCGCCGTGCAGCTGGTACTTGTCCTAATAAAAATATGAATATAAAAGTAAATTAATAAAACAAAAGTTCTTTCTAAAACTAACGTGTCTAATATTTACCTTAAAGTTCTTGGTCACCTTAAATTTCGTATCGTTCACCTCATACTCGCCATTGGCCACACGGTTGGCCACTCGCCCAAGGGTGCCACCAATATAAGACGACTTGGTGGCCAAATAGGATGCAATGTCCTTGAAACGGTTTAAAATATATTATCAACTAAATGTTCGTCATGGAAAATGTCACAAAAGATACATTTACACCATTTACATACCTCGAATCCCAGGCAGACATCATCCATCTTCTCGTAGGCGTCCGGATAGCTGACGCTCTGGATGATGGCTCCCAGCTGGATCACCGACACGGACATGCCCTTGCTGTTGCTCAGCGTGTAGCGACGCACCATTTCCGGCGACTTGGTGAACGGATTCACGGCCAGGCCGAATATCTCCTCCTCCAGTTGGATCGGCATTTCGCAGTGTCTCCGGCTAGTTCCTTCCCCTGAAAGTGCTTGACAGCAACTGCCGAGCACCTGAGAAGTGCCTAGCCGGACCCTATTCCAGTATATTGCTGCTGATTACGACAATCCAAAGTCATTGGGGTCGCCTGCTCCTCCCGCAAAGTCAAACGGGGCAATTAACTCGCTCGGACGTCGACTGCCCCTCTGCCTTACCGCCCACGACAGTCGGCGATAGCATCATCGGAAAGTGTAAACAGGGGCATCCGTGTTATCGCCACTTAAGCGGTCTAGATACACCTACTGAGGGGGCGCGACCGTGACTGATAACTATTCTTAGAACAGTATTTAAAACTAACAACAAAAACTTACCCCAGAATCTAGGTCAACTTGGTATGAATGAACCCCATTTCAAGTTACGCGAAATATTCATTTTAAAATGAAATGTATGATATTAAACACAGATAAGATATGGGTAAAGACAAGACAGAAACCCCCGGATATGTCTAATACCAATATATGAAACCCCAATATGGGAAACCCCAAAAATACCACTGAAGAGCCACAAAATAATTCACTTGTCCTTCGTTATAAGCTTTATATTTTTTAAATATTTGTGACTAGTATTTTAATAAACTAGATTAGCTTTTCCTTAAAAACATAATATATTGTAAACAAATTTATTTGTAGATTATTTTGGAATTCAAGAGGTTCACTTGTTGCAGAGTTAAGAATTTCAGTCCCTGGGCTCGGGTTAAATACATTTTAGAGGACTTAATTTTCAATTCAGATTTAGCGTTGTCTTCACTGTGGGTCAATTTTCTAAAAAAAAGCATACAATACATATAAACTTTAACTGCCATGTATTTTTCCTTACCTCATATTCCCGGGAACATTCCACCACGCCCATGTTAAAGACACTTCCAACGGCCGATCCTTATAGTAACGCAGGAAGTCCCGATCGTTGCCCAGATAAGTACCCAGAGACTCAATCCTGAACCTATCACCACCGCCTCCCAGTTTGAAGTCATCGTACTGCGAATAGGTCTTGCTGCCATCGGAATAGGTGATCTGAATGCCCAAAACATGTCTGTGCGAAGCCATCATGGAGCTCAATTTCTCGAAACCAACCCAATAATCGCCTTCGGGATCACCAAAACCGCACAAAGCGTTCTTATAACTATCTGCCAGAGTCTCGAATTGTCCGCTCTGACGACACTGAATGACAGTCCAACCAGTGCTGAGATCGGTGCTTCGGACCACTTCCGGCGAATGTGGAGTTTGGGTCTTAGCCTTGGCCTCCAACTTGGCAATGTGCTTCTTCATCTCCTTTAGCTGTTTGCCATTTTCAAAGGCTTCTGATTCCAACTTGGCAATTTGAGTCTTCAGATTTGCTATCGTTAAAGCATGATCAGCTATTATTTGTTGCGACCTGTCTAACTGCTTTAGGATATGTTTCAGGGAGTTGTCTTTTTCCGTTTCCATGCTAAATATTTACTTATTATAATAATAAACTACTTTGTTGACTATGAATCACTTCAAGTGTGACCAACAATTTGGGAGAATAAAGCTTAATACAGCTTTTTAAGCTTTATAATGTCATTTCTTTGTTTGTTTGTTTGTTTAAAATCTTATCTAAAAATCATTTTAAAGAATTGGAACTCTTTAACTTATGTTTTCATGTAAATGTCAACAAAGCTAATTATCACAAATTTAAATCTTTGTAATTTGAAAAGATTTTTCTTAGCATTTACTTAATCTTTAATCTAAATGTGTCTCAATCCATTAAAATCGACCTGGCCATGGCTTTATTAGCATAATTGAAGACTTGATACGCGAATTCGGATCCACATTCTTTGTACTAATGAATATAATAAAATTGAGAATAAAATTAAGAAATTTTAATAGAATTCCTTACCACACGGCCGCGAACCATGGCGGTAAAATAGGTGGCTGTTTTTCATATTTCCGTAGATAGTCCCCAGTGCTTCCAGTAAACTTTCCCAGGGATTGAATTGCCCTCCCACTCAAGCCAAGTCTAAAGTCGTCGTAAGTTGCATCGCGCTTAGATCCATCTTCCAGTGTGTGCACTATTCTCAATGCATACCTATGATCGCGCATTACGTTATATAGTTGATCAAAACCAATCCAAAAGTCACTTTGGATGTCACCGACACCGCATCCAGCATTATCTCTAAATGAGGTTCTCATGAAGGGAGTAAAGAAGTTAATGTTCTGACTGTTCAGAATGACCATCGAGGAGAAGTGATCAAATATAGGTGTGGGTTTACTTTTGATTTCATTACTGGATGCCGGACTAGGACTGGGAGCGTTGTTTACTGACTTTACGGTTGGTGGAGGTCGAGGAGGAGCTGCTCGCTGGAGCATTCCCTGGCTCTGAACACAATTTGTTTCGGATATATTTATCTCCATTAGATTTTTCTCTAGTTTTATGGTAATACTGTAGGGAACGGCGACTTTCATAACCGGATTCTTATTATTGAACAGTACTGTGAGCGCTTCACTGATTTTCTGTATTAATTTTTCGTTACAATAAAAGCGTTCAGTGTCTTCCATGTTTGTATTTCTTCGGTTTCCGCTACCTAGTTGCTGCTACACGAGTTATATTGGAACTGTGACCGATAACACCGGGTAGCCAGAAAGGTAAACGTGTGGTGAACTTAGCAAATCGAAGAGATAATACCTACCTAAGTTAGATAAGATTACATTACGCTGCACAGTACTACATCAAGCAAAATTTTAGCACGGTAGTCAGGAGATTGAATCTACATTTGCATTACATTTGTTTCTATATTTGCATTTTACAGATGTTTCATTTCGTCACTCTTAAAAATCTCTTAAAAGTCTCATCAATCCTGTAATATAATAATAAATAAAACTTTGGGGAAGAACACAACCCACTCAATAACGAGTCATTTACAGATGCAAATAAATAAAGATATACGTTGTGTACAGATTGTACGTGTTCTCGATATGTTTATCTAAATAACCGTCTTCGATTACAATTTAATAGCTCGAATTGTCGCCCATTCGTCTTCGCTTCAGAAAGAACACTCACATCGTTGTCCACCACGTCCAGCTGCTGCTCCAGCAGCTGCTTGAGATTGCGCACGCGCAACGTCCCCATGGAGATGGGCAGCCGGTTGTACTCGGCGATCAGTTGCCTTTGGCGTTCACGGGCGGCCTCCAAAAGCACAATGCGCAGTTCGCCCGACATTAGATTCGACTCGGACTGCAGCTGCTCCTGGTTCTGCTCCTCCGGCTGGTCTTCCACCTGGGGGGGCTTCAGCTCCTCCAGCTCCTGCTCCGGCGGCTGTTCTGGCGGAGAGTGGGAAGCCTGATCACAGGACATCTGTGAACGCATACTGAGTGATTCCTCCAAGTCGACATCCACAATCTCCGGAATGTCCATTTGGCGTACTCTCGGCGTACTCGACTTGGAGGAAGGCAAACCGGCGGAGGACTGGTCACACGAGCTGGGCAAAAGGCCGAAGCCGTTGGATAACGGCCGGGGCAGTGTGTACTGCCCCGAGTGGTATCCATCGCGTTGCTCCGGCATCCTGCCCAGCTCGAAGCTGGACGCTATTCGCCGCAGGCTCAGGCTCTTGCCGCAGGACTCCCCCTCTCCGAGCTCCGCCTCATCTCCCTCACTGCGTGCTGGCCGGAAGTGCCCCCTCTCCGAGCACTTGAGCATAGCGGCACTGAGGAACCGCTCGTCGCTGATGTCCTCCGTTTGGACCTGCTTCTCGGCGAAGCTCTTGGTCCTCACTGTTCCGCCCGCAGGACGCCGTTGAGCGTTGTGAGCTCCTGAGGTTCTAGCCAAAGTGGCAATCGTTGTCCGATCGTAGTTTTGTCGGGCTTTCGATTTCTCCTTGGGATACTGGCTGACCAAGAGCCGGTTTTCCTGAAGGAAGTTTCGGGAGGTACGGCGGACGGGATCTTTCATTGCGACATCGTTATTTGAGGGAATGAACATGATTGTCTTGAGCCGTAAAAGTAATTACAAAAAAAAAAGAAACAATTAACACAAAAGCGATCAACGTGTTGAAGTGTGTGTCTAGGCTACAAAAATCAACTGAAAATCCAGAAATGTTTGGAAATCTCTGTAAAAGAGAGCCAACTCTGATTGAGATATCTTTTTAAAGTAACATTAAGTAGCAAGTAGTAAAACAGTTTATTAATTTTCAATACAACTCCTGTTGATTTTATTTAATTCTTGTATCGCCTTTACTTAATATATTGCACTCTCTCTTGCGTATTTGACAAGTGAATGCTTCCACTTGGTTGGTTACTTTATTTTTAATAACTGCCCACTAATACTGCTGCTCGATTTCCCTTTATTTTTACTGTACCAGCTATTTCTACTTTTTTTTCTTACTCGTTGCATTGGCTGATTGGTTGGTAGCTAATGATTTAACACACACACGGATGTACGTTGATCTATATAGCTTACGACTTCTTGATCTCTTGAGCATATCACAGAACAAAAATGACAGTAGAAGAAGACGTGTTCGGGTCCGGGGCCTGGGGGATGGAAGAGTCTGGTTCTAGTAGAGGGTTTAGAAATTGTAAAAATATTACTCCGGAGCTTAAAAGTACATATTCGTGTACGCATATATAGTATATGTTTATCTGATATATATCTTCTATCTCTATATATATATATATATATATATATATATATATATATATATATGCCGTGTAAATGTTCATATAAATGGTGATATCTCTTTTAGAAAAATACTGAGCAAAAGTACTTGGCGTTGTGCATTGAGGGATCGGGTCCGGGTCCCTATACCAGGATCTTGTCGTAAGACGGCGGCGGCGACTCATCCAGGGGCAGCTGCTTGCCCATCGCCGTCGGTGTCTGCTCCGGCAGCAAAATGGCTATGTGATAGGGCGGCGGACCCGCCGTGGCCGCCGCTGCCGGTGGGCTTCCGGCGGTCAGTTGTTCCTGCTCCTGGAACGGCACCCTCATCGGATACACACAGGCTCGGGGAGAGCTCTCATCGAACTCCGCCAGGGTGGAGTTTACTCCACGGCTCTGGCATACAGCTGCTCGTGCTTCAGCGCGTCCCGCACTCGATAGCAGTCCCTTGGGAATGCGGCACAGACTGACCATGCAGGCGGCCAGGAAAAAGGTGGCCGAGAAGGCGCAGAAGATGAGCACCTCCAGGCCAGTGCCCTGGTGGTCGAAGTAGAACTTGGTCCCGGCCACAAACACCGAGGCCAGCACCAGGGACGCGCACATGCCGCACTTCAGGTGGCTGGGCAGCAGCTGCGAGTCCGCGTGCTGCAATAAAGCATGGTGTTGCTGCTGCAGCTGGTTGCTATGCGAAGTTGTTGCAGCCGTGGGCAGCGGTGCCGTTGTGCCAGCAGCAGTGGTCACCTCTGCCGCTGCCGCTGCTGATGATGATGATGATGTGACTGCCCCGGTTGAGGATATGGTTGCGCCTGTCGGCGTGGAATGCCTCATGCTGCTGCTGGAATTGTGCCGGCGTGGAGCGGCATAGGCAGTCGATGGTCGCGGATTGTGGCTGCCGCCGCTCGAGTGATTGCTGCTGCCGTGCTGGTGATGGGAATTGTGGTGGTAAGCGCTGTAGGCATCGTCACTGAAATAGGATTCGTGTGCTTTTTATTAAAGGGGTATAAAACTTACAAAAGTTCCAGGTACTCACGCGTACACATGGCCCGAATACTGCTGTTGCTGCTGCTGCTGCTGCTGATGTGCATCGTAGTGCCTCACGGGCACCGCCATGTTGCCAAACTGCGGGTGATGGTAGCTGTAGTGTTGCTGCTGCTGCTGCGGCGGATGTTGCTGCTGATGCTGATGTTGCTGCTGCTGCTGATGCAACAGTTGCTGCTGCTGCTGCTGTGCCCTTGGCGCGTAACGTGTGCTGCCATGGTGTTGATAGTGCGAGCCACGTGCCACCAGGGGAACGATGGTTCCGCTTCCGGTTAAAACGGCTGCCGAGGAGGCCGCATTGTTATTGTTACTGGCAGTGGTTGGTGCTCCGGCGGCAGCCACATGATGATTGCTGTTGGAGTTGTTGTTGTTGCTGGTGCCACCGCTGGAATGTTGCTGCAACATGTGCTGCTGCTGGTGCTGGTGGTGCTGCTGGTGCGAGTTATTATTTGCATACTGGGAATGCGAGTGCGACTGCGACTGACGACTTGTGCCCGGCTGGTGAAGGTCGTAGGGTGCCTGGGGCAAGGTACGGTGCACGGAGGGCATGGCCTGTCCACTACCACCGACGCCGCCCGCACTATTACCGCTGCAACTGGTGGACTTGGCCCTCCTCGGCGGATGACCGTAGCTCAGACCGCTGCCGGCATGGGACAGCGAGGCGGCCACGCGGGAGCGTCCAAAGCCGCACTGCTGCGAGCGCTTGTCGATCCAGAAATGCATAGCTATCACAGGAGGATTCAACTGCAAAGGAAAAAAATTACTTTACTTTGATATAATTTTGTTACCAGAATTTAAAGTCATTTCCTTTCAAGGTAGAGAAGAAGTAACTTTAAGTCCCAAGTTGAAAACACGGATACATCTCGAAAGCATGTCCTTTAAGTGCTGAGAGACAGACAGACAGTTGGCATTAAGTGCTGCAAACTTATTTGAAGTTCACGCTGTGTGTGTTTGGCAGGGGGAAGCCCTTGACTAGACAAAGCGGGTCTGACTCATTTGGCTTTGTGTCTGCCAGACGGAAGAGAGTTATCCCCGGTGCCCATGCCTCGAATTCGCCTGCACTTCTCCCCCTGTTTGCATCCCCAAAAAGCCAAAACAGGAAACGTGCGCATCGCATTTTATGAGGCTGCCTCAGTCGTCTTCCTTGTCTGCCACACCCGGCCGACCCCTCGACCCCTCCAGCAGTTCCTGGTCGTGGTCGTGGTCCTGCCATGGCGCTTCCTCTTTGTGCGCCCCTCGACGAAGGTGCAACAAGGAACAAAGATTGCTCTCCTGGTCAAGGAACCCGACCGAAAAATAAAACATTCATTGAACGCTTTCACTTCCCGTGTCATTGGCAGCAAACCCAACACCAAACACCGCAGCCACCAAAGTCCCAAGCGCGCCAAAACACACAGACTGAGATTAGTGGTTGTGTTGGAAAAGGACATGGCTCGGCAGTGGCGTTTTAAAAAGGGGTTTGAACGGAATAAATTATCAGATCCTTGACTAGGAATATTTTAAAAAAATATGTGTTCGCTTACAAAAGTAATTTATTAATTGAGAAGGCGTCAAAAAAGAGTTCTCTAGGAGACAACCCCTTCGCCCTAGGAAGCTCTTTGTGAGGCCCTGCTTTGTTCGATGAAGGCGAGACATTCGGGTTCGCGAACTATTCAAAGATGGATTATGATGCTGACTGTGTTCCTGGGCGGGGAAAATTCGGGTCCCATTGTGCCCGGTGTTTGCATTTGCTTAACTGTTCGTTGAACCGTGCCTTTGCGGTATTAGCCAATTCGGGGTGACAACGGCCACAAACGCACTTAAATAGCCCCAGAGCTCAGAGAAATAATGAATTTTTCAAATTATAAACAATCCAGTACGCATACGCACCGTGGGCACTGTGGCCAACAGTCGTAAAAATCAACCGCACAATAAAATAACTTTTATTTCGAGAACTTTCTCATCTGTCCGCCTGGCTTCAAGGTTCAAAGTTCAATGGCTGTCAACAACTTCTTCGAGCTGAAGAGCATTACACAACACAATGCCGGAGCTCTGAGTGCAAATAAATAAATACCTAGGCACGGGGCCCGGGTAATAAAATAAACATATTTAAAAGAGACATTTTGACAACCTTTTGATAGGTTCATTTCGTTTCCATTTCTTCTCGCCTGGCGCCACTCGGATTTCGGCTTGTGTTTGCACACCCCTCGTCCTGCCGGTCCTGTTCGAGGGTTCAATGATTTGGCTTTGTGCATCCCCCGTCCTAGCCCCCAACGAATGCCTGCGTTTTAGTTTTGTTGCCACTCGGCAGGGTAAAGTTCAGCTTGATTTGCTGCTGGTCAGGATTTTTGCGGAACTCAAAGGAACTCGGGCATTGACATTGTCTCAGGCGAGGGTTGCCTCTGCTTCTATTTTCCCTTCATATTATTGGAAACAAGAGGAGGACTTTAAATCCCCACAAAGAATTCGCATTAAACTTGTTATAATTAATATTTACCCACTTAATAAATCACTTTCCCAGCATTACCTACAAAATAATAATTCTTTTATCAAACTACCTCATTAATGTTTATGCCTTTCCGCCGATGGCAAACTGCCCAATCACTCGGACTCACTCTGGGTCGCCTTGGAGCATTCACTTTATTATTCACTTTAAATAGATACAAAAGCTCTTCTGATTTTATTCATTGAACTCGTTTCGCTCTTGGCCCACCGCCAGCTGAGGTCTCTAAAGTTGGCCTCTGGGACGCGTTAGTTTCAACTGTTTCCGTGGTGTAGCGGTTATCACATCTGCCTAACACGCAGAAGGCCCCCGGTTCGATCCCGGGCGGAAACAGATGAAAATTACATTTTTTTTTTTTTTTTTATTAAAAGATTAGATAAAAAAGTCTTATAAAAAATTCTATGATAGAATAATAGATTAATAATTACTGATCAAGGCCGTTAAGTTTTAGATTCTTGAAACTTGCATTAGGTTCTCAGCATGTAAATATTTTTTAAACAAGATAAATGCTTGATTTCAAATTTTGTTATATCTTAATATATAATGGTTATTCCCTATCAAAGAAAATTATTTAAAATGTGTAAAATTTAGACTCTATTCTAAATTAAACATTGGATAAATACATAAAGGAAATATTTACTATAATAATTAAAACTAGTATAAAATAGTTATTGTACCCGACAGTTTACTATATAAATATTTACAACTCGTTCTGACTAAAAACAGGCTCATTAGCTTAGTTTCCATTGCCTACATTTCAACGAATGCCTACAGGAAGCCTTCTCGAGACTAACGAATCCTTTGAAAACGTTCTACAAAATCGTTTTTCCCTAACATAAAACTAACTTAAAGTGCACCAAGTCTTAAACTTTATTATTTAATGATTCTTAAAACGGAATACTTCTTCAATATAAATAAATAAATTAAAAAAAGTGAGTCCTTCCCATTTCTGATAGGAAGAACTCGATACATGTTTCCGCCCGGGATCGAACCGGGGGCCTTCTGCGTGTTAGGCAGATGTGATAACCGCTACACCACGGAAACAGTTGAACATGGAGCGCCCAAAGAGGCCCTAGTGATTCAAGGGAGGATAAAGTTCGGGCAAAGTGCCAGCAGGAAATCAAAACTAATCTAATGAACAAAGATAGAGATAATGTCAGCAATTTAAAAGGTCCATTTATTTAATTAAATATATTTTACGAAGTTTGGTTGTCATGTCTACTGATAGTACTATTTAAAAATTTAAGAAATTCAATATTTAGTATTCAAATCCAATAATACAAATCGCTCTACAAATCACTTCCAATATCTTTTTAACGACAATTGCCGCGGAAAATGAGGGCCTTTATTGCATTTGCCAGATGACACACACTGAAACGTCCAGAGAAATGTTTATTGAATGAAATTCTTGGGCCTGGCACTGGCAAATTCTTGGTAACCGGGAGCTATCCCAACCTCTTTTGACCGTCCATTGCATAAATGAAATGCCAGACATTCGTGTTTGCCGCTGTGTGTTTACCCGAGCATTATCCGCACCTCCGGCGGATGAAATTTATGCGTCATGGGGAAAAGATGCCAAAACAAAACAGAAATTGTAAACTTTAAAGCTGAAACAACCCCCCGTACTTGTTCGCCTTTTCACTCTCACTCGGATGGTTAACCTTTGCGCGCTGCCATTACTTGTGCTCTTTGCGAGCGGGCTCTCGTCTATATGCGATTTTTCGTTGGCGGGAAGTGAATTTGTCCCATTCGAGTGGCTCCAGGGGGAGGTGCAGCCAGGGACTGATACTGAATGCCTTTGCCTGCCCACTTGATGGCGTACGCTGCGTATGAGCAATGCGGTGCAATGTGGCTGTGTGCCTGTGTGCCTGTGTTTGTGTGTGCAATTTGCTGCGGCTGTGTGGGTTGTTTTCAAGTGCAGCACGCTTTCTTCTTACCTGCAATATATATTTTCTCGAGCTCTCAGATATTTCCCCTTCAGCTTTTCAATGCGCTCTCCCCTTCTTCGCCTTTATTGGCACGCGGCCGTCACGTTTCTGGCCGTTATTGCATACATATTGTTGTTTCTGTTTCTGTTTCTGATTCTGGTTTTCTTCGCTGCAGCAGAGTCCTTGAACGCTCAACTGACCCGACAAACACACACGAGACGAGAGCACACACAAATAAATATCCTTCTGGGGAGCTGCTCACACTCACGCGAAGGACTCACGCGACTTGCAAACTTATATTCAATTCAATTCAATTCAATTCAAAGCAAGGAGATTCTTTCCTTGCCGCGGAATCGCGCTCGAATAACTGTATTTTCCAGAGGCGTAGGCAAAGGCGGACGGGGACGATGTGTGGCGACGACAACGGGGGAGCGGCGGTGGGCGGTGTGTGCGGCGCCTCCGATTCGAACGGAGCAAGGACTCGCAGCCAACTGAATGTGCGAATGCAGCTGCTGGGCAGCCTCAGCCGCAGCAGCGGCAGCAGCAGCAGCGTCGTGCTCGTTTTCACTTTCATGAGTTTCGCAGACGGCCAAACCAACCCCCCTGAGCGTCGGCCCCACCACCACCACCCTCTACGCCAGTGGCGCTTTTCGTTTTTTTTTTCTTGTTTCCTTTGCCAGCAGACAGCGATTTGTTTTTGCTTTCTGTATGTGTGGCCGTGCGCCTGTGTGGGCGAGAGGGTGGGCGGGTGCAGCACTTCGCATAGCATGAATGGCGAAGAGAGCGAAAGTGAGAGAGAGCTCTCTCCAAGAGCATGGTGGCTGCACGGCACATGCGCACTTATTTTAAATTTAAAGCTTTTGGCGCGCTGCTTTGTAGGGTTTCTATCGATAAATTATCGAAAAGAGCTTAATCGGGACGATAAAAGTCGTTGGAGATCATTTTGCACACTTGGAAAAGGGGGAAATTGGTTAGAACTATATGGCATTCCCTCCTGAATCGTTTTCTGAATATATATAGTTTTTTATTTCCAAAGAGTTTCAAAGACCCACGTTTTGCGGCTCTCGGCACTCCTCTACCTTGGCATCGTAGTACAGACCCGGAGTGCAGTCCAAGGTGACGCCTCGACCATCGACGCAGTAGTAGTAGGCATCTCGGCGAGACTTGTGCGGATAGAAGTGGACTCCCACTTGAGGACACTGGATGTCAGCTCGGCGCAGAGGCGAGCGCGAATAAGGCTTAATAATTCTGGCCGTGGCATCGATCTGTAATAAATATCATACAAACTTTAATAACTCAGATAACTCTCCCCAAAATATGTTTTACCGAACACTCGACATTCTTGGCATAGTCACAGCACTGGCACTCGGGGTTGTAGAGCAGACCGGCGGCGCACTCCTGCTCCCAGGGTCGGCCGTTGGAGCAGACGAAGTACTTGTTGCAGGACGCCTTGCTGGCTATGTAAGTGATGTTGTGCGGATTATTGATGGCGGAGCAATCATTGGCCACGCAGTCCACGTACTGGGGGAAGTCGCAGCGGTCGGTCTTGTTGTTGTACTGGAGCTGGTCGTGGCACGTTCTGAGGACAGGACGTCCGTAGTAGCAGAGAACGTATTTGGTGCAGGTGTTGTCGTAGCAGAAGCTGCTCAGCGAAAAGCTCTCGCAGGTGGGCAGGCACTGCACCTTGCTCTTGTAGGTGCACACCTGGAAGACCGAGTCGAAGCCCAGGTTGCAGGGCTTATCCTCGTCAAGGCAGAGGGTTGGATTTGCCCTCTCCAGCGCCAGGCAACTTCCAATTTGCTCTATCTTGCCATCTTAATTGCGAAGCATTTTATTAATTTATTTATTTACAATGATTGGCTTTAAACTCACTCTGACACTCGATGTACTTGTCGCAATCGTCCACATAGGGCAGAAAGACTCCATCTGCCACATTTTGGCATATATTGATGCTGCTGTTGTATATGTCATACTTGGTGGATATGTCATCTTCAATATGACCATCATCGCCAGGCTCGGGTGCCACCACCAGGTCTTCGTCGGCTCGGCCCCGATCCACCAGCAGGAGCGTGAGCAGAAAGCCAGAGTTTATCAGCCACTTCACTGCCGATTACCAATGTGGAAGGTAGAAAGGTTAAGAAAATAAGAGTGGTTTCCAGAGCTACTTACTCCTGGACAGTTTGAGATGTGCAAAGCAACTGTTTGCTCGTTGTCTGGAAAATATCCAATTTATAACTCGAATCATTTGAGTTCTCTTTGTCGTCGCCTAATGAGTTCTTGCCAACTTGGCCTTATCACTTGCTAATTTCGGCACACGCCTCTCTCAGACGAACTACCTAATTTCCCCAAACACTTCAAATGTCTAATTATCTGCGCCAAACATGGCGATAAGTTTAGACACTACTCAAAATTCTAAGGATAGCCTGGTTCCCAGAAACCGTGAATCTCATCTCTCATCATTATGTAGTTTGTCAAAAATCTGCTGAGTTGGGTTGCAGAGTTTTGATCATGAAATACAGGAACATAATTACATAATAATCGTGAGATATTATTACTTTTAAGTTATCCTCTAGGCTAATGGCTTTACTTCAATATACTTCTTTCCTTGTATATTTTGAGTAATACAATTCATTTTAGAGTTACTATCTTATCTCTCCAACCAGATGTTACACTTACAACTGAACACGAGTACAACTGTGTGACTCATCCTTACACGTGTTTCCTAATCATTGATATAACTACAAATTTTAGAAAAGTTACCGATTAGACCACCTTCAGATTGGGTCTTGTTCATCACTATCTACTCCGGCAGAATTTGAATGCTTCTAATTACAATAGAAAATCATGCATCCCCATCTGATAACATTTTCAATTCGCAGGGAACCAAAACAAACTCCAAGTTGATTGCCAAAAAGGGGCTTGCCTATAAATAGAGACGTTCTCCGAGCTCAGGCGATAGTGAGTGGAGGAGTCCAAAGAGTGAGTGAGTCTCACATTTAGTAATTTCGCAAGTCTAGAATCAAACTAATTTTTCTAGTGATGAAACCCGTGACCCTGCTGGCCTTCGTGGCCCTGATCGGTAGCTGTGGAGCATCTGATGCCGACGTTAACATCTGCTCGAATGTAGTCAATAATCTCTTCCTGCCGCACGTGAGCAACTGCAGCAAGTACTACCTGTGCATGAGTGAGTAGCCTGCCTCCGCACTCCTTGGATAAACCTTAAATGTCTCTCAATTCCCACTCCAGGTGAGATGGCCATTCCCCGTGAGTGTCCCGTGGGATTTTACTTCGATGCCCGCGATCAGGAGTGCGTGGATGTGATGGAGGCCAGCTGCATTCCATCGTGCAAGGCCCGTGGCCTGGAGTCCTTCAGCTATGACCGCACCTGCAACAAGTACGTGCTCTGCTTCGACGGCACCCCGGTGGTGCGATCCTGCTCCGATGGTCTCCAATACAACTCCCAGACCGATCGCTGCGACTATCCCCAGTACGTGGACTGCGCGGACAACCTGTGCATCCGGGAGAACGATCCCGAGGATATTGTTTTCATAGCCAGCAAGGCGAGCTGCAGCAAGTACTACGTCTGCCTGAACGGCCTGCCCACGGTCCAGAACTGCTCCTACGGTCTGCAGTACAACCCGAAAACCCAGAGCTGCGACTTTGCTTCCAAGGTCAACTGTACGGTGCGTATTGAATATGGAAACTTCCCTGAGCTCTTTTAAGCTAATTAAGGCATCGTGTCACGTCTTTCAGGTTGAGAGTCTGCAACGCAACATCATGCCGTTCGCCCGGGCTCCTCCACGCAGCGCCGACATCAAGTGTCCCTCGGAGGGATCCCACTTTATTGCCCATCAGAAGCGCCCGGAGGCGTACTACTACTGCCTGAATGGCCGCGGCGTCATCCTGGACTGCACACCTGGTCTGGTGTTCGATGCTCAGCGCGGAGAGTGCCGAGAGCCGCGATACGTTGGCGCCTAAATCCTGAAAATAAAGATATTCTTACCTGATTGAAGATTTTCTTAAATAATATTCTTTTAATATGAATTCCTAAAGCACAAGACTAAGCCGTAGGATAAGATGCAAAGGGACAAGGGGAGAAAATCACTGGCTGTCGTATTTAAGCAACTCTTGCTTATGAGTCTTCTTAACCATTCCAATCTCTAGCTTTAATAATAATAAACACCCAAAAATGAAATATTAACTTCACTTGTGACTGTATTACATTTTATTGACTCAACCCGCTTTAACTTCCCACATTATGGGGTTCACGGCACTCCTGAATCTTGGGATCATACCAAAGACCAGGAGAGCAGTCCAGGACCAAACCATGACCTTCCACGCAGTAGTAGTAGGCATCCTGGCGTGACTCGTGGGCATAGAAGTGAACACCCGCAGAAGGACAGATCCCTTCAACTACTCCAGGACGAAGACGGGAGAAGAGCTGCGCTCTCCGCTGATCACCTGGAATCTATAAGGTTAAGGCTTCACAATCAGTTCACTCAAGAATATATCCTTCAAACCCACCTGACAGTCAGATTTCGATGGAATATCGCAGCAATCGCACTTGGTGCTAAAGTACAAGCCCGCCGCGCAGGTCTGCTCCCTGGGAACTCCGTTGCCGCAGAGGAAGTACTTCTCGCAGGACACCTTGCTGGGCACATAGCGCAGATGATAGGCATTGTAGTAGATGGAGCACTCGGACTCCACACAGTCCACATTCCTGGGGAAGTCGCATCGATCCGTATGGGAGTTGTACTGGAGGCCATCGTGGCACTCCCTCAGGACAGGGCGTCCATAGTAGCAGAGCACGTACTTGGTGCACGTGCGCTGGTAGCTAAAGGTGGTGAAGTTGAAGGCCTCACAGGTGGGCAGACAGTCCGCCTTGCCGGCATTCACGCAGCTCTGGCTGGGGGCATCGAACTCGTAGGGCCACTCACACTGCAACTCTATGGCTTGGCCAGCTAGAAAAATTCACAATATTTAAAGGTAATAATAAAGGTAATAAAAAATAAAAACTCACACCGACAGAGGTAATACTTGTTGCAGTCCCCCACAAAGGGAAGGAATACATTGTCTGCCACATTTCCACATAGGCTGAGATTGCCCAAAATCAAAGAACTCTTGTCGTCATCTTGCTCATTGAACGAGGGAGAAACTGTGCTTGAAGCAGTGCCATCTTCAGCTCTGTTTACTAATATTCCGCATAGCAAAAAGATCGCAAGCAATTGTCCTTAAAAAGTAAAATTAATACATTGTTGAAGTTTCCAAGAAAATGAGCTCTCCACTCACGCACCTCTACTCATCGTTAGCTTCTTAGCTCAACTGCTTTCTGCAGACCGTGAAAATTTGCTAATTTCAGTTTCAAACATTCAACTGATTGTGATATCTCAATATCGATGTTTACACAGCTGACAAATTAATTCTAGGGAAACAAGGGATCTTGAGTGGTTTAATTTTAAACTTTCCTTGCTCTTTCCTGCATTAAATCGGAATACACTTATATTCTTTCAAAATATATGGCTAAAATATATTGTTAATATTTATATTTATTTATACAAATATTTGATATGCCCCTTAATGCTTTTAAAAAGTAATACATTAACACATTTTTCTGTTACTTATAAACATCCGAAGGGTTAATTTCTCTCTGTGCATATAATTAGAATATAAGATACAAGATCTCTCACATCATTACCGAAACACTCGCCGCCTGATCCACGAAATTCTACGAACGCATCGCGTATCGTTTGAAAAATTCTCGTTTTCGGCACTTCGTTTCAGTTGGAATTGGGGCATCTCTCCGAACACTGCTCGCTGCTCCGTGGACTCAAAATAATCTTTATTTTAAAAGAAATTATTCATCAACTGCTGGGCGAAACTCAAACCGCAGTGTAAGTTTGCATAATTACTGCATTTGGCTATGTTGTCCTCAGAGATGGCAAAATGATTGACATGAGTCAAAGCAAGAAGTGAATTCAACAAATGGGAATTTATTTATAGACAGTGCCTAGCGGTGGGCCTGTGTTTGTATTGAAAAAAAGTCATTAATGTGCGGGATAAGCAATACAAAAGATTCCCTCTGTTCTTCTTCAGGCACATCGGAGAAAAAAATGGTGAATGAGCTGAATAGGCCTCCAAACGGCGAGAATGCCGCCCTCAGTGAGGTAAGCTTCAATCTAGATTCTAGAATATAACTCAAACAAGGTTAATCTTAAGTTATCAAGAAGATATATATTTTAATATAATAACTTTTAAAGTTGACTTTATTTTGTAATTCTTACCAGGAAGTTATACTTCTACTATAGATACTTTTACTAAAAGCAATCTTTATCGTAATAATATAATTATAAAAATGTACATTTTTAATGGCCTTTAACATTGTATTTCTTGGTACATTTAATTAATTTTCTTTACACATTATTTTCAACGAAAAGGTTGGCATATTAAACGCAAGTCATTTCGAACATTCTAGAACAATACAACTGAAATATGTAAAGGTCTCTGTGTCACCCAAGGCGCAGATCTGCATTCTTCAAATGTGTAGACAATATGTAGATGCATCTTTAAATAAATAACACAATTTGTAGAACATGTAATTAACATAATTTCTCTTAATTTTGTTCTAGCGCCTGGCAGCCTCTAATAGACAACTACAGGAGATGCAGGAGGAGCATCGAGAGCTGCTTCAGGAGATGGAGACCCTGCGGCTGCGAGCCGCTGAGCTCACCCTGCTGAATGCCCAGCGTCATCAGCAAAGGCAGTCAGTCCGCATGGTGCAGGAGGAGACGGTGACCAGCCAAGTGCAATCCAGTCAAGTGGAGGCCAGTCAAGTGGAAGCAGTGACAGAACAGTCCTCGAGCTCTTCGGTTGATACCCCCACGGAGGAAACTGCTCCAGAGACCCAGGAGGAGGAGGAGGAGGACAAGGAGGAGACGGCCAGTTACCTGCAGCAGAAGCTGAACGAGATCGCCCAACTGAAGGCACAGTTCAAGCGGGTCCAGCACATGGTCGACACTACCAAGATGATCGAGGAGCACATGTCCACCAGGCAGACGACACAGATCAGTTCCTCGAGCAGCACGAGCAGTCGCCAGTCCACAACCTCCGAGGTGCGCGTGGCCGCCGAATCGGAGGAGTCCACCGAGGGCCCAAGCTCCAGTCAAAGTCCTCCCGCCGACAATGCGGAGCTGCTAAATACGATGCTCAACATGTTCACGGACTTCACCAGCGACCTGAGGGGTCAGGCGGAGAGCCTGCGGGAGGAGCGGGATCGGATCAGGGCGCTCAAGGAGGAGATAATGCAGAAAAAGCAGGGAAAATAACTTACTAATAAATGTTTATTAAATGCTGAATTACCAAGAGATAGGAGTATATCGAAGAAATTCGTAACTGTCAAATGTATACTTATCTAATAAATATATGATTTAAAGAGATTTATGATTTGTTTAATCATTGAGCTTAGTTCATTTATGATTAAAATCATAGTATTCATTTAACAATAGAATAGAGAGCAACTTTAAATTTCAATATGGGTGATTCTCTGAAAACAACAACCACGGCCAAAAAATTAAAAGTTCTCTAAAATTTTTGTTGTCAACATAGTAACTTTAGAAAGTGTTCCAATAGATCAAATTTTAACGTATATATATACGTATATAAAAAAATAGCTTATTTTGATTTGATAAAAACACCTAAAACATTATGCTTTAACTTTGGTTTCCTAACATCACACGGATATGGGCTCTTCTAATTTACTTAAATTTTAAAAAACAACATGATAAGTATGATGGAACAAAGTGTCGCGTGCGACATCGATAAAAATTCAATTAAAAAAAAAACTACTTAGTATTTTAAGGTCAAACTAAAAATATAATTAAAACTACATTATGCATAATACATTAAAATTGATTTCACTAAATTCTTACATCAGTATTTGCTGAAATCAGTGTTTGAACGGGTTTTTGAAAAAGTGACTTCTGTTTTTGTCGTGTGCGAATTCCATACACTTTGCTAAATTTCTCGAAAACGAAAAATTTTACAAAATCGATCTTAACACCAATTATAGAGCTTACCAAGAGCTATAAGTTTCAAATTTTGTAAAATTAAAATAAAGTCTTGGAACATGTTTTTTTTTTGCAGTTTGAATGCGTACAAATGTCGTATGCGACATCAGAGAATTGCCTATATGCAAATATCGTAATACGATATTCATAAGAGCAGTTTTTTGGGCAGCATTGGTTGCTGAAATGCGCAAATGGGCAGCACTGTATGCTGAACGCTGTTAAATGGGCAGCACTGGATGCTAATCGCTGTTAAATGGGCAGCACTGTATGCTAATCGCTGTTAAATGGGCAGCACTGTATGCTAATCGCTGTTAAATGGGCAGCACTGGATGCTAATCGCTGTTAAATGGGCAGCACTGTATGCTGAACGCTGTTAAATGGGCAGCACTGGATGCTGATCGCTGTTAAATGGGCAGCACTGGATGCTGAACGCTGTTAAATGGGCAGCACTGTATGCTAATCGCTGTTAAATGGGCAGCACTGGATGCCGAGCTATTTAGCGTGCCCAGATAAACACATAGGGATTTTTTAGGGTGAAGACCTCATTTGCACCTGGCAACCCTGCTGGCAATATTTATGTTTGCAACGATACTTCTTGTCAGCTGTCACAGCAAAAAAGAAAAAAAAACAAAGTTGTAGTTCAACAAGAAAATTATATTAAAATTTCCTAGTTTGTTTTTACCGTGCTCTACATTGTATATTAGTTATTATTTCATATGTTTTTATAATGGCGCCGCCTATGAAGCCGGCTGCTGACCACGCCAGCGGCAATAACAACTCCGTGGGCGGAGCAACCGGCGCCGTGCCCAAGCAACAGACGCCGCTTCAGGTGAATGGAGGAGCTCCCGCAGGCGGAACGGCGTCCAACAGATCCGCTCGCTCCCGGCGTCAGCATGAGCACTTGGGCGAGCCGGACCTGGACTTTGTGGAGCCGCTGCAGCGGGAGACGCTGAAGACGCTGAACGTGAGTTATCCCCGCCGTAGGAGAGCACGAAGAGACGCCTTCTCTCGGTTTATAAATACACTTTGCACTCATCTCGGCCAGTTTAGTAGCGAAAACGAACGCAGCCACAGCGCACATCGAATCTCGATCGGCCTTCTTTATATATATATCTGAATAGACAGATATATATATATATCCGTATAGATAGCAGCAAAATTGCCGCCCTTCTGTTGCTGATTTTTGTGCTAACCTTTGTTTGCTGTTGCTTCAAGGACTTGCTCCAGCGCGCACGCATCACCAACGGCCAGATCCGAACCCACGAGGAACAGCTCTCATCCATTAGCTCAAAGGAAACCAGGCCACCGGCCCAGCAGCAGCGCGAGTTCCTGCGTCAGTTGGCGGCGGAACACAGTAGCAGCTACGAGTCGGCAGGTGAGCGCCTAGAACTTTCAGAGGAGACGCAAATCCCATTCCGGATTCATTGAGTAATTTCCAATGTCCGCACCTGGCCAAGTACTGCCCGCTGGCCCACACAATCATCATCGGTGCGCCAGTTCATGTTCTATAAATACGCCGCGCACGAAAATAAACGCCCACGAGGACGGTGTCGTCCGCAGTGCCCAAGCCCACGCCAGTACTAAACTTGCCTCCTCTCCCTCTCTCTCTTCTCCTGGCAGAGCAACTGCAGGAGCAGCAGCAGCGCTATCGATTCCCCGTGCGTCCCGTGCAGCGCGTCCAGCATCAGCCATCGTCAGCCACATCTGTTGCAGCCCCCGCATCCTCATCGTCCCTGCAGCGTCTGCGTCAGTCGACGCCCCCGAATGCTACAGTCGGCGTGGTCATACCTAACGCCACCACAAACGGAAACCTAAACGTCAACGGCAACTATAGCGGCACAGAGGAGCAGCAGTCGTCGACCACCGGCCTGCAGACACTTGTCCACCGACTCTTTAGTTTGCCCGGCTTGGGCTCGAGAAGCGAGACCGGTCGCTCCCAGGGTGACGTCTTGCGTTCCATGCTGGAATTGGTCGACAATCTGAACAGCAACAGACAACAGTCCAGTTCGAACCACGTAGAGGTGAGTCCTCAGACCAAGAGGATCATATAACTACCTCTATTCTCCACTTGCAGGAGATTTACAATATGGTGCACGAGATCAATCCCAGCGCCGAGCAGGACGAGGGCATCGTCAATTCGACCAGCTTGGAGGATGTTGCATTAAGCGAGGTAAGCTGAGCATTATAATTATCAAACTTTACCCTCTTACGCACCGCAACTTTCTTCACAGATGAGCGACAACCGCGCCCAGTCCATTCAGTCCTTGCACAGCGTCTTGGAGACACCCACGCCCGATACGGCGCCCACTTTCGATGAGCTGCAGCAGCGTCTGGAGGCCTCCAACCGGAACATGCAGCACCTGCAGGACGAACAGGCCAAGCTGCTGCACATTCAGAACCTGGCCAAGTCCCACCTCACTGAGATGGAGCAGCTTCGCCAGCAAGCCGATCAATTGCCCCACACGAGCAACGGCGGAGACGCGCCCAAGTACGAGTCCGTGCAGCAGGTCCAGGACGACATGGCCACCCTGGTGGGCCGCATGAAGAATCTCACCGCCTTCATCCACAACCAGAACGAGCTGAGCACAGTGCTGGGCGACGATGGACCCGAGATCCTGGCCGAGCAGCAGGCCTTGCAGGAGAAACTGGAATCTCTGCGCAGCCAGCGGGCGGATATGCGCAATCTCGTTGATGAGCTCAACAGCATCAATCGCGTAGCCAGGGAGGCGACTAGACCCATCAAGGAGGAAACTCCCACGCCTCCAGCTAAAACTCCAGCTCCTGCTCCTGCTCCAGCACCAACTACAGCTCCACCTGCGACCAAGGAGCGCGTTGTCCCAGTAGAGTACACGCGAAACGTGCCCATCATGCGGCAAGAGGCGGCCAATGCGGCCCAGCGAGCACTCCACGCCCAGAACATGATCAACAAGAAGACGGCCGACATTGAAGCCCTCAAGGCTCAAATGGCCATGCTGAAGGGCATGCTGAACACGGTGAGCCAGATCGAGGACAGAGTGCCCGCCATGGGAGAGGCCCTGGAGCGGCGGAGCGAGGAGCGGACCAGCGTGGAGCGCGAACTGCCTGCTGAGATTGCCCAGCGCGTGTTCGCCCTGAACGATGTGACCTCTGAGCTGCGTGCCGAGGCGGCCAGCCTGCAAAAGGAGCGGGATCGTATCTTGGCTCTCAAGGCGGAGATCGAAAGGCGCAAACAGCAAGCTGCTGCCGCTGTCCAAATGGGCGAGGAAGCCCTGAAGAGAAGCAGTCTCACTCCAACCCCCACGCCCAGGAGGCAACAGCAGATGGCAAAGGAGGAGGAGGAGGAAGAGGATGATGACACCTCGCTGCAGGCCACGCCCAGCAAGGAGCAATTGCGCGACGAGCTGCGTTTGCAGTGCGAGCGCCTGCGTAAGGAGTACGAACAGAAGCAGCGCGAGCTGGAACAGCGTTATGTGGCCAGCAATAACACCACCTCGGAGGCGGACGACGAGGGCAACGACGACACCGACAGCGACAAGTACTTCGCCAATGCGCGCACTGCCTCCTCGGCCACGCTTAAGCGGGCCGCCTCGGCCAACACAGTAGTGGAACAGCGACGCAGCCAGCCGAGCAGCACACAGCCACCGCCGCCGCCGCCGCCGGCTCCTCCTTCCACGCTGAACGAAGACGATCTGAACGTGACCATCGATACCCTGTCCCTGGGCAACGACAGCCTGCCTTCGAGCAGCAGGTCGCAGTATATGCCGCCGCCGATGCCCCCAGTGCCGGGCATGTGGGGTGAGTTCCATTTTGTTTTTTATAAACTCTGTCTTCTATACTGCTTCTCATCCTGCAGCCTCGCACAACGGCGGTAATGCCTGGCACGGGCAGCAACCGATTTATGGCCAGGCCCCCGCCAACACTGGAACAGAGTTCAAGCCACCGCCGGCAGCTCCACAGCTGGGCACCTCGAACGCCTCCGGATCGAACGCCTCGTCCGATGCCATGCTGCTGCAGCAGTTCATGCAGACGCAGCAGATGCTCATCAACTCGGTGTGCCAGTGCAACCAGACGCTGTGGCACCAGCAGCGGGAGATCGACAACCTCAACACCCAAATACACGCAGTAAGCCAGTCTTAATACCTTCTCCAACACAGGCTAACTTTTGCGTCGTCCAGCTCCAAGATCGCCTGAGTGTGGTGGCCTGCCAGGATCACGGCTTTGGGCTGCGCTCCGAGTCGGTGCCGCCTCCGAATCTCTCCGTGGGGCCGGGCATTGGCCAGACGCCCAACAACTTGTGCATGGGCAGCAGCCGCGCCCAGTCGGAGCAGCTCTTCGGCTTCAGCGCCCACCAGAGCGCGTTCAGTAACTATCAACGCAGCTGTCACCGCACTGGGGGCGACCCACATCATCATCAGCAGCCGGCGCAGCATCAGGCGCAGCCGTTTCTGAACAATGCCGCTCCTCCGCCACCACCGACGCACTACAACAACGAGACGCCTCTGTCGCCGCCCACCTACCGCTCGAGCCCCGGCCCCATATTCATGAATCACCACAATAACACGATCCATCAAAACAACGCGAATCTTCGCACTCAAAACCAGTATGCCAACAATTTGCACTCGCTGCCCGAAGGAGCAGGCGGAGCCCCTGGAGGAGGAGCATCCGGTGGAGCTGGTGTCACCCTGAACAACCAGGTGCCGCCCGGTAATCGAGCCAACAACTACTGGGACAACTTCCGCAGGTAAATGTTACGAATTCGGTGATGGGTTTTTAGGGGTTCGGTTTTGGAAATGGGTTTCGGTCAAAGGTCCAAGCAATAAAAGTTATATACAACCATTTATCTTGAGTTCATTTTCAATTCTGTGCCTCGGTAAGTGCAACCAAGCACGTTGCAACCTAAATTGTGTTCCATTAACAGAGTTGAAAGTGACTAACCAAGACTAATACCCAATACTAACAAGGTTTTATTAAGAATCGATTAAAATATTGTGTTTTTAATCATGTTTAAAAAAGAAGCCTACTTTAACTTGAATATCATTCTTAAAATAGTATACAAAGACCTTATTTTAAGGTCAAATATTTCTCATTAAATAAATTTAAAAAGTAAAGCAGTTTCTGTAGCACACGTGAGGGGAAATATTTTAAAATAAACCAGTTTAGGAAATACTACTAATACTACTTTATGGAAGTAATAAAAACGCATACAGATTAGGCTTTCTAAAATCTTCAATAGAAGTTCTTTTTCCAACTTTTATCTTAGTTCGACTAACTCCTGCTTGAAACATTTGCTAGCCGCTTGCATTAACCCATTAATATCCGTGTGCTTTTGCAGCCACTCGCGCCAGAATCTTCTCTCGAACAAGAGCAACGAGGAGTTAAACGTGGACCTTCAGCTATATCGCCGGCAGCGGGCGCGTCCCAGCTACTTTCAACCCTCGCAGCTCCTAAGCGCACCGCCGTCCGTGCGCAATGGTTTAATCCACCAGCAGCCACAGCAGCAACAACGCCGCCCCTGCTTTGAGTCGCCACTAATAGCCTTGCATAGCAGTGGCAGCAATAATCTCAACAACAGCGGCGGCAGTGCCAGGAAGCGTGATTGGCGCGAGGATCCTGGATCACATGCAGATCGCGATCCCGACGACGAGGACATGGACGATGTGGAGGAGAACCACGACAACGCTATATTTGGAGCTGGTAGACGTCGCAATCGCCGACGTCCCCAGCTTTCTACGTTGCGGGATGAGGAGCCCGAGCAGCCCAGCTCCTCAAATCTCAATATGAACGTCAACTACGGCAACAGTCCGCTATATCAGAGGAACAAGGTACCGGCCAAGCCGAGCACCTCGGCGGTTTCGCTAACCCCCCTCCAGCAGCGTCACCTTCGCTTCGACTTTGAGTTGCCGGCTCAGTACATGGAGTTCGAGATGCCACAGGTGGCGGCCAGTGCAGACACTGCTCCCCTTCTCGGCCAGGAAACCGCACCCATAGACGAGTCCAATGCCATGGAGCAGACCGAGGAGACGGCTTCCGAGGAGCTGAATCGCAATCTGTTGGTCAATGCACTGAAAAACGATAAGTTCACCACCAAGTTCTACGAGTCCATCAAGGAGGATGTCTACCGCCGGCTGGAGACGCTCTTTGAGCAGCAGCAGCAGCAGCATCAGTTACAGCAGTCCCAGGAGCCGCAGAGTCTGCGGAAAGCCCTCAATCAAGAAGAGAACGAGCCGCCAGCAGATGCGGATGCAGATGCTGATGCGGAGGCCACCGAGAGTCGCAGTGAAACACCGCTGGAGGTGATGCGCCTACAACTGGACAGCGATCGACCAGAGGACGATAAGACATCGCCGGTGAAGCAGCTGACCGTGGTTATACCTCAGAACGGTCATGACCTAGAGGAGAGCGAGACCAGTCCCTCCGAGGAGCCATCTGCCGCCAGATCCGAGAATCACGAGGTAAGCAAAGGGTTATATTCCACATCTTATTCACATAAGAAGTCGTAGTTAGGTCAGAAAATGTATTCCAATTTCCCCATGTGGGGAATCCCTTTGGCAGACATAGAAGTAATCGACTAACCCCATAGCTATCCCACCTTTGGAGCTATCACTGTGCCAAGCTTAACCAACTGCGTCTTTATTGCCAGCAAATGCTCAATGTGCCGGTGGAACCGGTCTCCGGCTCAAGACTAGATGCATCTGCATCTGCCACATGCTCCATCGTCGAAGTGACGCCGGACCACGAGCTGATCGAGTACATCATCAGGCGCATTCGCAACCAGACGCACAACAACACCGTCATCAACGACTCTCTGCTGGCCGAGGTCTCGAAGCTGACGGCCACTGCGGCCCAGAACTCGGCCGCCAATTCGCCACTAATCTCGCCCAAGCGCATTTACGCCAAGATCAAGAAGATGGACATGCCCAGGCAGCGCGATGAGTTCCTGCTCTGGTACCGTTCCTACCTGGAGCAGCTGTTCGTAGTGGAGCAGCCGCATCAGGGCAGCTGCAAGGTCACATCAAAGGAGTCTCCCGCTCCCGACAGTCCGGCCAAGAAGCAGACAAATAAGCGCGAGCGCGAGCAGTCCCAATCTCGGTCACAGGACTCTAACAACGATGCCGACCTGGCCGAGGCTGACCAGAAGAACGTCTCCGCTTCGGGCAATGGCGACCTGGAGTGCGAGAACAACGAGAACCCAGGCGAGGAGGCGGATGGAGGAGAGGCTGCAGGCGACTCTTCTGGCGGGGAGAAGCCAGACGTTAATCTAGACTAGCTGCAGAATGCGGTCGAGCCTCCACTACACACACATTCCTAATCTCACTATGGATACTTCATTTACTCATTTACAGACCTTAAATCCTTGTTGTCCTTTGTCCTAGTTTCCATCTCATTGGCTTTTAGTTTTTATTTTTAACATTAAATTATATAACAATTACAAATATATATTTACACACCGAAGACGGGCGATATGGACTTGCTATTAGATCCCTGAGACAAGGCATCCTAGGATGCTCCTAGCTGGCCGCGCGGGCCGTCATCTGCTCCAGCATGCGGTAGTAGCAGTAGCGACTGTCGTAGTCCAGATCGTACCAGAAGTTCACTGCGATGCACTTGTGGCTCTGGCTGACGTGATGGAACCAGTAGTTGGGCAGGTACAGGATATCACCGGCGTGGACGCGCACCTTCAGCGGCCTGGCTCGCGCGTACTCCGGATATTTGGCCAGGTCGGGAGCGAGCGGATCGATGCTGACCCATTCGGTGAGCTGTACGCCGCCCTCCTCGTCCCTAATGGGTTCAATGTGGAACTGCCCGCTCTCCGATGTCCTGTACACGCCCGTGGGATAAATCCTGCGCGGCACACAGCTCAGCTGGTGCGGCGGGATGAGGATGAAGTCCTTGTAGCCGGAGATCACGCAGTACAGGTTCTCGTACGGATCCTTGTGCATGGAGGTAATGGCTCGCTCATCGCCCAGCCAAAAGTTGATGGCATCGGGTGGCTTGTTGAACGATTGCTGGGCAAAGTCCAGGTCACTGACCCGCAGATCGGCGGCCAACTCCGGCAGGTCCACACTCAGGTTGGAGTTCTGCTTCTGAATGTAGTGGACGGCGCCAGTGGGATCATCCAGGCGGCGGACCACCTCCGACAGCTTCATTTTCGTCTCTAGCGGCAGGACAAAGTACTCCTGGCCCTTCTGGGTGGCCAGGCCATCGGCATAGCCATTGGGTGTGACGGCCACGTCCACGGTCCTATCATGGAGAGCCTGGATCAGGTACTCCGGCGTCCACTTACCGATTGCCGGCCACGAGAGCGCCTGCCGGATGACCACCGGCTGGTTCTTGGCATAGTAGTCGCGGCAGAACTCCACGGCTGTGGGCACCTGGTCCAGCTCAGCAACATTGCTGCCAATACACAGTTCCTCGGCCTCCTGGAGCAGTATGTCCAGTGCTTTAGAGTATTCCCGCTGCATGCCAAACAGTCCAGTTGGGCGACCAGTGCTGGCAGTTGATTACCTTACAAGCTAGATTCTGAGCAAAAATAAGCTAAAAACAAGAAAGGAAGCTAACTTCGGCACGCAAAAGTTTGTATACCCTTACAGATTGCAATTAGATTATAAATAAATTATCCATTTGTATAATAATAAGAATAAAATATATAAATGGTAAAACTACAAAGGAATATTATATTATTAGTTCTAAAATGCAGTTTAGTACTTTCCTCTACGTTTCCCGATCGTACCGTTTATAATATAATTAAAACATAAACTCCTCAATATTACAAAATGTCTATATCTCAAAGTACATGAATATATGCTTAAAAACGGCGGTGATTTTCTAAAAACTTCCTTTTTGTTCCTATGGCAGCATTAAGACATTCGTCCGATTTTCAAAAAATTATAACCGAAATTCTAAAACAAATAATGCCCATTCATGAAGATATGTTGTAAAACGGCAGTAATAATTTGTTTTTATTAGTTTCTCGATCGTTCATATGATATAGTCGTACAATTTTCATAAAGTTAAAACTGATAATCTAAAATTTAAAAAAATGTCAATTTTTCAGAGTACATGAAAATATATTGAAAATCAGCGAATTTATAATTATTTTCTATTCATTCGTTCTTATGAAGCTATATGATATAGCGGTCCGATACGTAGTAAGAGTATATACGAGAAACGGACAGACAAAAATTGATAAATCGACTCGGCTGTTGATGCTGATCAAGAATATATATATATACTTTATAGGGTCCGAGATAACTCCTTTACTGTGCTGCAAACTTCTAATTAAAATTATAATTTATAATTATAATGTGAGAAAAGCATACAATATTTTATTTTTAACATTTTAAATCTAATGAATTATTTATTCGTCGATTTATTAATTTTCGTTAAGTGAACATCAAAGTAAACTTTTCCCCTGTTCAAATGTTAAGCCTGAAAAAAGCTGAGCCCGCATCACTGGCTGTGACATATGGATAAGAAAAGACATGTTGCGCCTGTAAAAAACCAAGGAATTCGACTGGGACTCAATTAAAACGCGAGCCGAAGCACTCCGTGGCGCCTGTGGAACGATGGGCGAGCCAACAGCCAGCGTGGATCCCGACGAGGAGCAGCCGTTCAACTGCGTGGACGAGGCCAACGCCATCATCAACGATGTGAAGGCGCACGTCGCCGAGATCTGCATCTCCTCGAAGCTGGCCAGCGATGCCACGCAGATCTTCCTCAACATTCGCACCATCGAGAGTGCCACCTGTTGCGTGCAGGTGACCAGTCGCGGCTTCAAGATCGTCTCCTCCCAGTACGATACCATAGACGAGGACAAGCGGATCTCGGCTCTGCTTTGCAATGGAGGCAGCAACACCGGCGACGACGACGAGGACGAGGAGGAGATCTTCGAGACACCGTATGCCCTGCTGGACAAGATAAGCCCCCGCTACGTGGAGTCCTTCGGTAACCAGCTGTGCCAGCAACTCAGACAGCTGCAGCAGATGCGCACCGAGTTTCACGAGGAGGACGAGGAAGAGGAGGAGGAGGAGGAGTGACTCCAGCTCCTGCCCGAGGCTGTATACTCTTTAGACGGAAGATTTTAATGTTAGTTTAATTGAATGTTTACTCGTAATGTGCATTCTCTGGAGCACAAGCTCTGCCTTCCTACTTATTTATGTCTGTGTGTGAGTGTGTGTGTTCGCCGCAAAAGTATTCCCGCATGAGTTGGTCATGCAGTCGCCTCATCCCACGCCACGCAACGCCACGCCCTGTCCTATCCTCTCCTCTCCTTGCTTAGCAAACGGAAACCGCTCCAGATCCGCTCTAGACCTTAAGGCGTTTCAAGAATAAAGATTGTGATTGCAACTCCAGATCGGTTAGTTTGCGAACGGTGGGCACCAGCTGCTCCACATGGTCCTCGTAGCCGGTGCCCATGCTGAGGTTCTTCTGGCCGTACACCACCTTGCCGTCAAAGTCGTTCACAGGCACGTCCATGGCGCTGTCCACCTGCTGGATGGTGATGTTCAGGTGGTCCTCCACCTCGGCCAGCAAGTTCGGCTCGTTGTACCAGATGCAGCAGCCGCGGACACTGGTCAGGTTTGTGTTGTTGCAGTTGCGGCCGCGCGTCTTGCACCACTCGCCGTGATACCACACCTTCTCCGGCACCGTGGACACCAGGCTGATGGCCAGGCCCATGCGCTCGGCCCGACCCACGCGTCCGATGCGATGCACATAGTTGGCCTTGTCGTCGGGCATTGTCACGTTGATCACTGGGGAGAGGGAGAGTTCTAAATGATTTCCACTTAATTGGAAATTAAGAACTTACTGAAGGGCAAGCCGGTGATGTCCAGGCCGCGAGCCGCCACGTCCGTGCAGATGAGGAACTTGACCTGCTGACGCTTGAACATCTCCAGGTTCTGTTTGCGCTCCTGCGGCTTCCGGTCGCCGTGCAGGCAGACGCACGAGTAGCGCTGGCCGCCACGCTGCCGGAAATACCGCTCCAGGTTATCGCAATCCTGCTTGGTGCGGCAAAAGATGAGGGCACGGTCCATCTTGTGCTTGTCTATGGCGTGGATGCAGTACTCTCCCTTTAGCAGCTTCACCGCCTGGGAATACGTCTCATCTGAGGGATTATTGGGATGGACGTTGTCGCGGTCGTGAATGCCATCGGTGGGGATGCTTTGGCGCAGAGACTGCCAGCGGGTATCCGCCTTCGGATCAACCAGGCACACCACATGGTGAACCGTCTCCGGGACGGCATCTTCGCCCTTCAGATCCACCCAGGTGGGGAAGTGCATCAGGCGCTCGGCCATCTTCTTCACCTCGAAGTCGTGCAGCGTGGCCGAACAGACGATCATCTGCAGGCGTCTTCCGTCCGACGTGATCTTGGGTATCTGCTTGTGCAGGCGGTTGATCAGCTCGGTGTAGCCACTCTTGAGCAGACCGTCCGCCTCGTCCAGCACGAAGAAGCGGCAGTGGGTGAGCAGCACTAGGCCGCTGTTGATCATCTCCTCCAGGCGCCCCGGTGTGCCGACCACAATGTGGGCGCCCTGCATCAGCTGACCCTTTTGCTCCTCCAGGCGCACGCCGCCAATGAGCAGCACGGAGCTGACCTCGGGATTGCTCAGGTGGTACTTGAACTTCTCGATCTGGTTGTAGGTCTGCTCGGCCAGCTCCCGGCTGGGTTCTATGATGATGGCCTGGGGAGCGTTGGGCGCTGGAGGGGCCGAGTCGGCTCTGGCTGTCGGACTGGCCAGCGGATTGGCCTTGCTGTGCTCCGCTCCAGCCTGGCAGACGGCCACGAATCCGTTGCCCGGTTCATACTTGAACTCAGTCTTGCCAAAGTTGAACAACATTTCGGCGTTCTTGAGGACCACGGCTGGGTAGAAGGTCTCCTTGGCGAGGTTGTCCGGCACGCGGAAGGCTAAGCCCAGGTTCTGTCCGTTCTTGGTGAAGCTCACCTCCAGGCGCTGCAGGTCCAGCAGGCAGCCGATGACATCTGCCTTGCCGAAGGCCTCGCCGTAGTCGTCAAATTGCCGGTTGTTGGACTTCTTGCCGGTGCCGCCGAACCCGAAGCCCATACGGCAGGTGCCCAGATCGAGGTTCGCTTGCTGCGTGGACCAGCCGACGCGGCATAGACCCTCGTCCGTTACCGTGGCCTCGAAGTAGAACTTGCCCCGGCCGCGGACTCCGGTGGTAGCGCGGCATCCGTGCCATTCCTTGAACTCTCGCGACTGGCAGCGCAAGCCATCGGGTGTGACGGCCAAAGCGTTGCCGCGATCGTAGAAGGACATGGTCCAGGGGGCCACCGAGCCAGCCGCTCCCCCGGCGCCGCCCTTGCTACCTTTCCCCTCCTCGATGTCGCGCAGCGTCTCCCAAACAATTTGCAGGATGGGCAGACAGAAGGCGCCCGTCTTACCGGAACCAGTCTCTGCGGCCATCAGCACATCGCCGCCGCCCAGGATCAGAGGAATGGCCTCTGCCTGGACATCAGTGGGCAGGCTGCAAGTCAAATAAGATATTTATAACTGGAGGAAACGAAGATATTTTTAATCCTTACGTCCAGTCCGATTCGTCAGTGGCCTTTCCCAGCTCCGGGAGCACGCCGAACTCTGTAAGAAATGCTTAAATTAAGACAGGAAGTCTTTGGAATTGATTTTCACTCACCCTCGAATGCAGTCATTTTGTAGATTTATTTAAAATTCAATTTATTTCCAAAAGCCGGCTAATTTCGGTCGACAAAGTGCAAACACAGCTGTGATTTCTCGACGTTAGCCAACACTGTCGTTTGTATACGGAAACGACTGCGCCGATTGAGTGCTGCAAAGTGGCGATGTGCAAACAGCTGAGATTTCGGGGCCGTTGGCCAACACTGACACTTGTATACGCGTAAATCGCAAATAAATTTTTGTTGTGCCGTGTAATGTTTTTGTAAAAGTGCTAATTACCCGACGGAGGACATGTAAAAAGGAGCTTGGCCCACACCATGTAAAAGCATTTGCGCCCCACAGCACTTTCCCACAATCGCTAATCGCTGTTTTCCGTTTGGTACAGTGACTTAACACACACGGACGGAGGAGGAGGATGTACTTTCCAGTGGGCTGGCCCAAGCGGGTTGGCCTGGCGCTGCCCGGCGAGGGCGCCAGCATCCGGCATATCTGCTGCGATGCCGTCAAGATACTTGTGGCCGCCGTGGGCGATGACTTCCTGGGCATTTGGTACGCGAACCCGCTCATCCCCATCGCCTACTTCCGACGCTCCGAGGACTCGCTGCGGCAGTACGGCGCCAACCAGCTGATCGTGTGGAAGCCGGACTCCCGGCAACTGGCCGTGCTAAGCGCTGCCGGAGCCCTGCTTCTCTATCAGCTGGATTTCGACGCCAACGGCAGCGGGATTCTGCTCCAGGTGGACCCGCCAGCCGCGAGCCTGAAGCGCGACTCCGCCGAGCTGTTCATCAAGGAGAACATCCCGCGACTGAGCCTGCGCGAGCTGTGCAGCGTCACGCTGGGCTCCGTCATCACCACTGTGTGCTGCATCAGCCTCAGCGAACTGCTCCTGGCCACGCAGTCGTGCGAGCTGCTGCGGCTGCAGTGGGCGCAACTGGAGCTGGCCGAGAACGAGCTGGAGGTGCCCGCCCTGGCCGCCATCAAGCTGCGCGACATTCCCTTCTACGTGCAGCAGCAGCAGCAGGCCCAGCAGGGCTCCGCCCGCAACGTGCCGCCTTTGAGCCGGGACTCGTACGTCGCCTCGCTGGAGTACTCGCCCTTTATCGGAGGCTGCGCGGCCGTCTTCAGCGACCGGCGGGCCGCCTTCTTGATTGCCAACCATCTGAAGTTCGAAACGGATCACATGCACGGCTTCTGGGTGCCCGACGTGGAGGATGCCAGCGTGTGCAGCGTTAACCACAAGTTCCGGCTGCTGGCCTACGGTCAGGAGAGCTCCGGCGTGAATGTGTATGCGATTGACGACGCCACCGGCGGACTGGAGTTCTCGCACCGCCTGATGCTCACTGAGAATGTGCTGCCCGGCAGCTTGGGAGCGGTCAACGAGCTGAAGTGGAGTCCCGATGGCTGTGTATTGGCCGTGAGCTGGACGAATGGCGGTCTGTCGCTGTGGAGCACCTTCGGAGCCCTGCTGATGTCCACCTTGAGCTGGGACTTTGGTCTAAACGTGGATCTTCTACGGCAGAATCCGCTCAAGCTGCGACGCCTGGAGTGGTCAACCGAGGGCTATCAGCTTTTTATGCTGACGCAGCAGTTGCAGGGCAGCAGGGACAAGGAGCAGAGCAACGTGTTGCAACTGCAGTTTGTGAAAAGCGCGCTGAGCATGAATCCCTGCATGACTACCAATCCACACATTCTGCTGCAGGGCGACGATTGTTTGTACCTCAACCAGGGCAACAATCTGGAGCGGACGTATGCCGGCAGTCAGTCCACATTCCCCTCGAGCGGCGTGGGCTCGGATCAGGCGACGGCGGCGGCGGACAGCGATGGCGATTGCCTGGAGCTAAAGCAGAGCCCGCACACGGGCAGCATTCTCACGGAGAGCAAGTACTGGACCGTGCTGCAGCTGCCGCTGAACTACGCGGCAACCAACTGGCCCATCCGGTATGCAGCAATCGATGCAGACGGCCTCCACCTGGCAGTGGCTGGACGGACTGGACTAGCTCACTACTCCCTGGTGAATCGGCGCTGGAAGCTCTTCGGTAACGAGTCGCAGGAGAAGGATTTCGTCGTATCTGGCGGCCTGCTTTGGTGGCAGGGCTTCGTGGTCATGGGCTGCTACTCCCTGCTGGACCGCACAGATGAGCTGCGCTGCTATCCTGCGGAGTGCAAGCTGGACAACCAGTTCGGACACAAGCTGCAGGTGCGGGCTCCGGTAATCAGCCTGAACTCCTTTCGACACCAGCTGATCGTGCTAACGGCGGATGGAATCGTGAGTCTGTTCAATATGACCAAGAAATCGGCATACGCACTGGACATCGAATGCGCCTACGAGCTGGACGTGAAGAGCATCTGCATCCATCCCGCGTGCATTGTGAGCCTGACGGTCACGAACCTGAAGAACGAACTAAAGCCGCAGGGGCAGCAGCTGGCGGAGCAGGCGGAAACGATCATTGTGAACGTGTGCGGTCGCATCCTGATGATTCAGCGCGATGCCGGCGAACAGGTTCCCAACACCTTGCTAGCCACATGCCTGGCCAGTTGCGTGGAGGTCTTTTGGCTGTCGCACTCCCTGGAGCGTTGTGCAATGCGCGACTGCCTCTGGCTGTACTCGGGAGCCCATGGCATGCGTGTGTGGCTGCCCATCCTGCCGCCGGGCAGGGAGCGGCGCGAGGGAGAGCAGGGCGGCGCCCAGAGGCTGCACAGCTTCATGTCCAAGCGTATCATGCTGGGCTTCCCCCTGAAGCTCTATCCGCTGGTCGTGCTCTTCGACAACGTGATCGTCCTGGGAGTGGAGAACGAAAGCACTCTGTATGCCAACGAGACGGGCTCCCACTTCTCACTGCCGTTCGCCACCATGGAGCGCAAGTCGCAGATCTACCTGCACAAGGTGCTGCGCCAGCTGATCAAACGGAATCTCGGATACTCGGCCTGGGAGATTGCACAGTCGTGTCGCTCGCTCCCGTACTTCCCGCATGCCTTGGAGCTGCTTCTGCACGAGGTACTGGAGGAGGAGGCCACCAGCAAGCAGCCGATTCCGGATGCCCAACTACCGAGCATCCTGGACTTTATACGCGAGTTTCCCGTCTACCTGGAGACCATAGTGCAGTGCGCCCGCAAAACGGAGATTGCCCTGTGGCCGTACCTCTTCTCCATGGCCGGGAAGCCGAAGGAGCTGTTCCAGCTGTGCCTGCAGTCGGAGCAGCTGGATACGGCGGCCAGCTACCTGATCATACTGCAGAACCTGGAGCCCTCGGTGGTGAGCAAGCAATATGCGACCATGCTGCTGGACATTGCTTTGCAGCAGCGCAAGTGGGAGCTGGCCAAGGACTTGATTCGATTCCTCAAGGCCATCGATCCGAACGAGATTGACTCGCCGCGCTCCTCGATGGTGGTAAATGTCAAGATCGCTCCGCCACCGCAAGTGAACACACAGCAACAGGTCAACCAGAATGCGGATGCCTTCAATATGGTCCTGGGACCCATCGCTCGGGAGCGCAGTTTCTCCACCACTGTTACCAGCAATCTGCCCAAGGACAAGCAGGCGCTGGCGGCAGCCGGAGTGCCGCCTGTGGCGGAATCGAGCAGTTCCGGGCCACCAACAGTGGTGCGTCGTCGATCCACGAAGCAGCGGGAGACATTCTGCATCGACCTGATCCTCCAGCGCCATGCCCGTCAGCTGCTGCAGAACCACAAGCTGATGGATCTGGGCTATATGTGCGCCTATCTGGACTTTCACCTGGTCACGTGGCTGTCGCAGGAAGCAGAGAAGGCTG
The DNA here is from genome assembly GCA_008042575.1 of Drosophila watanabei. Lineage (NCBI taxonomy): Eukaryota > Metazoa > Arthropoda > Insecta > Diptera > Drosophilidae > Drosophila > Drosophila watanabei. Next base: position 32,226 of record VNJS01018448.1, on the reverse strand, counting down.
CCAAACTAGACGACTTTGCCGGTGCACTGCTGGCCCTGCACGCGGAGCTCCAACTGCCCAGTCCATTCCCTCCGCCTGCAAAGGACGACTTTGCCCAGCTCCGCGGCAGTCACCGGCAGACAGGTGGCGGCGGATCCTCCTCGCAGACCTCCGAGTCGGGCTACTTCAGTCTAGCCACGCCAAACGGCGCGGCCACACAGTCGCCGCAGCTGCAGCCGAGCATCAAGGAGGAAGAGGCGGAGGAGTCGCAGCAGCCCAGTTCGCTGCCCGTCCTGAAGACGCGTTCCGGATCGCAACTGTCGTTCGACAACTTCCGCTACCGTCGATTGTACTCCCTGCCAGCCTCCGAGGACGACCTGGCCGTGGATCCGCTGCCCGCGAAGCTGTCCATCAAGCTGCGTTATCTGCTGCAGCTGTTCAGCGAGGCCAATTGCACGGACTACGCCCTTGTGCTGTCCATACTGCTGCAGGACGCCGCCTCCATATCGCGGATTGTGAATGGAATAATACGCAGCGAGTCGGTGCACACCTGCCGGCGCACGGAGACGGCCCTGAAGCAGCTCAGCCACAGTACGTTCGAGCACAGCGGTTCCCTGTACCGGGGATTCGTTCTCACCCTTCAGCCGCACCTTTACCTTTTGGAGCAGTACATCCAGTCGCTGGGAGACGCCGCTAACGCGCCACTCCAAGACGTCGGCACGTCCGGCGAACAGGGGGTGGACGCAGTTTCGGGAATCCACGAGCTCGAGGACGAGGAGGTTGACTTTGTGCCAAAATCCCAGCAGGCGAATGGTAACCAGTGGACGGTGACCACCGGCGACCTGCGGCCAAATCACCAGCGGCTCACGCGGCACGCCAGTCTCGAATCGAACGGTAACGCCACGATGGTCGGCGGCTCCTCCGCTCAGTCCACGCCCACCCAGCGTACGCTGCCGCGGCAGAGCGGCGGCGAGCGCGAGGGCTGTCGCCTCATGTAAGCGGTTAGCCGCAGCCCGTAATCCGTCAGCCGTGAGCCAAAAGCCGTCAGACGTAAGCCGTGAACTGTAATCCGTAAACCGTGAGTCGTAATCCGTACTCCACATACTCAGTGTAAGGACGTAGATATATACGTACTCAATACGTGCATACTTTTTGTAACTCCGTGGTGGAAAGCCTGGTTTTGTTCGCCGTAACTTGTTGTTGAATTTTTTCCGTTAATTGTAAGTCAGCGTACACACACAGAATTAGAGAGAGATGGGATCGGGTCCCGGAGGAGCAAAACGCAGACAACGAAGCGAAAACAAACATCCGTGTAAACGTATGAAGCATACGTAACGTAATCCATAATTTAGTAGATGAAATTTGCTGCAATATTTGTTAATTAAAATTATACAAACAATATACTTAAATATACAAATCAAATACAATTATATTTTTACTAATAAATGAAACTATTTAACAATAATTGAAGCGAGTTATTTTTTCTATGTTTGTAAAAAGGTTAATCAGCAGTTTTATTTTTTGTATTTTAGACAGGTGTTTTATTTAGTTTACGCGTTTTTGTCCAATTCGTTTAACTTGGCAGGGAATAAAAAATATATTTCTTTTGTGTGGCTTATAAATAATTAAATCAATAGTAAACATTTATTTAATCAGTTTTCAAGTGAAAACGGAACATCACCTCTATGCCAAAGATCAGGGGCCACATCTTTCATCCGCAGTGACTCTGTTGTGTGACCTACCCCGTTGACTTTGTCGACTCCCATCGTCGTCGTCGTCGTCGTCGTCCTCCGCCGTCAGTTGCAATTCGTCCGCCCGATGCTGCTGTAAAAGTTAATCGCTGTGACTGATTCATTACGTGCTCTGCTTGATTTGGTAATGCAGGTTGTAGCTGAAAGTTGCTAGCTGGGAATATAGTGGCACTGGAGGAGTGCCATCCTGTCCCCCTGCTGGTCCTGTGTTTTGCAAGTTGCGCATTTCAAGTTTTCCCTTCAAGTTTTCGCACTTGCAATTCACAAAGTTCGACACATATATACTTAAAGGATATACACCGAGGAAAAGATTGTTTTCTGTAATAATTTAACAAAGGGTTTTCCAGCTTAGATATTTTTTTGAGCAATTATTATATTTTTGGAGGGTATTATAATTGATAGTCGGAGGCTTCTAAAGCAGTCAAAGGGTAATATCCGAACCTATATATTGTGGATCATCATCAACAGCAGAATCTACTTAGAAATGTTTGCAGGAAATCAAAATTTGATCCGTTTTTTTAATATTTTAATCGTTGAAAGTATCAAAAATTCACGAAAAATGTAATTTAAAAAAATATTAATAATTATGTTAATAATAAATTAAGTTATGACTTTTTTAAAAATCAAATTGTCATAAAAGTTATCATAGGAAAGTTTAGATAAATACCGAATTATAGGATGTGATATTTTTATGCTCTTCTTGAGGGCATAAGGCTAGCTCAAAAAGCTTGTAATCCTTTACATTTTATATAATGAATTTTTGTTTTTGCTCAAGAATTAATAAAATGTTTTATAAATACAAAAGGGACGTCAAAATCACTTTATCATGTTACAAATCAAATCTAAATGTCAGCAGAAAAGCAACGTATTCTTCTGAGTGTAAAACTATAACCCGAGGGATGGCAAACCCGGTCGGCTTACAATAAAAGCGTAAGTTTTACAGGGCGTAATCACTGTAATGTTACGTTGCGACAGGCGGGCGGCCAAAGTCGCGGCGGAACTTGCAAGTTCGCTCTCAAACGTCGAGGCCCCCGGGGCGCCGTATTTAAGTTGGAAGGCAGGAATTCGAATCCAAGTCCAAGTCCAAATGCGAATGCGAATCCGTGTACCTCACATCCTTCCGGATGCTGGTTGGGCGAAATACAACTATTGACGCTTCACCGGAGAGAGCCTGCCGGCCGAGAGTTATGGAAGCGGCGGGCAGGCCATAAATAAAAGCATCAACACCAGACACCAGCACACTGCAAGTTGCAGCGGAAGTCGTCGTCGTCGTCATCGTCAAGTGCGCTGAAATTTTTTTAGGAGGAAAGTTTTGCGAATTCCTTATATTGCGGCCAGGAGGCAGGACCCAGCCCAGGAGCCAGGACGAGCTGGCAGCCACCGCCGCTGCCGCCAACGACGACAATAACAACTGTAATAATGCCGCAGACAACACAACACCCAACAACAACGCCCAGCCAGCCACTACAATGTAATCAACAACGCCACATGCGACGCTCGTCCTGCGCCTGGACTCCTCATCCGCCTGGTCCTGGAGGGAGAGGCGGCCAAGTGGCTGGCCGACCACTCAAGGGTTAAGGATGCACTCTGATAACAATGTTAAAGTCGTACAGGAATTTTAGAAATCAGTTTAAACTATTAAATGGGGTTCCTTCCTATTAAAACAGAAATTATTTTAAAATGTAACTAAAAGCATAAAGGAAGTTTTTTAATTAGTTTTAAAATATTGTGAAAATATGTGAATAGTAAATATTTGGTTGTTAACTACCCTTAAAGGTATTTCTAGATTTTGTCTAATGAATAAACTTGGTAAAATATAAAGCACGGTTTTTATAATATATGTTATAAGCCTGCAACGAAGTGAAGGAGTCGTTTTCTACCCTATAAATCAAATATACTCTTGATCTGCATTAACAGCCAAGTTGATCTAGCCATGTTTTGGCAAAACAAACTTTTGCTCAATTTTTCTAAAGTTTTTAATGGGTAATAACATCATCAATATTGACAAAAAATCTTAACAAATTTTAATTTATATTTACAATGCTTATTTCTTAACCAAATAAAAACTAGCATAAAATTAATAAATTTTTTGCTTGGTTATAATTGAATTTCATGCAAGGGTATATAAACTTTTGCTTCTTGAAGTTAGCTTCCTTTCTTGTTATTGATTAAAAATAATTATATCAATTCTTATTTTATGGATTTATCTATTCTTATTTTATGAAGCATATAGCTTATTTTTCCAAGTGTCCAAGCCGATGCATCTTTGTGAAAATTCGAGTTGCCTTGGCGATTTTGATGAATTCCTCAATAAACACACTCGCATATGCACTGGTGTGTGTGTGCCGGCATGTTCATATGCATGCGCAATTCGGTTTATAGTCGAAACTTGCAACTGCAGCCTGAGAGAGAGAAAGGAGTTTATTGCAGCTGTGGCAAGTATCGCTTTGTGCGGCTGAATGGCATGTAAGCTTGTTGCGGTTGCAATAAAAGTCTCCTCTCGCTCGTCCTGACAACGCAAAATGTGTTTCGGCATTTTGGTAAACGAATTAAGTAGACTGGAAGCTGGTTCACACTGCGGACCACAGGCCACACAGAGCTATTGATCGGCCTGCTTACCAAATTAGCGAAGGCCGTTCAAGGACTTGATCGATCTGTGTACTTATTAGTAATATGATTTAAGTAGGATATTTAAGAGGATTCATTTGTGTAAAGGAGAGGGAAATGACTGGAATACTTAATCTTTCTTCTTGTTAATTATATTAAAATCTTCTTCACAGTTTGATGTTCTTAAGAAGGAATACACTTCCCATCTCAAAACATAGCTACATCCTGTCAGAAATGCCTTCTCTTTGCCTCCTTAAAAGTAAGAACTTCTTGATTTCATTGCGATGAGTATCTGAGGGCACGGAACGTAATTGTGTTATCTTCAAGTACATTACACTTGCTTTTCAATTCGGGTCCACACACACACATTTTGTTTATTTATCCTGGCACCCTTCGCCATTCGCTGCTGTTATTTGTAGCTGCTGCTGCTCCTTCTGCTGCAATTTTTGTTGTTATGCGGAAAGTTTTTGCCAGTTTGCTGTGGGGTTAAAATTTGTTTTAAAAACCGAAACCAAAAACAATTTCATTAGCATAGATTACGAGTCATTCAGACAAAACAACGGCTTGCATTTCAAATGAGCACCGAAAACAGACTGACGCCCAGGACTCGACCCCATCCTGGCTCCGGCTTCTCCCCATCTGTTGTGCAGCTCAGAAGGAGAAACGACGGAAGGAAGAAAGGAAGGCTGGGAAACACATCCTCGACGAGTTCTGGCCGCTTCTCCCCCAGCTGCAATGGTGCAATGACGGTTCCATCGAGTCTAGTATTTCTCGGTGTAAAAATTTCTAAATTGTACATTCATTGCATTTGCATTTTACAAGTAAATCCCCAACTGCCAATCTAATGCATGTTGCAAACGCTTCGCAGACCCGATTCCCTCTGTCTGTCTGTCTGTCTGTCTATTTGTTTGTAGCCAGCCAAGCGTCTAACCATTCGTCCAGGAACCCGATCCCGCACCCGCAGCCAGTCACCCAATCCAGGCCGGGGCCGGGACCCGATCCTCGACCTCTCAGTCGTGTCCATGCCGGCACTTTTGTGTAAAACACTAAAAAGTCTACACTTTTCTTCTTTTTCAGCGCTCTTGCCCAACCCCAAACTCCGGCACAGCTTCCATTCTGGAGGGCAGGCGGTTGCCCAAAAAACATAATAAAAGCTCAAAATGCAGCCGGGAGGAGGACGAGGCCCGCAAAACTTTGCCCCCTTCGAAATCACGGAATCAACTTACACTGAAGTCCATTGCCAGCAACGCAGCTCCATCTCCATCTCCAACTCCAACTCCATCTCCATCTGCAGCCGTGGGTCCAACTCCATCTGCAGTTCTATTTCTGTTGTTGTCCCTACATCGTTAGCTGCATTGAAGTTTGTCCTGCCCTCCGCATCACCCTCCCCGCCACCCACTCCCCGAGGCCGCTCCGGCTCCGGCTCCGGCTCCCGTTCGAATTGCTTTTTGCGAGCATGAATAGATAAATACGCTGAGCAGTAACAGAGCACCAACTGGTAGGTGTCGGTTCCCGGTCTCACCCGGTCTCGGCCAGCCTCCTGCCAGCTCTTCCTGGAATTCGCCAGGAGCCCCCGGCTCGTCTGTGCGAAATTTGAAAACCACAAACTTTTTGCATCACTGGGAAAAAATAATTGTTTAACCTGAAACGCCAGGATATTTTGTGAAAATTATAAAAGATAAAAGATGGTGAAAACCAACTTAGAGGGATACATGCAACATCTGAAGCAGAAACTAAAATTATGAGTTTTGAAAACATTTCAACGAATAAGAATTGGGTTTCCGCTTGTTCTCTTACTAAAAATTATTCAAAATCAAAAAGAATATAAGTTCTTGCTTTAACCCCCTCAACTTGAAATTATATACTTTCAAGGCTTTAATATCCTTGCAGTTTTCTTGCAGTGCCTGAGTTTTCACTTCGCTGACTCGGGGGATGGGCCCTGGGCTTTGTGCGGAGGTGTCTGAAGATGTCCATCGCAACTGTCGAATTTTATTTATTTCGCTAAGGCCAAAAGCTCACAATAGAAACGTTAATGGCAACGTCCGACCCCAGGCCGGGATCGCAGCAGAGTTTCCGTACTTCCTTGAGGCGGCACCCCGGTCCTGGTCCATCCTGGACCGCACATTGCCACCTTGTGGATGTGTGCAGGGGGATGCATGTGTGTGCGCTGTTCTTTGCACAAAAGAATTGCCAAAGTTTTGGTTGTTGTTTCTTCCCCTTGGCTCCTGCCCTCTGGACTTCGTCGTAGTCCGGGGTCCCGAGTCCTGAGTCCTGAGCATGTGTGTGCGTGTGCCATGTAAATGTTAATGCCTTGTGCCCCATGCTCACCTACAACGTACCGCTGGCCCAGGAAGGGGGGCTGGCTGCCTCCAGGTTTCGGAGGAGGGTTCTTGGTGAGCAGCGTTTTATCACGTGTCAGTAGCAGCATTGACGTCGACTTGGAGCACGCCCCCTTTGCAGGATCCAGGACGCAGGAGCAGGAGCAGGAGCAGGGGCAGGAGACGTGGCCGGATGGAGATGGAGATGGACACGTGGCCGGATGGAGATGGAGATGGACACGTGAGGAATGAGCCAGCTCATGTAAATCACAGTGCGAAATGCCACGATTTTTCGTCAGCTTGATGACAAACGGGTTTTTACAAATCATGTGGCATTTTCGTTTATTCCCCATTTTGCGGGGAAATATCTATCATTACATCACCTGGGAAATGTGAGGAAAATTTTGGGGTAATAGGGGAGCGCATTGGTTAGTTCTTAGAGTGATTTGGTTGAATTTTCCGAAGTTAATTCTAAGGGATTTATTTAATCATTAGTGAGTCAGGTTTTAAGGGAGCTTATTATTATTTTAGCATAATTAAAAAATAAACCAATGTTAGTCTGGCTGAAATATCTCAATCTTTATCCTAAAAATATTGATAGTTATTATTTTTTTATATAAATTAAAAGGTCTGCAATAAATTACTTTTCGCTTACTTTTAGTTAGATGACATATCAATAAATAGGACACTAACTTAAGTTACTTTCTTAGTAGTCTTTTGATTACTCTTTGATCCTTGTTCCCTCTCTAATATACCCTGATATCATTCACTACATTTTCATTGCCCACTTGTGGGCGCTGAAAGTTTTGCCAAGTGACAAGGTGCTGTTGCTGCTGATTTCTAGCGCTCTTGTTTTCGTTCGCTATTGTACAGTGACCTTTTGAACCTATACATTAGCAAGCCAAAATCAGAGACGGGCCAAAACAACGTAACGCTGCGCTAAACGTAACATAACGTGACGTGACGGGGGCATTAAAAGCAGGACTGCCTTCTGGAACCTGGAGGGAGGAGCACCTTCCATTGCCTTTTCTGTCATTGAGGTGCAAAGTTTACCTCATTAATTCATTAATCAATGTGTCTGCGTCCTGTGTGTGTGTGTGAGGGTGAGGGGTGGGTGTGCCTTGGTGGGAGGGAGGTGCGTGCGTGTGAGTGAGTGCGTCTGCTTTGTTTTGGCACTTTTGGACGAGCAGCACCTGTACATAATGGCCTTTGTTCTACGCCTCAGCGATGGACGGAAGTGGGTGGGAGTCGGTGGGAGGTGGGTGGGAGCTGCTTACGTCTCGTTGCACAGTCAAAGGGAGTGAAGGGAGCAGCGCCATACCATCCATTGGCATGACTCGACGGCTCTCCAAACTCCAATGAAGATTTATGCTTTGCTCCAGTTAGCATTTCTCCCTAAAATCCGCAATACCCAATGCCCGCTTTCCACTGCCCTCCCTCTGCCCGCTACCCGCATTTTCGTCAATCATCTCCGTTTGCTAGTTTTCGCTTCGTTTTCCTTTTTCGATTTCGATTTCATGGCTTTTACACGCGCTTTTAGGGAAAGGCCAGAGAAGAAAGCAGTCCGTGGAAAACTGTGAAAACTAGAGCGAAATTTATGCAACTCACTTCCGTGGGAACTAAAAAGCCATTTACGCAATACAACAGCACAGAAACTTAATTTCCTGCCCCATTCTGACCAGTCCCTGGGATTCGAATGAACCCCCCCGAAAAAGCCATCTCCTCCATGACCCGCAACATATGCCGCAGATCATTAAGTCTTCTGAGAAGGGGAGTGGCAAAAGTAGGTAGGTGCGGAGGGTTGGAAAAACTATCGCTGGCTAGATAAACTGCAATTTCGTTGCAACACCTGCGAACTGCTTAAGTTTCTCCAAAAAGCAGCTACACCAGTTATGGCCATGGCAATAAGCTTCATCCTGGCTTCATCCCGGCCGCTCCTGCCTGCATATTTACCCCCCGACGTTGTAATCCAAAAGATTTCACCCTTTATGAGCCATGGCCAGGGCCAGGGCCAGGGGGTGTATAGTGGTGGCACATCAGGGTGCCAGGATTGGGGTATGGTATCCTGCAAGTGCATAACACTTAAGCAACATAGCAGCGGGCCAAGAAGACATAAAAGTCCAGCCGACAAAGTAAACCAAAGTGGCCAAGGGCTCGCCAGGATAAGATGATGAAAAAGCCAAGGTAGAAATTGGTAATTGGAAAAGTGCATATACGCAAGTTAAACGGGTCGCACGCTACATTCGCACGATTTAAGCTAATGAAAATCAATTTTTGGGGGGTTTGTTTAAAGATTTACCATAAACTTTTGTTATTTGTTTAAAGTGAATTGAGAGTACTTTCGGAGGGTATAAGGTTCAATTTCACTGGAGTCACTGTTTTGAAAATAATTGATAAAATTGTGACGTGTCGCACGCTACACAAAGTGGAAGTTAGTTTCAAAATTTTCATTTCAAACGCAATTTTTAGCGAATTGTGCAAAATGAACCCTATGAAAGATAATATCCTCAAGAAAGTTAATAATATTAGAAGACAAAAACCGACCGTTTGGTCTTAATAATGTTTACGGATTTTTAGAAAAGCCGTTAACCCATTGTGTCGCACGCTACGTGTCGCACGCTACACTTTGTTCCATCATACTTTGCACGTTGTTTTTTAATATTTAAGTAAATAAGAAGAGACTATATTCCTTTTATTTTGACTTTTTGCATTCTTCTAGTGATATTAGAAAACAAAAGTCAAAGCATAAAGCATCGTTTTAGAAGATTTCTTAAAAAGAAAGCAGGTCTATTTTTATGATGTTTTTCATTAAAATAATGAAAAATCGCGTTTTCGCGAATATGCTTTCGAATATATCGAAATTTGTTTTAGAATATGGTAAAGCCTTTCGAACTGAATCAATTGGACCATTTCCCAATGTTACAATATTGAAAAAAAACATTTTAGAGAAGTTTAAGTTTTTTGGCCGCGGTGGACCTTTCTGGGGATTTGCCCATATACGAAGTTTAACGAGGATTTTTCTGAAGAAATTATTTGATTAAATGGCAGAAATTTATTTTTTAATAGTGCGATATTTGTTAGTCTGAAAATAAATTATAAATTAGAGATTCCATAATCAATTATAGCTTTTCCTAAAAGGAAATTATAGTTTTACACCCATCAGAGTTTTGTAAAAAATATAATTAAAACATATATATTATAGAATTGATTAAAAATAATTCAAACACAGAAAACGTCAGTATTTTTCATAGAATACAATATTACAAAATCAAGCTTTTAATCAAAATTCCGCTTCCATATATATTCTTTTATATTATTTTCCTAATAACCTTTTCCTGTTTGGTAAATTGTCGCATTTTGTCGCCTGTCCTGATGCATCAGTTCGTGTAAAAATAAGGCGGGCGCTTTGGTGTCCGTGTGCTTTGCTTAAGATCATTTATTGCAGAATTATGCATATTTTTATTACACTCGACTTGCATAAATTCAGGCATTATTGCACTTTACGAGCAGCTGCTGCTGTCCTTTTGTCCCGGCCACGAACCCTCTCACACAGGTGACTGTTTCGGAATCAAAGACCCCAGACAGGCATAAAGGGATCCTGGAGGAGCAGTGCCAGTGGGAGGAGGTGTGGAGTGGAGTGGAGTGGAGTGGAAGGTGGGGACTCATCATCGGGCATAGAAGGCATAGATTTTTGCATGCCTTGGCCCTGTCACCGAGGTGTCCCTGCTGCAGCTGTCCTGGCTGCACTTAAATGCCATCGTCCTTTGGACCCTGGCACACACACATGACTTGTGTCGAAAATTTCTGTCATTCGGAATGTTACCCCTTCCCTCTCCCGGCCTGCACTCACTGGGGGGTCGGTGTCCTGCCAATGATGTTTGGCAGGCTGACAGGATGGCTGCTTTGAAATTTAGATTTTTATGACTCTTCCGGGGGGATGCGGGGGTCGATGATGCTGCCTAGATGATGATGAGAGTGCTGAAATTGGCTTTCGTCTATTAGAAATGCACAGTTCGGCATTATTTGCCATATAAACTGGGCAAATATGCTAAATTTTCGGCTGGTAAATGGTCAGGTATTTTTAGGGCTCTGTGCGTTGCGATGGCACCATAAAAAGGGTTAATGGCCATAGAAATGCGAAACTTGTCAGCAGGAATTGCTGGGGAAATTATTGAAATTCTTTTAGGTGTTCGTTTGCTCCGACACGGCCTCTCCTGGCCTGTTGATATTGCCACTTGAATCGGATGTGACAGCATTTTACTTTTTATTTCTATTCCGGCTGCATAATTTCCACCCCTGCTTAAGTATCGGTTTACAAATGTGGCAGGCACGCTTTTAGGCTCGCATTATGCCAAGTGTTTGAGTGAGTTTCGAGTGTTGAATTCGAATAACCCTACATTCACACTCACTTACAACTAGGTCAACCTCCCACCGCCTCCAGGTGCCGCCCGACTTTTGTGGCTGCAAAGTTGCCCTGCCAACTTCATCAGGATTTCAGCCGAAGTGTTAGGCAAATGAGATGTGATAGTTTGCGAGTGCTAGAGGCTAGGGCGGTGAGGATTTCATTGGAATGCTGGGTTAAGCTGGCTCAATCGAATCGTAATGAAATTCCACCGCTGAGTCTAATTTAATGCTCGTTCTCGATTGGCCTGAGCTCATTAAGTATACGCCTCGTTGGCAATTTGCCAAGCCAACACATAATTCTTCTTTCTCGCGGGACTTTGTTGTTTTGTCCACATAATCCCATTGAAATCCATTTTTATGCAATCGAGTATTGTTTTCGCAATAAAAAAGAAGTGGAAAATGTATATACATTATGTGTATATAATATTTAAAAATTGCTTAATGATCACAAAAAGTGGCGGGATAAAATGGCAAACGATTGCAGATTATATATCACATATAATGACACGCCCCAACGCAAAGCCGCCTGCCAGCACTTAAATCGCTGGCAAATTAAACGCTTTTTAATATTAATTCGATTTTTTCGCCGTTGTTTGTTTGCGTCTTTGAGGCTATTCCATTAGTTGTTGTTGTTGTCGGCGACACTGCTGGCGAAATCATTGTCCTGCCATTGAAAACAATTTAATATGCAAATTATTATAAATGCGCATCACTTTGCAAAGTAATTTTAATAACTGCAACTGTCCGGCCAAAGCAAAAAAGGGACTTAAACTGATTTCGCAAACACCCGCACACACCACGAGAGGACCAACCGCAATCGATTAATCGTGTTGCCCGAAACGACGAGGGGCTGAATAAATATATAAATAAATAAACAAAAGCTGCGCTCAGTGCTCGAAATTTGAGCTGTTTATATCCAGGCAAATACACACACAGACATATTTTTTATGCACTTTTCCGATAATTGTTTAAATACTCCCAGGGCCTGGTCAAAAAGTTGACAAACTCTCTGCTGCAACTCCATTCTCTCCCCTTTGTTTGTTGACATAGTTTAAGTGGCCATGGCAAATGTGCAAATGCGTATTTTAAATGGTTAATTAATAGAAATAGTTTATGGACTGAAGAGAGAGAGAGATTGCTGCGCAGCCTCGGGCCTCTTGGCTAAATGATGGAGTGCCATCAGCTCCGATGGGTATGGAGATATGGCGAATATATCTCAATGATATGCGTCTAAGCATGGAAAGAGTGCAAATTTTCTTTAGGCGATGACTTTTGAAATCAATAACACCTGTTTGTTTATTTTATTGACCTAAATTAATGGAAAATGATTTTTCTCGACATAAAATTGATAGATTTATTAGGTTCCATTAACAAGTTTAAATTCGATGCGCTGAACTCGGAACCAGACCAATTGAGCGACTATATATGCAGCTGCCATAGGAAAAATTAAAACAAAATCCAATGTAAATGTAAAATGCTTATTGTATAGATTATCAATTAAAATTAATGAATTATCAAATTGATATACAAACTTTCTTTTATTGCAACTAAATTTTTGTCAAGTGCTTACAGAAGATTGCTTCCTTTGCTAACTAGTATAAAGTTTGTCCAACAAATTGGCCTTAAATTCAGAACTAGTCCAGAAAACTCTCCCTTTTGGTTTCCCGATTTTGCTATGTTTTCCGCAAAAGTTTAATATTATTTTTGTGTTGGGGTTTTTTTTTTTTTGCGTGAAAGCTGTTTTTCTCACATTTTGCTGGTGGTGTGTTTGCAATGTGCCACGCCCAGCGGCGGCACGCGCCTTCCATTTGGCACACACACCTTCACGTGGCCGTGTTCCAGGTTTCGCTGCTGGCCAACCCCTGGCAATGTGTTTGCGCTTTAATTGAATATAAATGTAAATTAATGATGCAAAAATAATTTTTGCTTGGAGGCTTACCTCGCGTTTACCCGCGTTTTCTGTATCGCTTGTGTGTTTATATTAAAGCCTGAACGCGGCGGCTGTATGCCGCTGCATTTTGTAAACATTTTCATTTTGGCAGCGTTTTCAGCTTTTATAGGCTGTTATGTAATTAATTTGCATTTAACTAAATTTGCATAAATAAATGCGCAAGAATTTAAGTGGCTATAATCCACCGCCTAGATATGTAAAAGTTTGCCATTTAAATTCCCAGCGAGTTGCATTCGTGATGACTCCTTGTTCCAGGGGCTTACCAATTAACTTTGCCCAACAGTAAAACACATGTCCGATTTCTATATATATATATATATTTAATATATATTTTATTTTATTGTTTGTTTTTCTTTTTATTTTATTTTTTTTTTGTTTTCGGTTTCCATCATTCTCTTGTTGTTATAGTAAAAGTTGCTTAGCTTGCGGTTTTAGTATATTACAAAATGATTTTAGTGAATAACTTAAACACATTCATAGAGAGTAGTTGTTGTTGTTGTTGTTGTTTTAGTCGGAACTTAGCTCACAATCAAACAATGTAGTTCACAATAGATAAATGATGATGATGATGCTGCTGCTCAGCCCTGCCTCTTCCTCATCTCTTCCTGTTATCCTTTCTTTGAATTCTCGCTTCCGGTTCTCATTATCAATTAGTTCAGTATCAAAAATGTCGGTTGTGTCAGAGCGACTGTGTGTGTGTGTGGTTGTGATTTTTGGCTGTGTGAGTAGAGGCAACCGCTTGCATTTTATCCTTAGACAGATTGAGGTTAGGTCGAGCTCAGTTTGAGGTTAGGTCGAACTGAATAACTGAAAGGGGGGCTGTGGGAGGTGTTGTTTTCCTCACGTACAGTTGCCTCCGTTCACGCAGAGCTCGATTCGGTTGTCTTTAGCTTATGATCAAGTGGAGTTATCCTTTTATCGGGCATCTCTAATTTACTTTGTTGTCTTTAGGGCTTGAGTTCTACGCTTTTACTGGGTTGGGCGAGGGTGTGGGTTGGTTTTAGCTATATATATATATATATCTGTACGTTACACCCTATATATATATATATATTTGTATGCATATGTATATGTAACTATGTGGGTCTCTGTAAGTGTTCTTTCATGCAGGAGAGTTATACACAGACACTGATGATGTACCTATGATGTCGGCTATGTTAGTTGTCTTTGATTGATGTATGTATGGTATGTATGCTTCTTCGACAATGTCCTCGTCCTAATTTTCTCCTTCTTCTGCTTCGTCAATATGCAACTTTGCTACTATGGCTAACGACAATGCAACTACAATTTTTGGGGGTTTTCTAACGACACATTTAAATACTTTTTGCAAACTGCTCTACTTTAAAATAGTTTTTGTTTTTACGTTTTTCTTTTTTACTCATATGCAATTCGATTTCTGCCTTTTCAGACCACTCCACTTCCCTCCGGTTCCTGTTCCCAATTTCGTTCCCCCATTCCCATCCCCATTCCCGTTTCCGTTCCGATCATCCATTTCCGCTTCCGTTTCCGCCAATAGGCTGTCCAAAAAAGTATGCTACACGTTTCACTCATCGATCGTCAACTACGTCTTATCCTGTATGGTTTTATTTAGTTTTTCTTTGTTTTTTTTTGCCTAGAGTTAGAGTATTTGTTTAGCCTACCCTCTCGATCCTCCTATTGATAGCTATGCGTTTGCTCATTATTGCTTTTACTTTTACGTTATTTCCCATAAATGTATATTCTTTAGTATATATATTTCTCCTCCCGGGGGTCTATCGCTATCGCTGCGCCTCTCAAGGTTCCTTTCGCTTCGAAAAAATCAAGGTACACACTAAAAATAGTTAGGTTTTGTTTTATCGCTTTAGGTAGGTTGTGTTTTTTTTTGTTTTGGTTTCTCTTTCTCGCTTCTACTCTTTTCTCCTCCGCATCCTTCACGTTCATCCACTGCTACCCTACTTTCCTCTTCCGCAAAATAAAGACTTTCAATAGAGGGCCTAAGGACATATACACATATCTTGATACTACTAACATGCTACATTGTTCTCGGGGTGTGCGGGTGTCCTGGTGTGTGTGTTTGTGTGGGTGTAAGGTGTACTCTGTGTTTGCTGTGTTACTTTGCCACTTTGACAGCATCCAATCTGGAGCCCAGATCCCAGCGGAGGTACTTCTCGAGATGCCTTTGAGTGGACCGACGACGAACAAAAGGTGTCTTTGAGGCATCTGCAAAATGGGGAAGAGCAAGTTAAACGAGCTAATTGGGTCAGTTTTAAAAACTTATTAGTTTCCTGAATGGAGAGGAGTCCTCGGCTCCTGCGCCTGCTGCCTGCTGCCTCTGCTTATTCTGGGCCAACACAAAGGGCCAAAAGCAAGGCAGGGCAAAAAATGTGAATTGCTTATCAGGGCTGTGTGGATGGATAGTGGATAGTGGATAGAGAGCCAAGTGGACTTGGAGCACCAGGAGTGGCAACAGACTTAAAGCTCCATTCTGCATTTCGAAAAGGGCTCCATTCGGACCCCTCAAAAGTTTTGGCCAAGAAGCCCGATTCATTGGCTTAATCCGGGCAGACTTTGGGTCAGCTTCAGCTGTAGCTGCAGCTCTTTATCGGCTTATACACCCAAGATACCTTTGTCCGCTCCTATCATCGGCCCCAGCAGGATGTCTGCGTTTTTGTGGCATTTTCAATGTGGTTTCCGTTTTGTTTGCTCTTATTTTTTTTTTTTAGCTTTAGTTAGATTATTTTAGTTTAGCTTTCATTTAGTTCTCCCGTCTCTCTCATTCTCTTTTTACGCTTTGTATAGGTAGTTTTTGAAACTATTTACCGACTTTTTTATCGTTTATATCGCAAGTACATTTTCCAAAACCGTTTTTGTTGTTTGCATTTAATTAAATTATATGAATACATTTCATTTCATTTCGCTGTGTGTTTGTGTGTGTCTCTGCTCTGTGTTTTGTGTGACTTTCTGTGTGTCTGTTTGCCAGTTGCCGAAACTAATTTCCAATTGGCGAGCCAAAGCAGAAATGTTTTCCTTTTAGTTTCCTTCCTTTCGCCGCCCGCCTTTGTAATTGTGCGCCTTGTTTTTGCTCGGTTTTCCCGCTCGCCTGCGCTTTCCCGGGCAAGAAGTTTAATTAATGTGCCAAACAAAGGTGAAAATGGGGAAGGAGGTAAAGGAGGAGGCTAAGGCTAGGGCCAGGGCAAAGGCAAAAAACGTAAAAAATTGGCCAGGTTGCTATGACAAAGGACAAAGCGGACGAATCGAAAGCCAAAACTATGAGGACTATGTCGGTTGCTCATCGCTCCTAATTAGACCTAGTTGGGGCTGCCAGCACGGCTGAAAGCCCTGGCATTCAACTGGAAGGAGCCTCCGGTGAGAGCGGGGTCCGGGGGTCTATTAAAAAGTTGCCCGACAAGTGGGAAAACCTCAAAAACAGGATGGCCCATATATATATAAAGGACGCGCCTCTGGCTGCAGCAAAGTTTCACTTTTTTCCGCTAACAGGGTTAAAGTTTTATATATTTTTTGTTAGTTTCTGGCGTGAGTGTGTGTCGGGTGTGTGTGAGGCAAACTTTTAATAGTTTAGCGCAAAAAAGTGCCTGGCTCTTTTGTTTTCTTATTTTTGGTTGCTTGTTGTTTAAATGTTATTTTGATTGTTTCAACTTTGCATTTGCTTGCTGCAACTTGCCACTAGTCATAGTTACAGCAGTTATCCTAAAATATATGCTTGATTTGTATATATATATATATAGATTCATAGCTGCGATCTCTCTCGATCGCTCTAATGGGGGATACTCCGCCTTCGCTCTCTCTTTCGCTTGGTATAAAAATGTTTTTGTTTTTGTTCTCGTTATCGCTTCATGCTTCGCTTTATTTTTTCTTGCTTTATGTTTTCTTTACTTTTACTTGTATTTCTAGTTTAAATGTATTTTTAGTTTTATTTTTGTTTTGTATAAAATACTCACATTCACATTTACAACTACGAACCACGTAACTACTTATAGATGTATGGTATTGTATATATATATAGACTTTATAGTATAGTTATCGTATGTGTATATATAAATTTACTTTATAATTATGTCGTATGTATATGGTATATTTTACTACTTCGAGCAGATCTTGGCGGCCCCGTCATTGCAAGGAGGACATCCCTCCCACATGCGGGCGAGTGTGTAGAACCTAGTGACACATCCTATGACAATCCTATGCCTAGAGCTGATCGAGAGTCGTACCTAATCACACACCCTGTATAATGCTTCCGCTCCTTACTTTCCAACAATTCCGCATTAGTTCCCCCTCCTATTCTCCATTCCCCTTGAGTATTTACAACTTAGATCTAGCAAAGGATATAGCCTAGTGTGTTTAACGTTTACAGAGATTAGTAGAACGACAGCGAGAAGAAAGAGAGGAGGCTGCCGCACTTTGAGTGCGGTAGAGTATCGGGAGTCCTTAACCTTTGTAGTCTAGAGAGAGCAGGTAGTTTGCATTAGGTAACTGAATCGAACCTAGGATTAAAGCGCGAGTGTAGTGTAGCCGTGTAATGGGTTAACAACAACGTAAAGGAAATGTACAGACATGGCATTTCATTTGCGATTTTCGAAAGCAAAAACGAAGGATAGAAAAACCTACTTGCGGGCTCCTAGTAATTAATTTCCTCTTAGTCTTTTCCAAGTCTTTCTAAAAATTACTTTAAACTAAATCCCTTCCCGTCGTGACTTTGCTTCCTAAATGGACGTATAAGTTTTGTGTACGCTCTCATGTGTGATGTCCTCGTGTGTGATGTGTCCTCGAACTTTGTTCCACTTAGTAGTTCGCACTAAACTTAACCAGGGTGGTAGTAAAGTAGGGATGGGGTGTAGGGCCTGCTCCTGCACGCTCCTCTACTGCCGCCTGACGCCGTGTCCCCGCTACGATTGTTTCTTGCAATGCCCAACAAAAACCCATCAGACGCTCAAGCCTCCCGTAAGTCAGACCCTAGATGTATACATAGATATCTAAATATAGGTGTGTATGGTTTATATCCGTATCCGTATCCGTTATGGTTGAAGGAATGACTGCTCTCTATATATACTTGTATATATATATATGTCCGTAGTCAAGGTGTATATCTATAATATCTGTATCTTTTACAATTTCTCGCTTTCTGTATATTTATATAACGACAACAACAACTAATTATTGCTTTTCGGTTTTTTTTTCTCGACATTACTTTTGCTTTTTGCTTTTTGTTTGTTTTTTTTTTTAGGTTTTCTTAATGTTTTTTTTCTCAGCTTAAACTACTTTTAAAAAAATCATTAATAATTTACTAAAACTCTAGAACAAAATCAACAAAACTGTGGAGGGAGTGGTGGTGGTGGTGGTGTAGGTGAGGGGAGCTTAAATAAGGGGGGAACAGCAGGTATACAGGGTCTAAGGGGGGTTTGGGGGAAAGCTGTTGTACGCTAGCTTATTATGAATATTTCATGTTTCATGCCGCTCATCCTGTGTCCTTCCTGGCGCTTCTATTTGTATCTGTAGTAGGATTAAGAGATGTCCTTTATAGTTAGAGAGAGCTGTAGTTGAGTTGCGTTCGCTATGTATCCAGTATTCCAGTATTCCAGTATCTTTCTATCTGTATCTTTATCTGCTCCTCCTCCATCTGTTGCTTAGCTTGCTTTACGGTTTACGGTTTACAGTTTACGGTTTATGGTTAGGTTAGTTTTAGTTTATTGAGACGGTGGTGCCTGTGCTGCTGCCCGGATCGGATCCCCTCTGCACTGCCTAGTCCCCTCACGTCCTGAGCATCAGCAGGAGCCACCAGGAGGAGGCGCCCAGCCAGAGCAGGCAGCTGATGAACTGCTGCTGGCGCCCGGTGCTCCGGCTCAATCCGCCATGGACATCGGTCGCCGAGCTCCGGCTACTGCGCGCCGCTCCCTCGATGATGTTGTTGTTGTCCAGCTCGTGGAGCACCGGCAGCTCGCTGAGATCGGAGGCCGGTGGCGGGACAGTGCGCTCGGTTGGCGGGACGAAGAGGCGCTTGGGCTTGCAGCGCCGGTGCTTCTTGTACGTCTTGGTCACATTTATGCTGTAGCCCTCGAGGAACTCGGAGCCCTGTGGGAGCGATAACAAGAAAGAGAAACAGAGAGTGAGTGGAAATGGCGGACATTAGCGGCTGGATCTGTATATAATAAATTACGGCATTAATTAAATTTCTTTCTCTTCTGCTTTCCCACCAAGAGCAAGAGCCAGAGCCCAGAGCCTGGGCAGTTGTCCTGGCGAGGCGCGGAGCAGGCAAGGAAATTGAAAAGCTTATTTATGCCGTTGACAGTGCAACAAAAACGGGCAAAAGGACCAAGTTAAAGGCGAAGGATACCCTTGGTAGAGTGGAATATGTCGGAATTAATTCGATTTGAAATATATTTAGCTGCAGATAAGGTACAATTCAAACTCTCTGAATTTATGGTACATTTTGGGTCTTTAAAGTAGAATTTAGAATTAAAAGTTATAATAATTAAATTCCCCCAAATACTCTTAGTTAAATACATCACCGAAAACCCTAATCAAACGCTTACGCATATAGTTAGAGCCACAAAAACATTTTGGGAACACAAAAAGAGATGTTTAGGGTAAACAGAGACCCAGCCAAAATAAATTCCTGGTACAATTGCAAAACAATGAAGCTACAGAGCAGGTTCCTAGCTCCCATCCACCAGATCCCACTCCCCCCATCATCCGCAGAGCTAGATCCACATCGAAATCCACGTCCACTGCGGCGTTTACTCCTGCCGTTCCCCAGTGAATTCGTTGGCAAAATTTTGTGTTTTAATTACGCTGAATAAATTTGTGTTTATAAATAGGTTCGGGGCGGGCGGCAGATCCTGGGACTCTCGAGCTGCGGTCAAATATTTTATGCCCAGTCGAAAATCTAAATCTAGCGAATGTCTGCATTTGTGTGCGTCCGCCGTCCGCTGCCGGTGGGCGGTGAGCGGTGGGCGTGGCTGACTTCATAACGAGTGTTTACTAATAATATTATGCAAATCGCGCGACGAGGAGACGGACGGCGGACCGTCGACGGACGACGACGCTGTTTGTTGTTGAATTTTTGAAAAGGCATTTTGTGAATCGTTTTTCGGCGGGGTGTCGGCGGTGGCGAGCATAAAAACCTCAAAACAGCAAGCGAGGGGAACCAAAAAAAAAAGAAAAGGTGGAAAAACCTGGAGTGGAAGTCCACGGCTTGACAGGTATGCCCAGGTGTGTGAGTGCGCCTTGTTGCCACTGACAGACATTTTAATTGAAAAGGAATGTGTGTTTGTTTGCCGCTGTCCTTGTTGTTGTTGTTGTTTCCATGGTTCATTCCCATTTCAGGTTGAAGTCTCTATATAGAATGTGCAATTTTGTGTTATGCATAAATTTGAGGCTTTAATTGCCGCCTGCTCTTGCCCTGGCCATAGATTCAGCCGAGATTGACATGCTAATTAGGTGGGTCTGCTTTGTCCTTTTTTTTGTGGCTTATTCGGGACCGAAAAAGTGTGCTACAATATTTTATATTATGCTAATTAAGGCTGACCCGAAATAAGGCTGTACAAAGCCAGAGGCTTTGGAGAACCAGCTCGGAGCTTGACTCTAGTCATAGCTCTCATATCAATCAATCAGTCTCCGAGGCCATTTCCCAGTTGGTTAGGCATTCAACCCCGTTGGGAAGTAGGCCTTCCGAATCACCGGGTTCGGAGTTCCCTGCTCCCTGTTTCGAGCTCCAAATTCCGTGGGCTTTGTGAAAACTAATCAGAAACTTCTTTGCCTTTGTCACCTTTTTGCCTCTATATATATTTTCCGCTACATTTAACTGCCGTTCACCTTTCTGCCCGATAACTATAGTATGGCATTTTTTGCCGCCTGCCTCGCTGCTAATTTGGGGGGAGCATCAAGGGTTCGCCTTGCTTCTCCTTCCTTCATCTCTCTTTTTTTATTTCTGTCGTTATCAAATTCAATGGGCCTGTCCGTCAAGTGGGAGTCTGTGTCCCCTCCCCGAGGATGAGTTCCTCAATGAATTATTGACTAAAGGACAGCAGCAAAAAGAAGACGGAACCGGGCGGCATTTAACGCAATAGCACGGAAAATCGATGACAATTCAAGCGTTGATAATTTTGCCCGAGAGTCGTGGCATAAAAATGGCAACGCTTTCCAACTTAAGCAATTTCCCACAATTTCCACCAGCATTGGAAGCCGGGCTTGGCAAAGGAGAGCAGCGTCCTGCTCATATGGGAGCATTCAGTCTAAACCATTTTGGACGTGAATTAGAGCCAGCTGGCAGAGACGTCGTCGTCGTCGTCCGACTAGGACTTGGCCCACTGTGTGACCCATTAGAATGATCGTTGTCGAAGTCGTACGTGTGTTGGCCTGATATATGCGACTCAGTCGGGCCGAAAGGGAAGTCCGTGGCCACTCTC
Source organism: Drosophila watanabei (assembly GCA_008042575.1). Classification (NCBI taxonomy): domain Eukaryota; kingdom Metazoa; phylum Arthropoda; class Insecta; order Diptera; family Drosophilidae; genus Drosophila; species Drosophila watanabei. The sequence goes on along the minus strand of VNJS01018448.1, from coordinate 10,814 downwards.
CGGCTCCAGCTCCAGCTTTGGCTCTGGGCTGCCGTAAAGTGGCGCCTAACAAACTCGAACGGAGCGAGCGAGCGAGTGCCGCCGCCCATGGCCGCCGCAATGCAATTGATTGCACTTTATAACGTGCGGTTTCCGGTAGACATTACCCGCATTTTGCCCCAACCGATGGATGTGGCTGTGGGCTGGCCCTAATGTCTTTTCTGCTTTAACTCCAGTGCAGCACCAGCTCCAGGCCCGCCCACAATGAATAAATGAGCACTTGTCTGGGTCCTGCTGGGGTGTGGGTTTCAGTGGGGCTAAAGGGAGGTGAGGGTGGAGCTGGTGCTGCTGCTGGTGCTGGTGCTGGGGCCATCAAATGGCAGCAAGAAAAATTATCCCAGATATTGTCTAGCAATTTAGCTGATTAAGCTGATGGATGTAAAGTAGGAGCGGGAGCAGCAGCAGGAACAGGACGAAGACGAGGGCGATTAGGGCGAAAGCCCAGCAAGAAGGACTGCGCAGATTGAGATGCCCCGATAGATAAAAAGGGTTAATGCGATTTCAGCTGTGTGACACTAACAGGGGGACAGTGATGGAAAAATCGAAAATCGCCATACTATATATCTTCCTACTTACCGGCACCACATGATTCTTGGCTCCCCAGCAGATGGGCTTGAAGCTGCCCTTCCGCGTGGCCTCTTGGAATTCGCCAAATTGATTCTCCCAGTCGTAGGATATGAGACGTGCCTCCAGTGTCATTCCGGCCAATTCCGGCGGCGATGATATAAGCACAGGGTTCGAGTCGCTGCAAGGATAAGACAAGAGAAGGTCGGAGAGATCAGAGATTGGTGAGCAGACGCTAAATAACATTATTAACTTTATTTTTATTGTCAACTTTGATTAGGACTTAAAATTTATTGCGTTCGCCGAGAATCAACCCCGAAAAAAAAGACGCTTTGCCAGCACATTTTCAACTTTTCGCCCCCAAAATTTCAGCTTAAAGGAAGGGGCCAAGGACCCTGATCCCTTCTCCCCTGGTAAGTCCTGGCAGATTTGCGCTGGGATTTTCCTCCGGGGAGGCGCGCGCGCTCAACAAAAACTTGAGCTAATTAATCTTTTAGATTTTCATTTGTGACGCGTCAAATACGTTGTTACAATTTCGGTCTGCCAAAGCGAAATAAAAACCGCACACGGAGCAGGAGCCGGAGCCGGAGTCGGAGCTGGGATCCTGCTGGGGGTAAGAAAAACCTAACAAATGGGCCAAAAGTGTAAAACCCAGGCAGGCAGGCAATCAGTGGCGTAGTCTGGGCCGGAAGAGTAGTCGAGGGAGATGACTAATGGATTGGCTCATGGAAGTCATTTCTGCGGCTCTGTTTGTTTGCTGATTATTCAATTGTGTCAACCCCGCTGATGCCGCTGTTGCTGCCCAGGCAGGACCTTTTCTTTTCTCCCATAACAAATACGTATAATTTGGCTGTTTAATTTGATTTCTGTTTTTACTCAGGATTTGCCATTTATCAAGTGTCTTTGAAAGGCTTCAAAGCGCGCTGGCGCCTCGGGGGCTTTTGAGAAATATTTTTTACTTGAACTGATTTGTTGTCATTAGTTTGGCATCTGATAAATAAATGGATTTTACAAAGAAATATATGTATTAGTTCTTAAAAAACTGTGATTAAATTATACAATAAAATCTTTAAGTTGCCAAAATAATTGTAATTTTGATTTAAATTTTTTACTCACAATATTTTTTAGTAATAATTCTTTACTAGTAATAATTTCTGTTCTACTTTCTATCTTTTGGTAATAATTTCTATATCTGTTAGATATTATTATAAAATAACTTTGAGGAATTAATTTAAATATACATTAATTAATCTATTGCTAAGATCAAAGTAGAGCCCCTAATCCTATTTATTTTTAACTTTCTAAAATAAAAACTTTAATCTTTTCAAAATTCTAGGAAATCAAAGCCTTTAATCTATCGAATTTTTATTTATTATTTGTATTTGATAAATCGCAACGTGAAAAATCTAAAAAAGAAGATCCTCATAAAGCCTATTCTGCAAATGGAATTATATTTTCAAATCCCATTTCACGATGCAGCGATCCTTGGAAGTTAATCCCTGCAGCTGTGCTCACCCCTCCTCGCTGCACTGCCATGAACCGGGCCCGGGTGATGTTGTGCAATATAAATTCCTTCTCTCTATATTCATCTCGACTCATTCATTCCCTCCTCCATTCATTCATTCATTCATTTCGCCTCGTTTCGTTTCGTTTCGTTTGGTTTTACTCAGCTTGGTTTTGGTTGGCTCAGCGATGTCTGCCCCGCGACGTGTCCGTCCGCCCGCCCTTACAATTAGGCTAATTAATTTTGTTCTTTGCCGGGCATTACGAAAAATGTTGCTTTAATTTCATAGAACACACACACACAGGGAGTGGAAGAGGAAAACGCACATTTTCTTTGTGCCCTCTCTTCTCTCTCTCCCCTGCGAGTTGTTTTTGTCGGCTGGCAGAATCCTTTGGAAGCCGCAAACAAATCTCTTTTAATTAATTTATGATTCCACTCAATCCGCATCGAGGGTTGTGTCTGCGATAGTCCTCTCTCCGAGTGGCTGGGGGTTGACTCCTGCGGCGTGGAAAGCCAAAGGAGTGGGGGGAGACGGGCGACGGACGACGGACTCTGGGAAGTGCCGCTGCAACAGCCGCAACAATTTGCGGTTGGAAACACGAAAAATATTAATGTCTGCGGATTGATTGCAAAATCTCCCCCTTTCCTCCTCTCTAATGGCCACGCCGATGGCCACTTGTGCGAGTCCGCCCCGCATTTCCACATCCACATCCATGTCCATGTCCGTGTCCGTTTCGGTGTCGGTGCGGTGCGGATCCATGTCCTACGCCCCGCAATAATAATAATATAAAATAATATATGACCCGTCTCCGTCCATCTGTTTTGTGGCAGTGCAATGCACTGATCGAAATTGGTAGCTACATGTATCAGAAATCGATTAAATAAAGTTCCTAAGACTTGTGTCCTTAAATTAACAGTTAAATACACTTTTTATGTTCTTAAAAGCCAGCTAGTATTAATAAGAGGTCCTTTATAAATTCCTGTTTTTCAGGAATTCTTATTTTTTCTTCAACTTCTGAAGCAAATAATGATGCATTAGTTTGTTTAATTTTCTCCCAGTGCATCTGCATTGCATCTCCCTTTTACGTTTGGTGTTTGCGGTTCATTCGATGGGTGTTTGAGGGGTGTTTAAGAAGAGCTAAAAGGCAACGGGGGGTGCAGGGTTCGCTGGCTAATATATCCGGCCTGCATATGACCGTAACTGGCGTGACCTCCCCCACACGCTCGTACATATAATAAATATAAATGCAGTGGAAACTCACACAGATGTTGGTAATGTAAAAGCGGGATAACATCCTGTAGTCCTGCCGAGTGGACCCCGCCCCAGCACTCAGCACTCAGCACTCTGAACTCAGGACTCGCCACTCGAACGCCCCCGCTGTGTGCGCGCATCAATCGCTGGCGTTTTAGCCTTATCGCCATTGACTTCATTGGCACTCAGTATAATTAAAATGATGGCACAGCAGCAGCAGTAGCAGCAGTGGCAGTGACTGTGGCAGCAACAGGAATCCGGCCAACTGGCCAGCAGCAACATTCGGCAGGACAAAGGATCTCCTCGCAAATTCGGAGGTGGGAGAGCGTCACTGGTTTGGCATTGTTGATTATAAAATCCAATGGCACATCACACAATGCCGGCCCCGAAATGCATTGCGAGCGGAACTAGCTTCAGGCTGGACTGGATTCATGGAGCTGCAACTCCTGCTTCTGCTCCTGCTACATCTACTCCTGCTGCCCATCCAGGACCATTTCCACTCCAACTTGCAACTGCAATGCGCCGGCAATGGGTTTATTTATGTAGCGTTATGACGACGGCGCAATTCCACAAAGGAGGCGGAAAGGACGCAGGGGGCGTGGCCTCCCTCTCCGGAGTGTGAGGCCAAGTGTGTGTGTGTGTGTTTTGGGTTATGGGCTTTGGGTCCTCCTCCTTGCATGGGGGCAGAATTCAATTTTGAACTCGAATGCAATTGCAATTGGCATAACGGCCAAATGACCGTTTCTGATGACAAATGAAAACTAAAATGGCAGGGGGCCATGGGGAGAGAAGAGAGTGTAGAGGGGTATCGGAAAATGGATATCTGATCAAGCCATCCATTAAGAGTCAGTCAAAGAAAAGAGAAACTGAAATCATTTCAAGCTTAAATGGAAGCTTAATGCATATAATGGCTTCTTTTTGGGGTTCGAGTGAAGTTTATTGCAAAAATATTCTTAGACTTTTAACTGTCAGTTATATTTAACGTTTAGTTTAAATTCGGTTGCTGTGTATTTTATTATTTATATTAATATTTGAATCTTTGTTAAATAAATACAAAGCTCAAGAATTAGATTGTTTTCTGTGATGCCTTAATGACTTGGCCATCAAGGAGTTTTCTTAACTTTTAACAACATTCCCTTCTCTTTAACCTTCACATTAATTAACCCAACAGCAACTTTTTCCCCAGCTTGAAAGCAAAAAGTATAAATTTAACAAGATGAGCAAGCAAAGCCCGGGAAATATCGCGCTGGATAATTGCGATGAGCCACGCAAGAGTATCGATAACAAAGCGAAGGCAAAAGGCAGCTGAAGCAGTCGGAAAAGCGGGAAATTCGCGCGCGTGTGTGTACAGAGCCATCCGATGTGCAAAGAAGACGATGGAGAAGAAGTCATAAAGTAATAAAGGATATCATGAGCCTTAATGAGACTCCCTTCGCGGGCCTGGCCGGGCGCACAAAGAGGATATCTATATCACTCAGCCCCAAACAATTAACGAAAGCTGCGACCCAACGGCAAGCACTATAAAATGAAGCCAATTTGCGTAGCTCAACAAACAGAAAACGCCAATAAACAAAAGGGAAACAACAGTGGCAGCGGAAGGACGCGGGCGCGGGAGGCAGGAGCAGGACACGAGGGGATAAAGGACGCACGACGCACGACGAACGAAGCTGGACACTGGGAATGGGAGTGGAAATGCACACAACTTGAATAATTACTTTGATTTTAATGCCGGCACCAGATCCAGGCCAGTGGCGAGGCAGACACAAACGCACGTACAATTAAAATTAATTTCAGTGGCCATGGCAAGTGCGTAAATTGTAAAAACCACTATCACATTATTTTTTCTGGTTTTCCCCGCCGCTCTCGTTGCGTTTCGTTTCGTTTCATTTCGTTTGGCGTTTGGGAAAAGCATTGCCCAAATGGTCATCGTCCGTTCCTGTCCCGGGAAAAATCAGGCAACAAAACCCCAAAACGTAAAACGTAAATTAAGCCAATAACGGGGCAATCGGGCCCGGGCATCGCAGCGATTCAGGAATCACTGGGTCCTGGCCAAAAAAGGACTCGTGGAACGGAATGAACCCGTGTGTGAGGAGTAGGAGCAGGAGCAAAAACAGGAGCGAGTGCGGAAGCGGGAGCTGGAGCGGATTGGGCGCATGATCAATGAAGCTCAGTGGGTCTGCAGGTGCACAGTGAGAAAGAAAAGAGTCTCAAGAGAGGTGGGATAATTTTTATGAGGATTTTACTTCCTTTACAAGGATAAATAGAAGCGTAAAGGACTCTAATTTATTAAGGCCTCGTAAGCCAAGAGTAGATCTCATAATCACGAATTATGCAAACGCAGTAAATGAGCAACTCACTCAACTCGCTCTCAGACTGGGTTTCTCGCTGTGCTGCATTCCATTTCCCAGTCAGACGATGTCCTGATGTCCTGCCAGCCTCGAACATCCAACCCTTTACACTTCGCACACTCCACACACTCCACACACTCCATACTGCACCCACAGCCCCCACCTCGAATGCATTGTGTGCTTTATGTCCTTGGGCCCCGACGCACGCTAACGACTTCAATGAGTTTTGCATGATGACGACGACGACAACGACAACGACGACGACGACGACGACGACAACAACGTTGTCCAGCCTCCCATCCTGATGGGCGCCCCATAATTCTCCCCTCCTTCCCCCATCATCACTCTTCCCCTTCATCATCATTGTGTCGCAACTCCCGCCCACCGTCTGAGTGTATCTGTGTGTCGGTCAATTGAGCCACAGTTGAACTGCAAACAATTTTGGAAGCCCCTTTGCTGCGTACACTTGCCGAAAATCTGTGCGTATCAAATTAAATTGAATTTCAACCACAATAAGCATCACAGATCACAGAGGCTCCAGGGGGTTGGAGGTTGGGGTGAGGACAGGAGGCAGGTGGCAGGTGGTAGAGGTGGCGCTGGAAGGATGCTGGTTTGGCATTTGCAAGTGGCTTATAATTACATTAGTTGCAGACCAATTGAGCCTCAATTTGGCCGCCATGGCTGGTGCTGCCGGCTACGACCTGTGTGCATCATTAGCTTATCATTCAACGTGGCATTCCGAATCGCAACGGACTGGAGCGAAGCAGAGCCACTGGTTATATATGATGGCCAGTGTGGTGTGAACCAGATGATAAAAACCATCAATATTGTGCCAGGTTTTTGCTGACACTCGATTGAGTGCGGTGCTTTAAACAAATAGAGGATAGAGAACTAATATTTAAAGCTTTTCTGATTTTCAATCACAACAAATTAAATTGCATTTGCTGTGGACTGGAACCCCCGATGCTTTTTTGTAATTATTATTAGCAAATAATACTGCAATTGATTGCATTAAAAATCCCAGGGAGCTGGGGCTATTTCGAGTGCATAACTGCACAGTAACTCTATAATTCAACCGCAGATGTGTAGTTCCCGTTCCAGCTTTCAGCCAATGTTATTGTTTCGCCCATGTTCGTTTCCATCATTGTTTAATTAAACCTGAAGCGCACAACATGCGGTACCTGCGGGCGATCTAGACATAGAACAAATAGGAGCCGCAGTCCTTGCCACGCCTCATCGCTGCTTCCATTCCCCAGGACTAAATGGAGCTGGAGGAGGATGAGGGGGAGAGGAGGAGGAGCCGGGTATGTTGCATTTTCATCGCCCCTTTCACGCCCAATGCCCAACACATCCCCCAATCGAATTCATGTTCGTTTGTTGTCGTTCGGGTTTTCATTATGAATTTTAATCCTCATATCGCATTCGCACTTTCGGTTGCAGGAGCTCCAGGCCCCGGATCCGGACTTGCTGCCCCGTTCTCCTCCTCCCCAGATTGTACTGGAGAGGAGGGGAGGCTGAGGCTCAGGCCCGTAGCCGGACATTAAGCGCTACAAAATTGCAGTGGCCATAATAACTGACCGACAACAATAACAGGAACAGCAGCAACAATGCGGGGCGGGGCTTTTGTATTAAACAAACAACAACGAGCGCGTGAAGCAACAATAACACGGAGCGGAGATGGCCCGAAACGAGGCCTGAACCCGGCCTGGACCCCGGCCAGAGGATGCCTGCCCCGTAACGACAGACAATTGCAAATGACTTTATCAATTCATGTCGATTTCGCAGTTCAGTTCGGATCCCGTCGGACAACGGCAACGACGACGACGAGGGCTGTTTGGAGTCCATGAAGTGGACATTGTCCGGACAAAAAGCCAATGCCTGGGCCATGGGCCTTCGCTCCTCCACCCAATCACTTGCAACAAAAAGCTGTAAGCAGACAATGTTGCTCGTTGATGGGCCCCGAACTACGATTGTTCGGGTCACATTTTGCGTTGGAGTGTTATGGGACCAGGTGTTGGAGAACTCTTTCAAGGGAAACACTATCTGAACGCGAATCGAAATTCAATACCTTTACAACACTTTACACTTTTAAGTTTTGCTTTTAACCTATCTAAAAATTAGCTATTTAAATGCCTTAAATATTACATAATTACATCTTCTTCTTATAAGAAAAATGTTTGAATAAGATCTCAAAATATAAGAACACTCTTAGCACTTTCAGCTTCTCAATCTTCTGACTAATAAGCCTTACTCTGCGCTTCTCATAAAATTGAGTGGTTGAGATTGACTTTTAAACTTCGCAAGTAATTTATATAATATAAAAATTAAATTTAGACAGTTTTGGTTAACATTTTTTCATAGTAGTGATATTATACCGAAAAAGGTCATATAAGAGATCAAAATATGATTTTTAATTAGCAGAATGAAGGTATATAGACTCCTCTCTCATCCTCAAAACCCTTGAAATCCCACAAGATCCCCCACTAAGTAACACTTTTAACAGACGCTTTTCATCTTAATGTAATCCCAGGGCCATCGGATGGCCCTTCCCCTTCTCCGTAACTCATTTACGTGGCCATGTTTTCCGCTCCTTACCTTACCGTTTTGCCCACGCAGACCGTAATCCATTTATGCCGTTTACTTTGATTTGCGGTCCTAAAGAAAATTATCTTTGATTCGATTCGGAGCTGGCCCTGTGTCAATAGGAAGTGATTAATAGGTCGTGCCGAAGGTCCCTGCCAGGGACTGTGGTTTAATTTCGACTAATTTTCAGCGCACGCTTTAATACAATATTTATGGGGCCGGACTCCGCGCACTGATTGATCCTAGACCGATGGGAGGTCCTGCACTCGAGGAGTCAAGTGCAGGTTGCGGGGTAAAGGATCCCGGGAGGACTCTGAATGGACCTCGAATGGCGGCTGAGTGATGGCTGAATACGAGAAGGAGCGCCCGGTGGGTGGGTCTCTGTTTATTTAGCACTTGACGGTAATAGAAATCAATATTTTCTAAATAAAAGCGAGGTCGTGGGTGCGCCGCTGTCTCGTAATTTATTTTTCCACATTCACAATTCTCAATTAGAGAAAACCCAGAGCCAAAGCCGGGGCCAGAGCCGCGTGCAGTGTGCTTGCTCTCAGTTCATTTTCCGATTGTTTGTTAGGCAAATACTTCAGAATGGAGAATACCCGAGTGCGGAGGCAACGAGGCATCGAGGCAATGGCAACGAGGCAGCCAGGAGAACCCGACCTCCTGAACCCGCAACCGTCATCCTCGCCTCCACTCCGCCCCGCTCCGCTCGTCTTCCGGTCTTCGGTCTCTCTTTGGCTGAGTTCGTTAGGTGATTTGGTTATGCAACAACATCATTAAATCACCAATTACTTTAGTCAACAGAGGAATAAACCGAATTTCCTTATACACAAGCCAAGTCCCCGACAACGTCGAGTGGGCGGAAGGCAGGACCAGGACTCCCAGGTCGAGAAAGAGGTGTACCAAGGACCGGAGAAGCTACAATGGCTCCAAATTGAATGTGAATAGCGAGTAAATTGATTTGTGCCCAGCATGCTGTTAGTTTTCAAAGCTTAAACTGCTGCAGTTTGTGTCGATTAATTAGTCGCGAAGAGAAGTCCCCAGGTTGGAGTATTTATATATATTCTTTTTGAAAGATTCGAAAACTGTTTAAGACTTCACCTGAGCCAGGGGTCATCATCACCCATTGCCAGTAATCGATCAATTGGCGTTCGTTTTGCGCCTTTGCAAGGGACATGCTGATACATATTCTTAATTCGGAATGTGTCAATTTTCATTAGCTCCGCTCAGGATCGGCATCCGGCTACGGATCCGGCTCCGACTCCGGCTCGGGCTCCGTGTCCGTCTCCGGCTCCGACTACGGAATTCGCCCGCCCATTCAGGACTACCATGCAATTTTGATGGGGCAGAAGAAGGAGGATGGAAATAAAGTACTTACGTTGCCAGCTGCTCGATGCCGAGCGAGTGCAACACTGTGGGCAGACTCGGCAGTGAGTGACACGTTGTCAGCTTCTTCTGGCGCGGATAGTAGAGTGTCAGCACGGTGCAGCTTTCCTCCTTCATGGTGAGTCCACCTGGAACAGAGAACGAGAACGAGAACGGGAATCAGACGAAATGCATAAGAAATGCGCCTGTGAAAAACAAAAGCAACCCGACCCAAGGAATGCGAAAGGACGCTGCTAGCCAGGTGAGGGCCCTGGTCCTTGGGCTCCTGGGCTTGGGCTTCGGCTGGCAACAAAGGATGAAATTAAGCGGCCGTTGCAGTTGGCAGAGCAGTAAAACAGCCAAGGCGCCATCATAATAATATTGCAAAATGGAGACAACGTTGATGCTGATGGCTCGGAACAGAGGCGTGGCCCCGCGTCGCGGGTATTGCTTTATTTGAGTTCCAGTTGGGCACCGCTTTACGTTTCGCTGCCTCGCTGCCTTCCACGGATCCATCTCGTTCCGTACGGTTGCAACATCGTTACGTTTGTCTATTACGACTCAGAGTGTCTCCATTGAGAGTTGTCGCCCCTCCAAAGCCCACTCCTCAATCCTCAATCTCGTGTACCCAGTCCCCTGTTTCTTCTCGCCTGCTGAATTGTGTAGATTGTGTTTGAATTTGTGCAAGCAAGCAAGAAAGTCAAATTTACGTTAGGTGCTATTTTTGTACCCCTCCTTTTTCAGTGCGGAAAATATGCAGGAATGGGTCTGCAGTGGAGCGTTTGCTATTTACGACACTGAAATGAGTTTTATGGGACTCGCAGTGAAGTATTACAATAATGTAGGTTCTTTCAAAGGATACTTGAAGTCAATTTTGTAAAATCCCTTTGAGATAATTTTTGGGAAAATTACGAAATAATGAAGGAAGTAAGTTACTGTTTATTTTATATGGAATTTAAATTAAATACAATATTAAATTCATTTAAGTTGAAGCAGTATTCTTTGAAAAACTATATGAAAAGCTTTCAACAAATTGAAAAGGAATTTAAAGTTAGGCAATAGCAATAGCTCTCCGGGCTAGATGCGCACTTTTCATGAAACTGAGTGACTAAGAAATGCTGCTTCGCCCTGCATTTCAGTATCCTTCCAAATCAGTACT
>VNJS01018439.1:0-17206 GCA_008042575.1 Drosophila watanabei | reverse complement strand
GTGAACCAAGTGAACGGAGGGCTTGACGAAAGTTTAAATCGATTCTTTTTATTTACACTAAGCACGTAATTACAACTCTCTAGCCTAATGCCTATTTATATATCCTAGCAAAATGGCCTAAGCCTTAACTATAGTAGCTGCAACTTGCAAAACGCCAAACAAAAACCAATAATAGTTACAACAATAAAAACCGAAATACTATTGTTTAGTTACTTGAACAACCAAATATGTTAACGCTCTCTCTTTAGTTATTTATTTCCTGTTATCACTCAATCAAAAAACAATTACAAAAAGAAACAACAAACTATGAAAATCACAGACAAGCGAATAAACAAATCTTGCAAATAAAAACAAAATACGAAACTATGGAATCTATATATTTTTTTGTTTATCAACTTTAATTATTCGCACTCGACTATCTGGCACTCCACTTCTTCTACTGACTGTTTCCGTATTGCTCGCCTAGAACTTTTCTGTTTCTGTTTTCGGTTTCGGTTTCAAATTAGAGTTTTTCAAAATATATTTAATGTTCGAGTAATGGAAAACACTTCGAAGGCAACTCCTTGCGGTTCGCCCAGGCTGGTAAGTAAGGCGATTTTCAAACATTTTCGAAACCGAATCTTTAAGTTTCTGGCGTTTGCTCAACTTGGGTGGATTTTTTCTTTAAATAAAGTAAATTTCTTAGATGTTTCACTATCTTTAATAATTTTTCTAAAATTATCATTAGCTTAACATAAATAAAATATTTTTTATAAGATTTCTTTTTCTTACATCTTTATTGCTTTTAAAATATAAAAGCCGCATAATAACAAGTTGAGAACTCGCTGTGCCTTTGTTTTAATTTAATAACTAAATTATAATACTTATAATAATTAGCTAAAACCTTTCACCATAAAATAATAATAATTATAACAATTAGCGCTGCACGTTTGAGTTTTACTTGGCGCCTCCTAGTTGCATGTTAATTTTTATTAATCGAGCGAACAACCGACTCGCACACTATTTAAAAGCTAACTCCAGACAACAGGTACACCCATCTTAACCAGACACTAAAAAGCAGCTAGTAAACGTTAAAAAACACACTAAAACGAGGTGATATAAATACGTTAAAAGAGGAGTTTCAATGAGGTTGGAGGCTTAATTGATATTTTGGCAAAGAATTTTTGAAAATAAATAATATTTAGTTAAGTTTTATTAAAGAGTTTCAAAGGTAACCCTTTCTCTGGAAGTTAAATATATAAAAAATTGAGTAAAATAATTAATAAATGAAATAATAAATAAATCATTTAATAAATTTATAAATACACTAAAAAATTAAACCTCCACCACATCGACTTGATATCCTTTGGGTTTCTATGTTTTTATTTGTGTTTAAAAATGAAATCGTTGTTACTTGTAACCAACACCAAAACTCACCTGTTCGTTGCAGGACTTCAAGGAGTACACCGATGCAGAGGGCGTGATCTCGCTTCCAACTTCCGACTTCCACAAGCCGATCTGTCTGGAGATGCGTCTGGCCGCCGCCAATCGCCAGGCGGGCGTCTTCGGACTCCTGGCAGCAGCAGCACCGCCGCCACCTCTGATGCAAGGACCTTTACTGGCATTGCCACCGCCGCCTTTGCCGCTGCTGCAGCCTCCTGCCACCTCATCCTACTCGGCTGTCCTGCTGCCCGCCATCTCACAGTCTTCGTCCACTTCCTCCTCGTATGGCACCACCACCTCCACCACCATTGCATTGCCTCTGGATGCCTCGATGCGTTACGGGGCCGCCATCTGCAGTTCCTCCAACTTCAATCACAACTTCAACAACAACTTCAACACCACCACGGCGAACGGAGTGCTCCTCTTCGGTGGTGGTGGCAACAACTACAATGGGAATAATAACAACAACGCGGACCTGGCCAGCGTGGACAGCTCGGACACATATGCCAGCTGCCAGACGCATCCGTTCCTCTCCCAAGGCGATCTCACGGCGGACTTCAACGACGAGGCCTGCGCTTTGGACATCGACATGGATAACCTGTATATAAATCCCCTCGAGCGGGAGCAGCACCAGCATCAGCAGGGCATCAGCAGCTCCACGGGCTTCATTGTGGGCCTCCCGGCCACGAACTCCTCGGGCGCCCTGCGTGCCCAGGTGAAGAAGAGCGCCTCCGGCGACACGGCGCTGAGGAACCTGGCCGCGGGCGGCGCCGGTGCCGGGGGCCTGAGTCCCCTCGATGATGTCTATCAGAGCTTCGATGTACAGGAGCGAGGCAGCCGGGTCAGTTTGAATGAGAACTCAGTGCCAAAGCATAGGAAGACGCGGTTCCAGCAGAGCTTCACTGCCATGCGGCCGACGAGTGCTGCCGGAATGGGAATCAGTCCGGGCTTACGGCCACGAGCCCGTTTCGAGGACACCAAGCTGGACGACGAGACGGGCAGCGGCGGTAGGTTGGAGGGGATGAGCCAGACTGCAGCCAGTTCCAGCAGTCCAGCGGCCAGCGGTTCGGGGGGCTTTGGCGGCGGACCGGGACTGGGACAAGGACAAGGATCCAAGAAGAAGCGCTCGGTTTTCATGCCGGGCAAGAGCTTAGCCACTGCCACCAAACTGATCAACCAGCATTTGTTTGGCATACAGAATGTGGGCGCCAAAGGTAAATTCTTAACTAAGATAAGAAATATCCTTGGAAACTCATATTATATCCTTTCAACAGCCAAGTTCGAGAGCAAGCATTCCTCATCGATAGACTCGATTGACGCCTCGCCCAATCTGGAGCATCATCGACGCTCCAAGTCGATCCTGAAAAACAAGTCTGATGTCTCGCGCGTCCTGTCCGATCCGGAGAGCGAGCGCCTACTCGCGGACAATATGTCCGGCTCCGGTGTCTCCGACAATGGCACCGTTATGGTATGTCCTTTCTCTCCATATCAAATATTTATTTATTAAATTTTTAAATATATTATTTACAGGGCGAATCCGGCAGCGATTACTCACCGAATAAATTACCTCATTCAGTTTTAGCTAAGTCTATATCCCCACCACCCCTCAGGCACCGCACCCTAATGCACCAGCGCTCAGGACCGGCGACCTTGCAATCGAAGCCCACAAAGTTCCAGACGCCGCGCTATCCCGAAGAGCAGGCCCTGCGCCAGGTGAAGCCACTCTTGTCGCGCACTGTAGCATCCACATCCGCTTCCGGTTCGGCCTCGGCGTCGGCGGGATCAGCGGATGGACAGCAGACCAGGGACAGCAGTCTGGGTAGGTGGTAGTTTTTGCTTAAAAAACGAACAGCTGGCAGTGATGGGATATATCTATTTTAAAAATTTATTATATTAAGTTGCAAATTTTCTTGTTATTTGAATATTTTGTAAACTTCCATCACTGCCTTGGCCTCGTTCGTTTTTTTCTTTCCTTCTCTTTCTCCCTCTGTCTCTCCGTCTCTCTTTCTGTCTCATATATGTCCTGTAAGTGCGTCTTGGTGTCCTCTTCGGCCATGACGAAACCAGATATCATCTACAACCGTATCTTCTCTCTCTCTCCTGTCTCCCCCACTATCGCTTGCTGGCTGGCCGTCAGTCACCGTCTTCGATGGCGCCTTCTGAATTTGTATCTGAATCCTGAACCTGCATCCGCATCCCCGACATCTGCATGAAACCACATTACAGATACAGACACAGACACACTGACACCACGCGGAGACCAGCGGCGATCTGTTAGTATTACTTGAACCTCTATCCGATCCGAGGGAGAATCCTTCTAAACCTTTTTTCCGTGCAGCACTAACTCACCCCGAGCGTCAGGCTCTTTGATTCACAGATTGCCTTTAGCACCTAGGATTAGCTAGGATTAGCCTCCGAGCTTCAGATCGATGTTAAGCTTTGTCTCACATACTCATGAACACATCACTTAGAAACTTCAAACACACATGCTGCTTTCTGTCTAGCACTTGGAATGGAACTAAAGTCCATTTTAGGTCTTAAAAAATCAAATTTAAAGTTAAATTTAATTTAGAAATAAATTTATATCTAAAATATTTTAAACTAAGATCTAGAATGGACTTAGTATCCTACACTCATCCTCTGTAAAATCGGTTGTGTTTAATATATCCTTATTTTCCAACTATTAATCGTATTTCTTCTTAATCCTAGACTCGGAGACGACCTTCACATCGCCCGTAAGCAGTCCACCGACTGTCACTGCCTCGGCCTCCACTTCCGCTTCCGCCTCTGCGCCGCCCAGCCAAAGTCAGGCCGCTGCCGCTGCCCAGGATGATCGCGAGGAGGAGGGCGAGGCGGAGGCCAACGATGAGCAGAGGGCCCTGCTTCAAGGACGAGATGGAGAGACAGCCAAGGAACGGGCGGAGGGGAAGCGTGGAGCGGGCAATGAGGGCACGTAGCAATTAGGGACACACACACAGAGCGCCAAGTAAATGTAAGCGAGCTGTGGGGATATCCTTTTGCCAAGGACAACCGCACAGACACGACACACCACACACTACAAGCCACACTCTACACACCACACTCGACACCATACAAAGGGAAAACTCAAAGTGATAGCAAAGTTAGCAAACATGGAATGTGAATTATATAAAAGCAATGAACAGTATCCTAGTCTAGAGATGGTGGGATCTCAGGCAGATCCACAACCAGATCCCTGTCTTGGTTCGATCTGCATATTTTTACAAAATAAAAAAAACAAAAAGGGGGAGAGAAGGGAGGAGCAACCCAAAAACTATGTTGCAGAGCCGCGCATGTCGTACAAAAAAAAAAAGCAGCATATATATATATATATATATAATATATTATACAAGTAATACGATATAATAATGCTACAAATTGGCAGAGTCGTGTAAATAGCAAAGCCCAATCCAAACTCGTGTACAGAGCAAGAAAAAAATCCTTTATTTACCGCCTTCAGGACACAGCTAGCAGAACAAGAAAATATATTGAAGAAATCACCAGAAAAGCCTAAATAGCAAACAAATGAAATGGAAACGGAAATATTCATATTTTGAATGCAACTTATAAATATATACACAATATATCGAATATACACGCATCGCATTTGCAACTCGCATATTTACACATTATATATATACAATTTATATATATATATATATACATATAGCTCCAACTATTTTTCAAACCACGCGCTAAAAAAAAAAACACCACAAAGATCGGCCAAGCTAAGGAGGATGTGGTAGGAGAGGGCAGGGCATCACACCCAATAAATTAGAGATCCTTGCATATGCATAAATCTGTATGTAAATCGTTCGTTCGTTTCATAATGTCAAGCAAAAAGTAGTTGAAAATCGTTGGGCCAAACCCCCAGAAAGGTTCGTTTCTATAACTATAAGTATATGTGCGTGTGTGTACCGGCTTAGGGCTTATCGATAGAGCTTGGCTTTTGGCTTCAACCTTCCCGATAAAACCTGATTTTTTGCCATATGTTCACAGGGAGAGCAAGGGAGAGGAGTCCCGGATTGGGTAAATGCAAAAATGCTTGAATGTAGATGTTGTTATTTATTATGGGTTCAGGGACAAGGACATGGAGATCTCTGGTGAAATCTTCTGACAAAAGTGTCTTAAGAGTATGCTCTTGAAACTGTTTTATGGCATATTTTAAGGCTTCTTTCGAGATTGGTGTCTAAAAGTATGTTGTAAAATAGACAAGCATTGTAGCATACTTTTCAGCCCATTTTAAAATGATTTCAAACCGAAAACTGCTAAATTCTTGAGTCTTGCTAAGTAACCCCTATTTTTGTCCCTGCCCATAAACTGTTAGTTAGTTAGTTACCGAGCGTGTATGTGTGCATGTTAGTTAGTTGAGTTAGTTAGATCTTAACCCATAGGCAGTTGACTCGATGTTTAGTTCCTTAGTTGCGTTCTCCGAATACGTAAGCAATAAAATTGGAAATCTTCGCTCCCCCGAAGAGAGCGTGTTTAGTCAATTATATATTGCAATCCACATTCCATTCCGTGTATGCGTGCGCGTGTGTGTAATAGCAGACTTTCTATATGTATATCCTTCATATGGGTTATATCCGTTATCCCCGATCCGATGATCTATGTATGTCCAACAGGCTTTGCGTTTATCCTGTTTAGTTGCCATTGATCAGCCAGCGATGAGCCAGGATGCGAGTAGCCTCTTAGAAACATATCAGTAAAGGGAATTCGAACTCACTCACCCACACACTCACTACATACACCACATACACACACAACACACACACCATACACACAACACACACACTACACCTTGCACTGTAAAGAAAGCTAACACAAATTTTATTACGAGACGATAATAAAATGTCTCAACGTCCGCTTTTCGAATTGATAAGAACACAGGCAAAAAACACAAACAACAAAACATTATTCGATAATTAATGTTAAAGCCAAGAACTCGAAGTAATATAGTTAAACATTTTTAGAACTATGTGTACGTATATTGACAAATGCTTGATGCATCCAAAAACAAATTTTGTAAGCAATTCATTTAGGATTATTCACACGGTCATTTTTTTCGGTGCGCGCACACAGAGGCCGGCCGGCACACAGGATCCATTCCGTCAATCCCCTAAGTTTAATTGTAACTTTTGTAAATATTTATTTTATATATACAAGCCCGGCCACCAAGTGTTTCGTTAACATTGTAATCTTTTCGTTTTTTAATTCATTTACGCCGCAACTGCAGACGAATTGAACTAAGAACTTGAATTAAAACTAACGATATATTAAGCCACACGACTTGCTAAACGCAAATGTTATTAATATTTAAATAATTATTTATTTAACGATACATACATTTTAATGCAGTCTGAGGACGACAAAGATTGTAAATCAGCTAAAAAAAAAAGGAAGAAAACCAAATGAATACCGGACATCGTTGACAAAACATAAAAATTTATTAAAGCGTATTTGAATCTATATGAGCGAAAGGTCATGAAAATATATATATATAAATCATTGAGTAACATTTAATGTGGGTCTTTAATTAATTAATTAAACAACGGAGAAAGGGGAAAGCACTTATTAGGTAAGTCTAAAATATTTAAAGGTGCCGATCTTGGCACTTGTCTCGTCCACTGCCAACTGAAAAGCATTTGCAACAAAGAAGGTCATTGAATGGGTTGCATTACTCACTCGTATTTATGTTTATTGAACTTGCTTCCGATATTGTAGTGTACATACATGAGATATATTCTTGGTAAGTTCACATTTGAAAATTGATTAATTGAGAATAAAAACAGGGAAAAGCAAAGAATGAAAATGTATCCACGAGAGTAAGATCGTAAGTCAAACAAAGGTATATTTAATTCGCAAAAAAGGTTGATAATAATTTATGTAAATTATCTACTGTATAGTTTTTTAATAAAAACTTCAAATTTTTTAATAAATATTTCTGTAGTCCATCTAATCAGTCTAATCCCCACATTTTGCGGTAATTTTGATGCCTAGAGCCGGCGATATACAAAGTATGCGTTATCTATTAGTTGTCTCTGAAATTATATCAGATAAAAAATAAATATTAATAAATATAATATAAATGGTAAACACAAATATATAACATTTACATTTTCATCCGACAGTGGAGGATCCAGATACGAATACAGCTGCAAAGGCTTCTGAGTGCTGGGATCTCGGCTTGACTTGATCGCCTTGAAGATATTTGCAATGGAGTTATGCGGTTGCTGATTGTGATCTATATAGTAGCAGTACAGGAACTCCAGCTTTCTGCACTTCTCTATTATTTCGATTATTTCCCTCGCAGATATGTAGCTCAACATACTCTCCACATACAGAGATCGGAGTTCGGTTAGTTTCGTTATTGGTGCCAAGCAATCCGGCCTGCCGACGTTCACCGAAAGCTTTGTCAAGTTTTTCATCTGTGCGATCAACTCAAAGTCTGGAGTGCACTTTAAGCTGGCTCCTCGGATCGAGAGATTTTCCAGTTGGGGAAAGCATCTTGCAATTACTGAAACACTTTCCGAACATTTGGCAAAACCGGAAACTCGCAATTCCCGCAAATCGGGCATAAGTCTGAAGAATTCCTCCATGTAGCACAGGCACGAGGGGATATTGACACTCAAATAGTCACGACCTTCAGAGTTTAAAATTAATTTCAAATAGTAATTTTTTAAATTGAGTTTTAATTTAACTTACTTCGAGAGGCAGAAAATCTAAACATATCATTGATTTGAGGCAACTCTTTCCAGCATTTTCTCAAATCAATTTTATTTCTTGCCTTCGAGAGAACTCGAAAGTCTTGAACGGCATTTCCCAGTTCTTCGTCATCGTGGTAATGTCCTTGGATCACGCCCAGGGTCCTGACGTTATTATTCAAAACACTGAACAGTTTAACAGCGGATTTTGTATAATACAAGACGGGTTTGTTGGGATGAAATGCTGGATAAATAGCTGTCGACTGATCCATTATGATATCAAAAAACCTCGAGCTGGATTTTACTAGATTAACGTGATCACTGAGACTGAGGTACTTTAAAATATTCAAAAGGCAGTCGTCGTTTAAATTGATTATGGTTAACATTTCAAACAAGATCTTTACTTGGTCAGAGTTTAAGTGAAACTGAATATTAGGGGTTTTAAATGGTAGCAATAAATAGGCAGGAAAGTGGAGTAATCTAACGAAAACCACGGGGGGTCAAACGATACGACTTTTCGACTTGGCGTCTTTATCTTTTACACTCTTTGAAAAATATATCTATATTTTAAGAGATTTATTTATCAGTTAGAAAGATAAATCTATGTTTTAAGAAAATTATTTATCACTTTGAAAGATAAATGCAGAGGTTTTAAATACTTAGATTAGAAGTTTCACACGGAATGCTTAAAATCGTGTCAACATGGCTAAATTGACTTGCTTGCAGAGACGTGTTTGTAAATGTATAATTTATAAATGTAAAATATATTTTTTATAAATGTAAACTACTTTTTGTACTACAATTAGTAACCTTTCTACAAGCATCTGAGAAATATCCTTTATAGCTTGTTTTACCACCCTTAATATACAGAAATTCCTTCTGCTAAAAGCGCTTAGCCTGAACTTAAAGCTATTTCATTGGAAAGCTCAAACCCAAAAAGAACTTGAAAGAAGAAAGAAAAAGCTCCAAACTCTAGTCCTTTGAGCTTTCACAGGACATAATAACATCTAAACCTGGTGTGGATCTAATTATTAGTCCGGCTAATTACCTACAAAACATGTCGAGAATCACTCACCCTTCTCTTTTTTTTTTATCAAGAAAACGGAAAGTATTTCAATTATTTAGTTCAGCGTTGCTCACGTAATGGGGCGTGGTTTTCTGTCTCCGAACAATCTAATTAAGCCCAGCCCTTGAGCCACGCCCCCTCGATGGCCTTATAAATGCCCGATTAACGCAATTAGTTCACAATTAGGCACCATGTATTCACCGGAAGAGGCCAGCAATGTGGAAAGGCGCAACTACCACAGCATCCGTGAGATGATACGGCTCTCCTATACGGTGGGCTATAACCTAATGGATCCGAAACCCTTTCGTCTGCGAATGTGAGTGATTTTTGGGGGATAAGTTAGTTGGATCTAAGGGTATATATCTCTTTTTTCTGTTTAAGATGGACTGTGATCCTGAGTCTGAGTAGCCTAGCTTCGCTGTATGGACACTGGCACATGTTGGTAAAATATATTCAGGAAATTCCGCGCATAGTTGAGGTGAGTAATGAATTAAGTATTCAATCTTTTGAGAATTTTAGGTTTAAATCTATTTCCCACATTTGTATAATTTTTCTTATATTTTCTATAGACAGCTGGCACTGCTTTACAGTTCCTTAGTTCGATTTTCAAGATGTGGTATTATCTCTTTACACATCGCCAAATTTATGAGCTTTTGCGTAAAGCCCGTAGTCATGAGTTACTACAAAATTGTGAAATCTTTACAGAGATGTCTGGTATGTTTATATAGTAAATATAAATAGCTGAATAACATTTTATGTATAATATTTTTTATACAGATTTGCCTGTGGTCAAGACGCTACGAGAGGAGGTAGAAGTCACAATAGCACGATATTGGGCCAACACTCGTCGCATACTGTTGATATATCTTTACAGCTGTGCTAGCCTTACTTCGACATACTTTCTAAGGTCCTTCTTAATGGGAATATATCAGTATTTCTTCCTGCCCGCAGGAACCTACGATATAGTTTTGCGTGAGTTTACAAAAACCCCAAACATACAGAGATATACTTAGTTAATTTATTTATTAAATTAAATACATAATGAAATAATTATATATTTTTATAATTAAAAGCGTTCGAATCCCTTTATCCCCCCTGGAAGGACAAGGGCATGACTTTTCCGTATTATCACATACAAATGTATCTGGAATCCTGCTCTCTCTATATCTGCGGAATGGGTAAGTATCTCCGACATATATATTCCAAATCTCTGGCATTAAATCTCCAGATTTCCCCAGCCGCCGTAAGTTTCGATGGTGTTTTCATTGTCCTGTGCCTGCACAGTGTGGGCTTGATAAGGTCTCTCAACCAAATGATTGGTTACTCCACATCCGAGTTGGTGCCGCAGGAAAGAAGAGTTCAGTATCTGCGATGTTGCATCTATCAATATCAAAGAATTCAGAGGTAAAAACTCAATAATATCTTTTGAGTTTCTTTACATATTGTATTATTTCTTTTTAAGTTTTGCAGCGGAAATCAATGCCTACTTCCGTCACATCACCTTCTCGCAGTTCCTGCTCAGTCTTTTTGTCTGGGGCCTGGCGCTGTTCCAAATGAGCGTGGGATTGGTGAGTTTACCCTGAAAGAAAATCCTTTTCTAGTGCGACTTTTACCAAATTTTCCAATTTCCAATTTCTCCCCTTTTCAGAATAGCAGCTTTACGATAATCCTGATGAGCATGTACCTGCTGGCAGCCGGCTACCAGATTGTTGTCTATTGCTACAATGGCCAGCGATTTGCGACTGCTGTGGGTGACGTAACAGGGGAATCCCCCCATGCCACAGTCCCCTTTTCCACTCCCCATTCCCCACTTCTCCTGCCTAATTGCGCGACTAATCTCTCTCTCTCCGCAGAGCTCCCAGATTGGCAGGGCCTTCTACGAGTGCGAATGGTACGGAGAGTCGCGGGAGTTCCGCCAGCTCATCGGCATGATGCTGATGCGCACGAACCGGGACTTCAGGCTGGACGTGTCCTGGTTCCTGCAGATGTCCCTGCCCACGCTAATGGCGGTGAGTTGGGCCCCTCGATCCCCACCTGTTTCCTCCCTTCTCACTTGATTGATTTGCAGATGGTCCGGACAAGTGGACAGTACTTCCTGCTGCTGCAGAATGTCACCCAGAAATAGGGCCAAAAGCTCAATCAAAGTTACAGGTCGAAAAAGGTGCTGAAAATGTGCAGTTGGTTTTTATTTTTTACATATTGAAATTTGGGTAACGTGAAACGTTAATAAAATATAACTTTGACACGGAAAAAAAAGTGTGAAAATGTTTGTGGATTTTTTATGGATTCCAAAATAAAATGTGAAACATTGAAAAGTATCACAAAAGTGTTTAACTTAAAAACAACAAAGTTATATTTTTAATTTAAAAACTAAAATAGTTTTGAAATTTGTGTGTTTAAATAGTATCTTATATATTTTATTCTATATTTTCATGTTGCATATTAACGTTTATTACACAACTTTATAAAACTAATTTTATCTTTTCTATGAGTAAAATATTTATATTTTTTATTGAGTATTTCTTTATTGATTACTTCGACGAATTAAAGGTTTCTACAATAATTGAAATTTCCTATTTCCTATTTTTAAATTAAATAAAAATGAATCTTAATGTATTATTATAATTTAATGATTTCCATCCAAAATGCACAGCTCTCTTCTAGACTACTTTCTTAGTTCCTCAACCTTAACTCTTCATTACTATTCCGCCTTTAATAAACTGTATTAATATTTAATTTAATTTCCTTACATTTCATTTACTAATAAGAAATAATAATTTATATAGTAAAATGACAATACGTTGAAATATATTCTTCTGCGTGCCTGAACACAAATTGTCAGTCTGGAATTGTTGACAGGATGCGAAGTTCGGTCAATCAATACTCCAGTATCCAGTGTCCAGTGTCCTGCGTCCTGTCAGTCAGATTGGTGCGTCCGCCCATAAGTTTTGATGGTCGTGATGCGGAGCATTAAAATAATGAAATTGCCAGCAGATAAGGAGCATCGATGCCGCTGCCATTCCCGTTTCTAATCAATTTTATTTATTTGGCCGGGCATTCAGCGGAGCGAAACAGAGAACTTGGTCGATTGTCTTTATGTCTGCAAGGATATATATGTATATCTATTTGGATACTAGCCGCTTTAAATGCCTTTTCTTTGCCAGCAAATCGCGTCTTTAATTGTTAGTTTCTCTTTTATTCCCTGCTCGGGGGACGGACTCTGTCTCTTAATATTTTTAATGCACGTTCACTGTTTGTGCTTCCTTTGTTTGCCTTTCTTTATTTTCTTAACGTTATTCTCGTTTTTTTTTTTTTTTTGTTCCTACTTTTATCATGCTTGCCTCAGTTTAGTGCCTCGAGTCTGGTCGCTGGCAAAAAGGACATCTTTTCTTTTCGGTTTATTGAGGCACATGAATATTCTTTAGCTGCTTATATCTCCTCCCTGGCTGTGTGAGAATCTCCGAAAGGGAGACGCTTTTTCGGGCATTTATTTTTCGCATTATGTTTTATATTTGTCCAAGGACAACAATACTTTATGCATTGTGGAATGGCTGTTATCCAGTTTGGTTTTCTTCTTACGTGTTCTTTTCACTGCTATTACCAAGGAGTGAAATATTGGTACAGCACAGTGAGAAAGTAAGCTAAAAGGATGTCTGTTTTAAGTTCAGAGAAGGAAACCTAAAGTTGATATTTTGCAATTATATTTAATTTATAAAATAGATTTAATTACACATTTCCATAAGACTTTTTTAAATCTCTCTTAAATACAAAATGTTATATTATGATGGTTCTAATTTAAGGTTTAAAGTCATTTCTGCTAGTGTATTAAATTCTTTGCTATGTTTTCTTCAATCTTAGCTTAAATTGCAGCACAGTTTCCTTCGCGATTTACTTGGTGCTATTTTTCCTTCCCAATTCTCACTCCTCCCCGCTAATTGTCCAATTAGAAGGACAATAAAATAAGAGTTGTTGACTCGCCGGCCACTGCTCATTAAGGGTATCTTTGTCTTCAATGTTTGCCGCTCGCTTCCCTCTGGGAAAAATGGATTCATTCGCTTGGGAAAATGGGGGAAAAGTTAGCGTTAAAAGGAGGCGAGCTAGTCAAAGGTCTGAATGATAAATGAGCTGCACTCGAATGCACATGTGGGAGAGCGAGGACTTGCAGGACCACCTATCTTTCTCTTCCTTCCCTCTAAATGTCCTTTTTGTAAAGTCGTACATTTGTTTGTCTAGCAGGAATATATGTATGAGTGTGCGAGAGTGTGTGTGTCCCACTTGTCAGTCAATGAAGTTGCGCCACGGGGCGTATGCGCAATGCAGCGTATATTAAGCACTCGTCGCATGAAAATTGCTGTAAACGAGATTCTCGTTAAATGAAAGCCAAATATTTTCATTAACACTTTGGTGGCTTTATTTGTTAAGCAAATTAAGTGCAAAGATATACAATATTAAGCGAAACAAGTTGAGTGTGAGAGAGTAAAGGAAAACAATAGGAAAGGCTTAACAATGTAAGAGTTAATTGATGGTAAGAATATATTTAAATGGCTTAAATAGATAATAAATTAAATAAATTACTAAGTAAATTTGATATATGACGAATTTTGTATGCTTAAAGGTATGGCAATTATTTAACGATTTTAAAACCGATTTACTTTTCCTTAAAGTCACTTGTATTTAGTTCCACTCACTGACCTCAAATCAGACTTAGTTTCCCTGCAAAACTATTGTTATTTTCACTCCATTAGTCAACTGAAATAATAAGCCAAAAGACCGAATACAAAGGTTTCCATTTTCATTTCCATTTCGAGGACAGTCAGACAGACAGTGTCCCAAAATAAATCAGTTATATTTACTTCCGCCAAAAGTTCTGGTCAAAACATTCAGCATATGGTCAAAGTTTTCTTTGTGTTTGGCCACGTACATGTCCCTAGAAGTATCCTCTGAACACACACACATACACTCAGATATTGACAGGACAGGACAGCCAGGATGGCAAACAATATTCGTGTTTACTGTTTTGTCCCACCGGAATTGAAAGTGGCCTGCTTTTCTTTTTCACTCGCAGCACTTTGGCATTTGTCGACAATTTGCTTACGTTCCCTACACTCTCTCTCCCTCTCTGTATCCGCTCCCTTGGCACTTGATGCGTAATCAGTGGGACAAACAGAATCCATCGAGGAATCTAGGACCATCTGCCCGGACATTGCTGACAAATCCGGATTGGGTGTCGCATTAGGAATGAAGGGAGTGGAATACCCCAAGTACTGGCGAAAGGGACCCCCGTTTCGGCTCTATTAGCTGGATTGTCTTGGCCATAATGGAGTTAATATGTATGTATGCAGGACCTCTCTTTGATCCCACCACTCGAAGAGGCAGCAAAAAGGACGAAAAGAACGAAGGCGTGCACGTGCTGGGGAAATGTATATGCTACGTCGACTTTAGGTCTTTATTCGGCAGTGCCAAGAATATTAGTCAATTGTGTGAGGGTCCAAAGTATACCATAAATGTTAACGGAATTCTAGCCCAAAACAACTTTGCCAGTTCTGAGGGAAATGTGGGAGGAAAACAAGCAATTAAATGACGATTTAAAAGACAATCTGTCATTGGTTTTGGGCTTTTAAGTTAGAGCTTATTTTTAAGGAGAAAAAAGGGGGTTTTCTCCTTGAAATGCATATTAAAAATTGGATAAATATCTATAAACTTGTTTCCTTAAATTAAAGTAAAGTACAGACCTTTACACCCACAAGGTTCAAATTAAAAAAAAAAGAAAAACGGATATTGGAATTTTCCTGAGAGCAGGAAAAACCACTTTAGCCTAAATGAAATCGAGAAAATGCCGGTGTTGCACAGACAAAAGAAATGCCAAAACCTTTCAAGATCTCAGCACACACAAAAGGCGAGATACGATAGTTGCACCGATTTCAGTTCGGCGACGTGGCAGCATTTCCATGCAAATTGCAATGAGACTCTTTTCCTCTTACGATTTTCCCCATTTTTTTTCTCCTGTTTCGAGGTGTGTCGAGGGGATAGGGGAAGGGTACTTGCCAAGGCCTACAACCGGAAGTGCCCATGAGCCGTAAAACAATGTGCATGTCCTGAGCCTCTCGCTGGCCCCGGCCCTACCATGGCCCACTTCAAGTGCCCGGCTTTTGTTTGAATGCAATGCACTTGAAAAAATCTTAAAATTTAAATAAAAAAGTGTATAATATTTATAGCTTAAATTAACATTGTTTTTCATTTATATTTTTGCATTAAAAAAATAGTACAAAATAATCTCTAACATCGTATACATATAACATTGATTTTTGATGTATCAAAAATCGTAATTAATATTTACTTAAAGTCTAGTAACCTCAATCATTTTTTCTCCCAATTTAAAGTTAATAGTTCTCCTTATTTTTCTTAGTGTACAGACACCTCTGATTGTAATACTGACACCACAGCTCTGAAACTGCGGCCCTGCCTTGTAAATGCGGCCAAGAAAGGCTGTTGAAAGTGTTGCTTAAACTTTTCCGGGCCGCAATTTAATTTGCTGCACTTTAAGTTGCAAGGCGCCTGCTCCTTATCCTTTCTGCTCTATCGTTTTTTTTTTTCTTTCCTTATTTTTTACATATATATATTTTTGCCTCCATTTTTGACTCCTCCGCGGGGCAGCCTTCATTTTATTCACTTGCTCGCGCTGCGCTGCAAGAGTTTTCATGCAATTTCTTTTTTAATTTCGCTCAACTTAGTCATGCGAAATGGCACTTGATGCTCCTTGGTTATGCCAGAGAGTGTGTGCTGTTTGTGTGTGTGTGTTCTGTGCTGTGCGTGTGCGTGCCACTCTGCACATCCTTTCGAGTTTCATGGGAATTAACGCTAAGCTGCAGCAGCCGCGCATCCGTTTCCGCCGCTCCCACCGCCCGTCGCCATCTTGTCTTCGACCGCCATCTTTCGCTGCTCCTTTTTCCTTCTGCTTGGCACATTTGCAGTGCAAATAAAGAGCGAGAAAAAAACAACAACAGAAACAACAATGCGAGTCCTTGTTCCCGGGCAGCAACAGTCAATTGTTATTTCAAACTCGGTGGCAACAAGAACGTAATGCAAATGCTTCCAACCATCTCCATTGCAGACGCACACAAAAACTTTTGCCACTTTATGCGATATGCCACGCCCCCAAACTGAAACTTTATGGCAACTAATGTTTCAGTGGAGGAGTGTCATATAAATAATATAAAATTTTAGAGAATTTGAGAGGTTAAAGCAAATGGAAAGAAAATTATAGAGATTAAAGAAATTTTATTCTATTTATATCTGTTTTATGATATGTCAGAAGCGGATTTAATTATAAAATCTATAATAACTTTAATAAACAAAATGCATATTAATGCAAAAGTTGGATTTGGAGTTTCCGATTAAGTTCAGTATTTTTATTTGACAATATTTTGCAAGATGCAAGATGCAACTTAAATATACTTTTTACATAAATTTTCTAGCAAAAAGCATTTTCATGTTGCCGAAAATACGAAAAATGTGACATTCTTAGCTGTGATGGATATTTTTAGCTCCACTATTTTTTAGTGACATGAAATTCCTTGGACAAAAACAATAGCAAAAGGTCTTAAAAACGAACAAGGACCTTTAATGTATTTTCTGGGAGTTTTGTGAAGTCCAAAATACGAAGAAAAACCTTTAATATATATTCTGGAAATTTTGTTTTTATTTAAAAGCTATACCTTTGCATACATTTTATAATAAATCTGCTTGATTAAAAATAAGTAGAAAAGACTTTTCAATTGATTAAAAGTAAACGGAAAGAGGGATTTCTTGTTTAAATTTTATACTTATTCACAAATTCAAACAAATTTAGTACCCAAATTGGGAGAGCATCTTGAATTATCTTGAAAGACAAACTCTATGCAAAATAACTGCACGGCTTTCAATTCCACCAGATTGATTGCCGTTTCCAGGTATTTATGTACCTCTTTAAATAAATATAAAGATATACAGACATATG
>VNJS01018434.1:0-40563 GCA_008042575.1 Drosophila watanabei | reverse complement strand
GGGAGCAGGGATCCGAGGAGCAGGCATTCACTGTCTCATTGCAATGCCTTCCATCGAAGCCTGGCCTACAGACGCACCTGTTAACCTGACTGTACGAGGGAGCTGCAAAGCTAATGACATCTGTAAACGTGGTCGTGACGTTCTTCTTTAGAATCCGCAAGATCTGCTTGCATTCCCCATGAACACACGCGTTTTGCTTGCTCTGGCAGCTGGATGGAAGTATTTCCTCGACTACCAAATTGGTTTCGTTCTCAATCTCATTCTTTTTGTCAATCAGTGTCTGCCGGATCTCGTCGCTAGTGAAGAATTCATCGGAATCGGGTATAATCTGCTGCTTCCGGACTGCAAAGACTACATTTAAATTGGAGTCAATTGACCTTGCATGCCGCGTGGCAATCGCAGAGTGCTTGGGGGCTTCCGCTTGCAGCGTGATCAAAATGACGTCCTTCTGGCGACACCGCATGATATTCCGAATGGAGCGCATAAAGGTCTTCCTGTGGCTGAGCAAGAATTCAGACGCTGAAACCCTGCTGAAACGGATTACAACTGACTCCTTGAGCATGTCGTTTGTGACTAGCTCCACATTGATCTTGACTATCGTGAAGACTTGGTACTTGCCATCAGAGACGGAGATGTTCAGTTTGTAGAGGCCAATGTCAAGGTTGGATATCGCGTAGATTTTTCCCGATTTCGTGGAAATGTTGAACAATTTCGCGTTCTGGTACATGTCTTCGGGACCGGATATCAAGCTAAAGTTCAGTTCGTCGTACTTGTCCTGGTCGGTGGCATAAACCTTTCCAATGAATGCGCCGGAGAAATCGTCCTCGAATGAATTTATCGTTACTTCCAAGGGCGTGGCAATTGGTGGATACTGACTCTCCTCGATTATTTTCACCACGACCCAGGCATCGGAGTACAGCGGCGGTGTGCCGTTGTCAAAAACTCGCACCTGAATCACAAATTCATCCTGCAGGTTGTGGTTGAACCGCGAGGCCGTACTGAGGGAGCCATCCTGCTCCAGGCGAAAGAGCCTCGCCTCGTTCCCAGACCGAATGTCGAATGTGTATGGCGTGGTGTTTGGTGATTCGTCTGCGTCGGAAATTTTGAATGTAAGGAATATGTAGCCTAGTGGTCGGTTCTCCTGAAGCATAACACTATAGTTTGAGCTGGAGAAAACGGGGGCATTGTCGTTTGTATCCAAAATATTTACGTGCACTGGCACACTATTGCAGCGTTGCGGGATTCCCTGGTCGCAGGCTTGAATTTCTAAGCTATAGTGCGAAATTGTCTCGCGATCCAGAGGACGTGACACACTTAATGTTCCGTTTTTAATATCGATCGAGAACTGGCCAATGTTATCGCCCTTCTCTATGCTGTAACTCACCAGGCCATTGGTGCCGGAGTCTTCATCCGTGGCCTTGACATCCACAGCGATCTTGGATCCCACGGCAATGTCTTCGTTCACATTTATGCGATACAAGTTCTGCAGAAACTTGGGGCTGTTGTCATTGATGTCCAGAATGGAAACATTTACATATGCATTATTGCTCAGAGGTGGAGTTCCCCCATCGATTGCTTGTATGGTCAGGAAGTAAAACTTGGACATTTCGTAGTCTAACGTTGCGTTCAGGGACAACACACCCGTCGCGGAGTCCATTTGGAACTTGCCCTGCTCATTGCCACTCATTATATAGTAATGAATGTCCGCATTCACACCAATATCTATGGAGGCGGCGTAGACAGTACAGACTTCGGTGCCGTGGGTAGCGTTCTCGAAAACTTTACAGGAATACTGTCGCATACTAAACTCGGGTGGGTTGTCATTGATGTCCAGTATGTTGACGGCCACGGTGGCAATGGAGTGCAATTTCGGTACT
Source organism: Drosophila watanabei (assembly GCA_008042575.1). Taxonomy (NCBI): domain Eukaryota; kingdom Metazoa; phylum Arthropoda; class Insecta; order Diptera; family Drosophilidae; genus Drosophila; species Drosophila watanabei. The sequence continues at coordinate 38,686 of VNJS01018434.1, read as the reverse complement.
CCGCAATCCTCTGCTTTGACAGTCAAGTTAAATAGGGAAATGGTTTCGCGATCTAGGTTCTTGTCCAGCTTAATAATACCGGTTGATTTGGAAATTTGGAAATAGTCATGGTTTTCGCCCATTAAGAAGTATTTGATTTGCCGATTGACACCGAAATCCTTATCCATTGCATGCACCTTAGTGATCAGTGTATTTAGTTGAGCATCTTCCGGGACACTGACCCTGTACTGAGCCATCGAGAAAACGGGAATATTATCGTTGATGTCGTTGACTGTAACTATTATTTCGGAGAAGCATTCTTGCGTAAAGTCTTTTCCGTCCTGGACGTGAGCCACCAACTTGTACCTAGGCGTACTTTCTCGATCGAGTGCGTTGGCAACTTTGAGGATTCCACTATCCTTTCCAATGGCGAAGTCGTCAGCCCCTTTGCCGGAGAGATAGAAGCGAAGTTTGCTTTGCAGATCAAAGTCGACAGCTTCAATTTCAACTAGGACAGTTCCAACAGGGATTGATTCGTTAACTGTGATATGGTAGCGCGGTTTCAGGCAGTAGGGCGTATTGTCGTTGATGTCTTTTACGTCTATCTCTACGTTTGCTTTGGCAGTGAACTTTCCATCAGTGGCAACTATAGTTAAGTTGTAGAACACGATTTGCTCGCGATCTAGTGGTTTGGCAATAAACAACTCGCCGCTTTTACCGATCTGAAACTGTGCCTGCTTGTCCCCGGATACGATGAAGAAGTCCATCTCCTGCTTCTCGATATCCGGATCAATCAGAATGAGGTTGATCAAAACAGTTCCGGGAAGAGCGTTCTCGAAAACCGACAGTCTTTCAATAGGCAGCTTAAATGCAGGTGCATTGTCGTTGTAGTCGACAATCTTGATTGTTACAGGTACTCTGGCATCGTGTTTCGGGTGTCCGTTATCCGCGGCAATTACCTTAAAATTATACTCGGACTGAACCTCCCGGTCTAAGGAGGTCAGCAGAGTTATCCAGCCAGTGTAAATGTCAATGTCAAATATATTTTGGATGTTCTCAGTATCACCTTCTAGGTAGTATCGAATATCGCCGTTGGGCCCACTGTCAGCATCGGTTGCCGATACTTTTACCAACGAAATCACCTTCTCACTGTTCTCCGCCACACTAGCACTGTAAAACGTATTGTCGAACTTGGGGTAATTGTCATTTTCGTCTCTCACGTCGATCAAGACATCAGCATAGGCATAAAGAACCGGAACGGTGGCTGTTTCCGCCACAACAATCAGGTGGTGCGACTCTCTCTGCTCCCTGTCCAGCGTTTGCTGAAGGATTAGCTCTCCGTTATCCGATATCATAAAGTTGTCCTGTTCGGCTGCTATTGCATATTTAAATGTAAAGTTTCCAATTGTGTGGAGCTTGGTTAGAACGGTTCCCGGTGGCGTAGACTCGATGATCTTAAGCAGAATTGTAGGCTTTTCGAACAGTGGAATGCTGCTGGCATCAGTGTCAATTATTTCGATAGAAACTGGTACTTCGGAATGAAACTTTGGGTCTCCATGGTCGGAGGCACGAACAAAGAACTGAAAAGAACCAACGCCAAGGGTCGCCGCATCTCGTTTGAGTGTAATATCTCCAGTTTTTTCGTGAATTTCAATTAATTCTTTAGACGCTATATCGATGGACTTTTCAACGATTTGGTAGCTGACAGATCCATTATCGTCTATATCATCGTCGTTTGCTTTCACCTAAAGTAGAAATTCACATTGATATAATTTTTAAAACCAAGATAAATTGTAAAATCATATTGGTCCTACTAGAAATTAACGTTCTTTCTTACAAAAAACAATTATATATATATAAATAAGACCAACTTACCGTTAAAATAGTCTTGTTTGCTTCAGTTGCTGTGCTTATAACAATTTTGTATTCCTTCAATAGGAAATATGGAACATTATCATTGATATCCACAACTGTGACCTTGACGGATGCGAATCCAAATTTACCGCCGCCATCAGATACCTTTACTAGGACCACATACTCATCCCTTTTCTCACGATCAAACGTAACTCTTGAGGTTATCACACCCGTTGTTTGGTCGATAAGGAAGAACTTTTTCATTTCTTCGGAAACTATCTCATAATAGAGATTTGAATACGAGCCGAAATCCCCATCGGATGCTTTCACCTGTAAAAATACCTATATTCTTGTACGAGTCAACCATAAAAATGATCAATTAATACGCACCGTTATTATGTTATGACCGTGTAACAGATTTTCGGGAATTTTCGCCTCATACATCATCTGATCAAACTGCGGACTGTACATGTTTTCCGGTAGTAGCGATATTTTCAAACGTGCGTAAGCCGTATGTACTCCATCAGAAACCGAAATATTCAAAACTGTGCTGCTTTTATCGGTGAAATTTAGCATGTTTTGTAGAGAAATTACGCCACTTAGTTTGTCGATATTGTACGTTTGCAGTTCATTTCCGTAAACGATTTTGTACTCGAGTAAATCAGTATCGGAGATATCTTTGTCGTACGCCTTAGGTAAAGCAACAAATTGCCCACGAACGGCTGCTACGGATAGTTTTGTGAAGTACGATGGTTCGACAAAGCAGGGAGGGTTATCGTTCAAGTCTTTGACTGCAAAAGTGTATAAAGAAAATTTTAAGTAATGTTAATAAATTGCCAAGATGCATCTATAGTATAAAATTATGTGTTAAATCATACAATTCATACCTGTTATGAATATATTCGATCTGGAGCTTAGCGATGGCGATCCATGGTCTTTCACATTAACGACAATGTGGTGGTACTTGATTTGTTCGTAGTCCAAGGGAGTCTTCAAGTACAGATTTCCATCTGTGACATCTATATAGAACAGATCGGAGTTGTTTTGTCCATTAATTGATTCAATGTAATAGGAGAGTTTAGCATTGGCGCCCGAATCTTTATCGGTGGCATTAATTTTTAAAATTTGTGTTCCAAATGAAGAATTCTCCGGAATGGTTATATTGTATATATCACTCTCAATCTCCGGATAGCAGTCATTCACATCAATAATGGAGACAGAGAGAACGACTTCGGCAAACACTCCCGAAAGGCTATCAGTCGCTCGGATTGAGACATCGTGGCTACTTTTTACTTCGTAATCCAGTTCGTTTACCACGAAAATTGATCCTGGAAGCAGGCAAAAATGTAAAAACAATGATGCAAATATATTCCTGCAAAAGTTACCTGTGTTGTAATCGATTTCGAATGATTGGTTTTCAGATGAAATTGTGTAAATCAAACTCCTTCCCAGGGGACTTTCGGCCTCAATGGACACGGACAGGGCCGAATACATTTCCACATCCTCCTTCACGCTCACAGTGTAAAACTGCTTCTCAAAGACTGGCATGGAACGGTCAATAACCTGCAAATTCACATTGTAATAACTGAATCAATTCTAAGCTTTAAAACTCACCTTAACCTGAAGCGGAGCTTCTGAAGAGCACGGAGTTATCGCGCCATCATAAGCGGCAACAGTCAGTTCATAGTGTCGATTATGGCCTTCAACATGTTGCTTAATGGACAACTCTCCCGTCTTTCGATCCAGTTTGAACAATTCACCATTTCCCTTCTTCAACTCATATCGAACCTCGCCGTTCTCAGCACTGTCCAAGTCGACAGCCTTGACCTGCATGATAATCGTACCCTTCGGGTCGTCTATGGAAACAGTGGCATAGTAGGGCATGTTGACGAACAAGGGGCAATTGTCATTTATATCCAGGACGGATATGTAGACGGAAGTAACTGCTCGGCGCACACTCGCATTCAGTCCGTCAAACAATACCACTGACTTGGCTTCCACAAAAAGCCTGTACAGATCCTGTGCTTCACGATCGAAAATAACTCCAGTGGTTTTCAGGGCTCCCGAACTTATTCCGATATTGAACAAATCGGTTGGATTCAAGATTCTGTACTCAACATTTTCGTTCAGCGAGTTTCCGATCACATTCACCAGTCCGATTGTCGCCACCTTAGTGTTGTTTTCAAATGCAGAAAATCTGTACGATTCTCTCTGGAATGCAAAGTTTGAATCCTCGGCTAAAACAATGCGTATCTTAACGATTAAAATGGCCGAGTATATTCCGTCGGAGGCGCGAACATGCAAGTTATATTCGTTGGGATCATTTTGATTATTTAAAATTTCGAAATTCCTGTAAAAAGAGTGTTAATCTTAGATATTTTTTGTCCTTTCTTTCTCGTAACTGTTTCTATTTACCGTGTTGTCAAAATCCCAGTGTATTTGTCTATTTGAAAGCATTCGTCGGAGTTCCCATCCACAATGTCGAAGCGTAAGGTATCATTATCAGCATCCTTTGCATTGATTTGTGCAACGAATACGTTTTCAAATGTTGGCAGGAAAAGCGTTACATTGAGTTCTCTGTCGTTAAATACTGGCGGACAGTCGTTGACATTAATAACACGTATTGTCACGTGAGCTGTTGTCGTGGAATGTAATTTGGGCTTGCCCATGTCACTAACCTAAAATAAAAAAACATTTTCTGTATTAAATCTTGGTCAGAAGCGTATTCTGCTTGTCCTTACCGTAACATCGAATGTATAGCTAGATTTTGTTTCATAATCCAAAAGTCTTAACAATTCTATGGCGCCAGTGGTCGAGTCTATTTTGAACACTTTTTTAGCCAGATCGTTGTTTATATGGTACTCAACCATTCCATTGACTCCGACATCGGCATCCTTCACTTGTAATGTTAAATGACTAAAAACAATACTTTTTATCGTAACATCCCTGTTTTGTGTTTAGAAAAAATACTCACTCTTTTGTTGAATCATGTACTTTTAGCACGTAAGATCCTACTTCGGCGGATTCGGATAAGACTCCCACATATTCATTTTGAACGAAATACGGAATATTATCGTTGTCGTCCAGGATATGTATTATTACGTTTTGGCAGGCGGACTCAGCTGCCATGTTGGTACCCTTAACCGTAAGGTTAAATACCCTGAAAAAAAATCATATAATCAAAAACGAGATTCAAGCTTTCAATTGCATTTACTCACTTGATTATTTCGTAGTCGATATTTCCGTTAATAACAATAACTCCGGTGGATGGGTTAATACGGAAGCTGTCGTTCGTATTGCCAGAAATGATATTAAAGAAAATGGATGAGGACGAACGAGCTGCAACTTGGGTTACAAAGGTTCCAATGCCAAGGTTTTCGAATATTTCAATTGCAATGTTGTTGGTCGAGAACTTTGGCGGGTCGTTCTCCGACATGGTGACAATGATGTGAACGGGTATCTGCGACGACAGCGGTGGACTGCCCATATCTACGGCCTTCACTTGAAGCATATACTCTTGGATCTTGTTAATGTTCAAGCTGCCGGCCAGCGTTATGACACCAAAGATTGGATCGATCTCAAACACACTTCCCACGTTCCCCGTTATAATCGAGTACTGGATCTCGGCATTGTGACCGCTGTCCCGGTCGATGGCCCGCACTTCGGCCAGCTTGGAGCCCACCGCTGCACTCTCTGGGACTTTGCTTTGAATAATCTTCGACGTGAACTCCGGATGATGGTCGTTGTGGTCATGGACATTTACAATGATCTTGGCGTAGTTTCTTTTCCCAGGAGCGCCTTGATCTTTGACAAACACAATCAAGATGTGCTGGGCGGTCTTCTCAAAGTCCAGTCTTTGCGTGACGATTACATTTCCACTGATGGAATCGATTCGAAACAAGGCCAAGGATGACGGGTCCTGTGTGGCATGCAAGTGATAGAACAGCTTCTTATCCTCGTCCCTATCAGTCGCGTGCAGCTGCATAATGATGGATTCTTCTTCAATATTCTCCGATATATTCACATGGTACACATCCTTTGCAAACTGCGGCGTGTTGTCATTGATATCGATCACCTGAACCAGGAGATTAGTAAGCGATGTGAATGTTCCATCAGTCACACTAATTGTCAGGTTATAGGACTTTTTCGTTTCATAGTCCAGATACTTGGAAAGCAAAATGTTTCCGTTGTCCTGGCCAATATAGAAAGTGTTGTCTTCATTGCCACCTACAAATAAAATACGAACGTCGTAGAAGTAAGTAGTTGATATAATAAAACAAACAATTTATTACACTTACTGGAAATGTTATACCACAGTTGATCGTTGTCGTCATCGACAGCCAACACTTGAGTTACCAAGAAGCCTGGCTTATCATTCTCGGTGAGATCAACGACAGCGTTTTCAGTCGACTTCTTTACTATCAAGGGTGCCGCCTTGGAGTTGGGATTTAGAGGAACAACAACGATATTTACTCGGGCGGTTTGACTCTTTTTCGGAGTCCCGTTGTCTTCAGCCTTTATGTGAATTTCAAACTCGTTGTCGGACTCCAAGGGTTTAGCGATATATATGTGTCCCCGTTGGCTATCGATCCGAAATTTATTTTTACCCTTTCCGGACTTGATAGAATATGTAATACGTCCATTATCGCCATCATCGTTGTCAATTGCGTGAACCTGTAAATATGATAAAGCTTAGCTTTGGTAATTGGTAATTATAAACTTGAAATACCTGAAATATGGACTGGTTCACAGTGGCTGAAGATGGAACTTGGACTTTGTAAACCCGTTGGTCAAACTCCGGACTATTATCGTTAATATCCAGGACTGATACTACGATTCTCGATGTAGATGATAGCACTGGCGATCCATTATCTGATATACCCACCTGACAAGAATAAAGTGTGAGCTAATAGAGCACTAAATATTTGAGATTTTATTTGATTACCTCCAGAATGTGTTCAGCCTGATTCTCTCTGTCCAATTTGCGCTCAGTGGTCTTAATTACTCCTATAAATAAAGCAAATAAAAATAAGAATGTTGTAAAGTTTAAATGTTCATATGTTCGATCTATATTTACCTGTTTTTGAATCAATTTCAAAGTAGCCAACCAGGTTTCCAGAAACAATGCTGTAGGTTATAAACTGTTCAGGATCAATATCCGGATCTACGGCCTTTAGGGTAATGATCTCGATGTTCTCCTCACTCGCTTCCGTAACATTTACATAGTACACTGGCTTGCTTGTCAGCGGTATGTTATCGTTTTCGTTCTCGACTTCGATATAAACCTAATTATGATACATTATGATACACGTATTCGGAGAATTGTATTTACACTTACTTCTACACAATTGCTAAGGGGAACAATGGCAGAGTCCTGAGCACATAGTGTCAGCCAGTAGAAGGATTTCGTCTCCGCATCGAGTTGTGATAAGGAAGTTATTGAACCTGAAATATTTAAGATTTTAAAAATGGTTCAAATAAAGATAATATGAGCTTTAAAGGTTCTTTAAAGAAAACGTAATATAAGCTTCAAGATAAAGGAACTCATTTATTTCGAACTGAGCGACTGGCCCCTTGAAATTTTGTTGAAATGTTCAAATAAATTAGTTATCTTAAAGCTTATATTTACCTTTTTTAAGTGTATCACAAAAAAAAAAACAGAAACCAACCTTGATCATTGACAGCAAAAATGCCAAGGCCATCGCCACCGGTGATGGAATACGTGATTTTCGAGTTTAGATCAATTGTGTCCATGTCCCGGGCAGTAACATTCATTATAAATGTTCCCTTCGGTCGGTTCTCCTTAATTTTTCCTTCGTACACAAAGTCATCGAATTCGGGAGCGAAACGGTTTTCGTTGACATCGATGATCATTATCACAATGGGCATATCGGATGTCAGGGATGGATCGCCGCCATCAATGGCACTAACGATGAGATTATGCACTTGTTTGTTCTCATAGTCCAGATTCCCTTGTGTCCGTATCGCACCCGTGTGCTTATCGATCCTAAACAGCTCCTCATCCTGCGTCTCCTCCTTGAGGGAGAAGAGAATGTCGGCATTCGGGCCAATGTCATCGTCGACTGCTTCTATAACGGCCAACACGGTTCCTCGGGGAAGATCTTCGCGTACTTTGAATATATATTCTTGGACTCCAAAAACCGGGGCGTTGTCATTGACGTCATCGACCAGAACGTAGACAAGAGCCTCTGAGGATAGAACTGGATTTCCGCCATCTTTCGCCGTTATATGTAGGGCATAGTTATCCTGCCTTTCGCGATCGAGTGGCTTAGTAAGACGAATGCAGCCTGTAGTGGCATTGACCGTAAAATCACTGCATTCAACAGACAAAGCATAAGTCACTTGAGCATTTACTCCCGAGTCTGCATCCGTGGCATGTATGCAGTGCACCACAGTGCCTATCCTTGCGCTCTCCGCCAGCCGGAAGGTGGCTAAGGTCTTCTGTATGACCGGGCGATTGTCGTTCACATCCAGGATCGATATTGGCAGCATCTTTGAATTCGATTTGGTGGGATTGCCCAGATCGTAGACGGTGATGTTCAGGACATATTCATTCTGACGCTCTCTGTCCAAATAACCAATTATCTGAAGTTCACCGCGGTCGGGATCGATACGGAAAACGGAATCATAGTCCCCGTCGGAAATGGCGAAAACCAGTTTGCCATTGTAGCCCAAATCTCGGTCCTTAGCCTCTATCCACGCCACGGTTTCGCCCAACTGAACACTTTCGTTTATAGACAACTCCAGCGGAAAGTTTACGAACTCAGGTCTGTGCACATTTTGGCCATACCGACTGGGAGTCAGGGACAAGTCGCTGAACACAGACTCCGACACACTCTTCACGTTGTTCTTTTCCGCCAATGCTATTGTTTCAGCCAGCCTTCTGGCCACCCCGGTCTCTCGGCACTCGAATGATCCGAAGCTATGCATAAGACTAGCATCTCCGCCCAAGTCCTCGGGCATTAGGTGTACATTTATGATCAGATCATCGGAGAAATGAGTTCCATCCGTGGCAGATACTTTGAGAACACGATTGGTCAGCGAGGTTTTCATCAGGTCGCAGGCAATGGACAGGGCACCGGTGGAAGGGTCCAGGCTAAAGCAGCCGTCCTCGTTCCCGTCGCTCAACCGATAGGAGATAATGTCGCCAGCATCAAAGTCAATTGCGGAGGTAATGAAAACCTCCGTGCCCATCTGGGCCGATTTAGTAACCTTTCCATAGCAGCTAACACGCTCGAACTGTGGTCTGTTATCGTTAATGTCCTTGACGGCGATGGAAAGCTTAATTTCCGTCTGCCTCCTGTACGGCAATCCCCAATCCGATGCCCGTATGATCAGTTCGTAGTTCCTCTTCATTGTTTCGTAGTCAATGAGGGAGGTGGTCTTAACAATACCGCTGAAGTGGTCGATTTCAAAGGGCACCGTATTGAGGTTGGCAATACTATAAGATATGTACGAGTTCTCGCCGGAATCCCTGTCCTTGGCTGTGAGCTTCACCACGAAGGAGCCAGCCAAGTTGTTCTCGTTGATACTAATCATTTTATTTACATTCTCGAATATCGGGTCATTGTCGTTCATATCCTGCACGCTGATTTTCACCTTTGCCGAGGATTGCTTGCGCGATCCAACGTTGGCCTGGTCAATGGCCGAGACGGTGAGTGTGTAACTGGACTTCTTTTCGGCGTCGAGCTGCTTGGCGGTGTACAGCATTCCGGAGTCTGGATTAATACGGAACTCGTCGCCTTCGTTGCCACCAACGATCTCCAAGTAGACCAGCGCATTCTTTCCCAAATCAGGATCGCTCACTTTCAGCCTTATCACAGGCATGTTAATGGGGGCCGTTTCCGGTATGGAGACTTCGTAGATTTCTTGCGTGAAAATAGGAATGTTTTTGTTCTCGGGCTTAATTTGTATCGGAACAGATTTGTAGGCGAATCTGCGCGGAGTTCCCAAGTCCTCCGCTCGTAAGGTTAAATTGTAAATAAAGTGCTGCTGACTCAGGTGAGCAAACTTGTTTAATTCGATATAGTACTCGTCTTTGGTCTCTGCGGATCTTAGTAGAAACGTCCCATCCGGGTTGCCATCCACAATTTCCAGTCGTCCAATGTTTCCATTTACTCCAATGTCCTTATCGTTAACTCGTATAATGCCATATATCAGGGGATTTGATGTTGGCGTCACGCTCGAGAATGTTTTTGTAAAGATTTCCGGAGCATAAAAATTAACCTGTTTCACCGAAATGCTCACCTTGGCCTTGCTCGCCTGGTGGTTCTGATGGTTCACCCAAGATCCCCGGTCATAGGCGAGGACCGTGAGCTCAAAGTGCGAGTTTTCCGCATACTGGAGTGGCTGCAAAAGGGTTATTTCGCCAGTGGTTGGATGGATGGCGAAATACTCGCTATCCATTAGCAGACTGTAGTAGATTTCCCCATTGATGCCGAGATCTGCATCGTCCGCGGTGACCTTTAGAATACTTTGATATTTTGGAGTGTCCTCCGGAATTACTACAGTATATTGGGTTGGGTAAAATAGCGGACTCAGGTCGTTGCGATCCAATACTTTAATGTGAATATTCGTTTCCGCTTCATAGCTTGATATATTTCTGTCGTGCAAATGTACATGTGCTTTTACTCTTATTACGTATTCTTCAGTTTTCTCTCTGTTTAGCACAACGTTATTTGTTCGAGTTCGAATAGCTAAGAAGGCAAAGTCTCCAACCAGTTTCTCCTCGGCTTTAAAGAGCTTCTCCTTATCGCCGCTCACTATCCTATACTTAACTTCTGCGTTCAAGCCAACTCTCATGCCGGCCAGTCTTTCATGCAATACTCCCTTAGCGTAAGTCTTACCCAGACTATTTTCTGGTATGGTAACATTATATACATTGTGGCTAAAGCGATATAGGTTTTCGGATTGGTTCTCTAGTCTATATTCGAGGGTCGCTGTGTGCTTGTCATCGGATTTGCTTTGTACAGATGGGATTAACCAGAGACTACACAGCAGTGAAATCCATTGGAATGTATTGAAATCTTTTCTTTTTACAGGAGTTACATATTTTTTAATCTTCATAGTAAACATATACTGCGCTTATTTCACATAATATCCTGTAAGACAAATTAATTAAACATGAATTAGGAATTAAATTAAAATTAAATTCGTTTTAAATTTAAAGACGCTAATAATATTTCTTAAAAGTAATTCAGTAATGTAACGCGTTGGAAGCGTTATTCCCAGGTAATTTTTACACGTGAGCTTTACATTCAAAATAATTTCTCAACAAAAAAAACACAACAACAAAAAGTGAAAGAAGATCCCTTTGATAACACTATAAGACGCAACCCTTTTGAGGAACCAACATAAGGCGTGAAGCCGTCCCTATATCGACCGATACCCTAGTTAAAACAGTTTGTACTTAAGGTCAACGATGGAACTTTGTGCGATATAATTAAAATAGCCGTGACAATTCTCCTTGAAATAAGTTTTAATAGAAAAGAAAATAAACAAGAAGTTTTTTTCACATATATATTTTTTTTGCAAAGAAAACCAACGAATCGGTTTACAAGTTAAAGTTATTGCATTCCATTCGATTATTATATTCATGATAAAGAACATTTATGTATTATCTCGTATCCTCGGGACTGCCATCAGATTACATAAAAGAGTATATATACATAAGTATATTATTTTACTTATGAAAAAATCTTTAAAGATCATGGTCTACCTTAATCTGACATTTTATAAAATAACTAAGCTTTGCCGTAAAAAACTAGCGCAAAATTAATATAAAAAAAAACGCTTATTAGTATATAAATAAGTATTTAGAACCAAATATTTTATTTTATAAAAATAAATAAAAATATACATATTTCTATTGGTTGGCTGAAAAAGGAAGCTTTTTAAATGCTATTCTAATGCATTGATTTTATGTTTAACCATTGTTTTCATTTTGTCGGTCATAAAAGATCCTTTGCAAATATTTTCCCCTGGTAACCTTTTTAAAATTTGCATAACTCATACCTAATTTTGTTAACAAAAAAAATTATGAAACTATAAAACTTCTTTAAAACAGAACCAATCCTCACATTTTATCCAAATATCTTTTTATTTAAACATTTATTACATATTAATTTCATAAGTAAAACTATAAGATCGAAATAAATCACATTGGTTGAGTCTCCAAACCAGAATTCAATAATAAACAAGAAAGGAAGCTAAATTTAGGAAGCATAAGTTTATATACCATTGCATGAAAATGGATCATAACTAAGCCAAAAATTCATTAATTTAAATTCGATTTTTGATTTTTTATAATTTAAAATTTTTAAATTGAATTTTTTTTGTGACTTTTTAACAATTTTAACTTTAAACTCCTTAAAAAACTTTGAAAGAATTGAGTAAAATATTTTATCGTCCAAAAACGGCTAGATCGATTTGACTTTTATTGCTGGACAAGGATTATTATAGGGTCGGAACGACCCCAACTAAAATTATAATACCATGCAAGGGTATAAAAATATATACATAAGTATTATATAGGCATTTCCAAAATCGCGCACGGGACATCCGTACGCACTTAAAGTAAAATCAAGGTATAAAAGAAGCGATGTTTTTTGGATAAAAGTCTTAAAATGTAGCATTTTATTAGTTCTTTCATTGGTGCAAAGATAGATTTTTGTTAATTGTTCATTTTTGAAAGAATTGCAAAATTCACTTGATCCGCACGGGTGAAAAAACGGAAATGACTTTTCAGGATGACCAATTCAAACACCAATTTCTACGAATCCAGAGGCAATATTTTAATGCAACTAATTTTAAACTATTGTGCACAGAAGCCTCTTAAAAATAGATACGAGTTTTTTCAGAAATATTTAATATTTATGTAAATTAGATGAGCATGTATCCCTTTTATTTTGACTCCTTTTATTCTTCAAGTGATGTTAGAAAACGAAAGTCAAAATATACTGCCTCGGCATTGATGTTTTTATCAAAAGAACGGGCCCTTTTTATCATGTTTTTCATAAAAACAATGAAAAATCGCGTTTTCGCGAAAATCCATCCGAATATTTCAAAATTTGTTTAAGGCTATGCTATAGCGGCTATAGTATAGCCTTTCGAATTTGATAAATTGGACCATTTCTAAATGTTACTATGTTGGAAAGAACAATTTTAGAGAGGTTTTAGTTTTTTGGCCGCGGTTGACCTTTCTGTCGAATCCTCCATATGTATTTAGTGGAAAACTTAACCATTTGACTTGTTCACATTTATATTTTGCATAATTCTTCGGGCATATCAAATGGCTTCAGAAAATATAGTAAATTAAATCACCAACATAATAGGATTACGGAAATAATAGATTTGAACGCGTGGTGGAATTTTGCAGCTGAAATTTGCTGGTATTTGTTAGTAAAATGTTAGAAGTATAGTGAAATTAAGATGTTTTTGAACATTGAAAGAATGCAACTATTATTTTGAACAATCAGTTTTTAGGAGGTCAGAAAGCTGTGAAACGACCTTAAAGTACATCTTCCGAAATCGATTTGACCCAGATTCACTTTAAATACAAGTGCTCACGTTGCCTTATCAGTGACTAAGCTATTTTATTAAGTTTTTCGTTCTTACTTTAAATTGATTACTTTCTACATTCCTGTACCCCATAAATGATGCGCGGGTTTTGACATCCTCAGTAAAGCACTTTTAAGGTTGCCAACGACTTTTATCAAAGTTTTAAAATGAGATAAACGAAGATTGGATAAATCGAAAAATACACTCTTGTAGAGCACTTCTTTTTTCTGAGGTAAAACACAAAATTGGCATGAACTACGAATTTCACCATTTTACAAATTGTTAGACTTTCTGTAACTTACAAGTTTCTTATAAGTGATAAGCGTAGTTTCACATAGGATATAAGCTTGTGTCGGAATTAAATATATAAAAAACAAGAAAGGAAACTAACTACGTCAAAGATTATATACCTCCAGATCTAACAATAAAATTTGGCATTAAAGTTGAAACAAAATTAATGTAGGCATTAATGTTGAAAAGTATTTTTCAGTATCCTTTTCAGAAGAAGATAGTAATAGAAGTAGTTCATTAAAATTGCAATATCTCGGAGTTTATAGAAATATGATCTAAACAAGGATATACATATTTTCTAAAAGTGTCATTAACTTAAATTATTTAAGTAGTTAAAGTTAATCCGATTAACTTGTTTTTAATGGTCGGGATTATGATTGTAAGTTGAGTACAACTCATTCTTTTTATAAAAAGCACAATTATTCCAGAACCATTTTATAATGTAAATCTATAAGTAATCTAATTAAAACCGTATGTTGCGGGCATGCAACAGCACCATGTAAAATAAATTAAATCCATCAAGGGCTTTATAAAACTCAACTTTCCCTCATTTAAAGCTGCGGAAGTGGTTCCGAAGACAACATTTAAATGCGGCTGCTTTATGCATTCAATAGTATCTCTTTCAAATGGTTATATCTAAATCAAGAATGATTTATATTTTATTTTAAATGTAGGATGCAAGTCTGTCGTTATCACATTATAATGTTAATGTTGTTTTTGTTGCCTTCAATTTATAGAACAAGTCAATGTTTTTATTATGTTTAAAATATTTTAAAATTTATTTTTTTCTTTTGATAAACCTAATTAACAAGTAATAAGTATATTTTTTATTATAAATTAATTCCTGCTGTTTCCTAATTTGACCAAAACCGCTAATAAACTTAAATTAGAATTAAATAAACTTAAAATGAAGTTATAGGTTAGATTTCCTAAGTAATCTTCATAAATATAAAAATAATACTATTATAAATTAATAGAGGTTATTTTCAGCAAACACGTCCAGCATGTAAAACGCTTTAAAACCCAAAAACTAGAGATTACCATCGACTAAAGATTTTCAAATTGTATCACCAGATAGACGGTTTTGTTTCTTGTTTTATGCATCTGTTTGGACTAAGCTTTCTTTTGACTGATAATAAAAAATTTATAATACAACCCTCGAGGTTGGTTACAGCATATTTTAGCCACTTTAAGAACATAAATATCACAGGAATAAGTTCACACTTTAACTTTATTTTTGACACCTTTTGCCAGATAAAGGAAACCACTGTCTCACATAACAAGAACTGAAAGTAATTTTCGATGGAAAACCGCGTGCAGCGGCACAATATTTTCTCTTATTTTCATGGACTCTTTTTCCAAATAATTTTTTTAAGCAAAGAGCGAGCAATACAAGAACAAATTTTAATTGATGCCGACGAGATTCTCATTGCGTCATGTGTCACCATTAATTACCAGAACAAACCACTTGTTCGTGGAAGGAGTTTCGAAAGAATTTCAGTGTTAACCGAATTCATGAAACGAAAAGGTTGCGAAATGGGTTCGGTGTGAACCGCATATGCATTCATGAATGTACATACATACCGATGTGAGTAATAAAGCCCGTAATTTATAAGAAAGAAGCGAACGGAAGGTAAGCACTTCCAGAAGGGTGAATCAGTCAAAGGTAAAACTTGTTATTTATCCCAAAACATAGCGATTGCTTCGTAATTCTGCAAGTGGGTTTGAGTCAATTACATATACATGTACCTGTATACATATATCGCAACAACGCGCCCACGCAATTTGAATTCAAACCCTTTTTCAACTTGTCTGGTTTCTCACTTTGAAAATCAATCCACAAAATCACAACCACAATCACACTTTGGCCAACTGTTTTTCCCGTAAATTTATATAGAAATGCAGCGTTTACATAGGTATGTAATGCTCGCTGCATACATAGATGTATGTATGTCATATGTACGGCGGTGTACACAGATAACATGTGTCTCTTTTTCCGTGGGCCTAATTTTCGATAAGGTAAATACACATACCTCAGCCGCGAAGAACTGGGTGTAGACAGCACTTTGTTAAAACGGAGTTTAATACATAAACCACGGTCAGAGGTAAAACTTTAACAAATTGTTTGGCCAGCATACGCAGAGATACATTTGTGTTTGTATGTGTGAAGGTATACCTTTACAATAAAAAGTTGCTCCCACTGCACAAACAACTTCGGTGGAAGTGAGTAATACTCGGTGTTTTCGTTGGTTGTTCGTTAACTTCGAGCCGCACATTCATCTAGATATATTTTCATTCATCACAGAATTCTGGAGCACTACCACAATTATTTTCCATTTATTTAACTACGATCGATCCTCCGCCCGCTCTCTTCCACAAACAATTCAATTTGTTTCCCAACACTGCCGTCAACACGGTCACACCGATAGACTAGATCGCATTGATCGATGACAGCTCTATGCTCGATTACGATCTTCAAAAGGCGCGTATTTAAACGCTCGAACTAAACTTCGACAATAAATAAAATAAATCGTATAATCTTCGATTAGGCAATCACAGTAAAAAACAAAAACTTAAAAAAATAACTACCATGTTTTTCTCAAGTATATTTCCTTGGCCCTTGTCCTCTATTTGTACAGCATATAAATTTATTTAATGTTGATTAACCAACTAATTGGCTATAAAACGATGGGAATAATAATGATGAACAAATAGCATAAACCAACAACAGAAAGTAATTAATATAATAATAATTATAATTAACAAATTTTTTTTATAAACAATAATAATTTACTGCTTTAAAACGCCTTTTGCATATTCTCAAAAGTTCCATTTTTACAATTACTAAAAAATTGTAAAAAAACTGTTCAATGTTTCTATACTTGTAGAGTCCAAAAATTTTAAATAGCAAGTAAAAAAGTAAATAAATAAAGAAATTTATGCCCTTTGGTCGAAAGAAATGCAGCTAAATAAAATAATAAATTAAAACATGGTTACGCAGTGTACATAAATGTTATTAAATCGCATAATATTGCCTGGTCGTTATGCTTATTATTGGACTATCCGTATGTACAATTGGCAAGCACTTTTTCGTATAGATGCCAAAAATCTTCCCAAGGATTGATCAAGAATAAAGTAATGTCCTGACAAGACACAAACTTGGAAACCTTCATTCCGTATAATCCGTATCGTAATGGCTCCGAATTTTGACAAATAGAACCAACTAAGTGGCGCAGTGTGGCTCTTAAATATATTTTATATTGTTGCACAATCCACTGGTATTTGTTATTAGATACAACGGGTTTTGGGAATTCACCCCGGCACTGACTATTATGCAACCTTTAGCACATTTACACTTATTTTTGAAACCATATTATTGTAGTGAACGGAGTACACACAATACGTACGTACATATTTCTGTACTTCACAGAGGGACATCACTAGCACTGGAAATGCGTGTTGGCATAGAAATATTTATTGAATCGCATGCTGACTCGTATCCTGGCAGTCATATTAAAAGAATAGCGCGGCTTTTGATTGAAACATACATTTCCTTCATTCAATTGCAAGCTACCGACGTACACAATATACCGCGACTTTTACCAACATAAACCGCAGCCAATGAGAACAGAAATTCAACTGTTTCGATATTTCGCAAACGCGACTCTTCTAGCCAACGCAGGTCCTTTCGGGTTGGAACTGAAACCTCGCGTTTGACATCCTGTTGCAACATATAACTCATACCCTGTCGAATGAGACAAAAGCCACTATTTCCCCTTCTCAAATTACAGTCATACAGCTTTGTGAAAATGTTAGCTCTTACTTTAATTCAATAGGACATTTCCCACTATTTTAACAGCAAGGATTTACTCCTTAAAACTTTCAAGGAATGTGTGTTATTTAAAATCGTTTTACTATAACAGGGCTGTAAAATGTATTTCTTTCTTTTTAAAGTCTTAAAGGATGTCGTTATAATTAAATTTTATGTTGAACAGATCTTAAAAAATATATAATAAAGTAATTTAAAATTCTTCTATAAGAATAAATAAAGCTAAATCTGTGTAAACTGACAGATCTGTAAAATGTATTTCCCATTTTTTCAGGCTTACAAAATGTCATAAAAATTGAAATTTGCCTTAGGCTTCGAGTTTATATAAAACCTTTAAAGAACTACGTTAAATTTAAAAGCTAAAAGTAAATAATAAATATGTAAAATAAAGCCGAATATAGTTTGAGTACTCTGTTTTAAAATCATTGCTTTTGGAGGTTTTATTCTGATTGAGTACTGACTTGTAACATATGTACATAAGGGTAAGAAAATTAAATAGTCCCGCTTTATCTGCAAAGCTTAATATTTAAATCAGTGAATTTTTGAAAAATAAAAATAGACAACGTTTCCCAATGATTAAGCAGAAAATCCTGTGTTGCTCAAAATTCTCCATAGCATTTATATTTATAACTCTTAAAGAAAGGAACTAGTGAATATCGTATAATTATTTTATACTACTATAAAAAGGATATAAACAGTTTTATACAGCTCATCAAATTGTCATTATGTGGCGCCTTACGTTGGGAATTCTTCGACATTTCATTTGCCTTTGTTTATCTGCAGTCTAAGATGAGTTGGTATAAGTAGCTGACATTGTCAATGGTTTTATAACTTATTTATTAAAGATCTTATTTCAGTGTAAAGATAAACCCTGTTCTGCTGCTCCAAAAAAGCCATCTAATCTTGACTAGAAGTTTTTGTGGTGATAGAATTGTAGAATTGCTACGGAATTATACTAAGCCTAAGAGTTGTTTATGATTTGACAAAAAATATTAATTATAGTAATTAAAATAAGAAACAGTTTTCTTCTTTTTTTCAAAATGAGCAGTATGGAATCGAAAAGTACTGTTCTTGTCCTCTAAAATAAGTTTTTTTTAAGCCAGATTTGAGTTTAGCGAAGTTCATTCCGGTTCTTGGTTCTGAAAAGCTGTCGGCCTGTGTAATTGTTGTTAATGCAATCGATAATAATAATTAAATAAATAATAGATACAATTAAATTACATATTACTATTACTTCCTATTAAAAATACCATTATTATAATATTTCGGAGTTAAACCGGTATTTGTAAACCATCTATCGAGAAAATATAAAAGTTGAAAAATTCCCAAAGTAAGGCGCCACTAAACGACAATTTGATGAGCTGTATGAAACTGTTTATATCCTTGATATAGTACTATAAAATGATTATACGATATTTGCTTATTCCTTCCTTTCAGAGTTATAAATATAAATGTTATGGGGAATTTTGAGCAACACAGGATTTTCTGCTTAATCATTGGGAAACGTGTTATTTTTGTTTTTTTTTTTAATTCACTGATTTTAATTTAAAGCTTTGCGATAAAGCGTGACTGTTATTTTTTACCCTGATATACAAACGTTACAAATTAATACTCAATCACTTTTACCTTAAGCTTTTAAATTTAAATAACCATCTAATCTTGACTTAAAGTTTTTGTAGTGGTTTACTACGGAATTCTGCTAAACCTAAATGTTGTTTATGTTTTAACAGATAATATTAATTACAGTAATTAAAATAAAGAACAGTTTTCATCTTTTCATTTGCAATGACGACAATATAGATACTTTTAAAATGTAGTCTTAAAGTTTCTTTAAAATTTGCCCAAGTTTAGCATGACCAAATAAATGTTGTTTTAGAAAAATAAACTTACCCAAAATATTCCTGATATTAATAATTTTTAAATAAAAGTCATTTATCATAATTTTTTTTATCAACAGTTGTTTATTCTTTTATTGTTGATACATTTGTACATTTATAAACATACCCAATGTGAGGATAAAGTGCCTGGCTAAGCACTGCATTTGGGTTTCTGTCTCTCAATGTGTAGTTCAAATTAGTTGGTTTGATAACGATTAACATTTGCCATACTATAATAAAGTAGTTTATTTTCATCGCTCATTGAGAAAGTGGGCAGAAGGCGATCTTTAACTTTATTAAACGTAACTACCACATAAAACATATACGGAACACAGTCGTCAAGTGTTAACAGTTTACGCATATTTATTTTTATGTATTGGGAACAGTTAGAGAAATCAATATATAAAAAGAAATATGTGGTTTATATATGAAGCCCTTAATTTCTACTGTTGAAATCTGTATTTCAAGTTCTGTAGCCATCTCCAAGTATTATTCAAGATCATCGATAATTGCACCCGATGAGCTTTCTATTATCTTAGCGCCCTCGAGCTGCTGGCCCGAGCTCTGTCCCAGGGAGATGGGGCCGTCGTTCCCCTCCGACGCCCGATTTCCGAACTCTTGCATTTTGACGATCAGCATCGCGAATACTTGAGCTGGAAGGGAGGACTGCAGCACCTGCAGCAGGCGAGCCGGCTGGCCGCACACAACGATGGCATTCGCCAAATGCTCAACACCGCTCTCGAAGTCTCCGCTAGCGATCAGGGTTTCACCCAGCTGGATTTCTTGCACGAAGTATCTAAAAAGATATGTTTAATGCGGATTAGAAGCAATATAAAAGATGTATATTGGATCTTAGTATATCAGTAGATGCTGAAAGTATAATTCACTTTAAAATGTTTGGTCTACAACGGAGTTTCAAGGTTCTAATATTTGTATGTGTAATAATATTTTAAAGAGTTGGCTACTCGTACTGTTTTTTGTGGTCGCAGTTGAAGTATTGTTTTTCTGTTATTAACTATGACTAACAATATTATTCCTTATACTTCTTTTACATTCACGGTGTATCTAATGAATCATAATAAATACACCTGTATTTTAGTAATGAGAGATATGCAGCTGATTCTGCCTAGATAAAGACACAGGTGGTTTCACAACTGACTGCCATAGAAAATTTGAAAGTTTAACACTGTGTCTATGTTAAATTCACCATAGAATGAGTGTGATTTAGCTAAGTAAAAAAATATATACATAAGTGTGATATCATTTGTCTATAAAACGAAAAAACCTTTCACTGAAATAAGAAAGCTTTAATCTCGAATGGAAAATAAAACGATTTCCCCCAAGAGACAAGGGAAAATTAAACACTAATAAAATCATTATTTAATGATTTCTAGCCAGCTGATTAGAACCTAAATAGTTACAACATTAAACACAACATAAAAATGTTTGCACATTTGATCCGTACATGTTTAAACGTACATACATATGGACAAATGTTTGCCGCTACTATGTACATGTTTTAACGTACATACATATGTACACATGTTTGCACATTTCATCCTCTACTATGTAAATATGTCAAAACGTACATACACATGTTCATCGCTGGCGTACGAAGAACAATTGCACGTATGAATGGAAATGTTATGAATCGGCGAGAACTACACGTGCCGCATTATATAATAGGTTTAATTTGAACATGCCTACCTTTCAATAGCTTCATGGTCGTTTAGATTTGGAATTCCAGGCTTGGCAGTGCCAGTTTTCTTGTTGCGGCGGCGACCTAGCATGTGATGAAATGTTGAGTTTCTTTCATAATTAACTTTTACGACAAATATTCTTACGCTCACGGACTTTCTTCTTGTACTCGGGGTCACTGCGACGCTTCTTATCAAAGTAGATGCAGTATCCTATGAATAATGTTCCAGCCACTCCCGCTGCAATTCCAATTGCAGTCTTGTTCATTTCAATCATATTACGAAAATTCTGTCTGTCTTAAGTGTATCTTATTTTACATTCCGCATGTGAAATCGATTTTAGGGTTGTTAATAAATATATCAAAATATCGATATATTTATATTGTGATATCGTTTGCACAATTATCGCAATAGCGATATTTTTCTGTTTTCATATTTTTTCTTTAATTATTTTTTGTTATTAAATAAAATCATCGTGACGATATTATTTATATATTTGACAGTCCTAATCTGTTTACATAAAATAAAAGAAAATGCAAGAAAAACCAGTTCAGGTTCTTGCAGCATTTTCGACTGCATTGGAACATGAAAGTGAAACACTTTTTATTGTGAAACATTATTATTTTTAAATGGGTCCATTACTAAAATTGTCGTTAAAAAAAATTATAAATTTTAATGTCTATTTTTATTAATATTATTTTTAGTATTTTTTTTACATACATAAATCAAGGCAAAGCTAAGCAGACTCTAGTGGTTAAATTGTATTCTCAGATCAGCTGTTTTTAATACTTATTGCTATGTTGTTCTCCATTTTAGTTTTTTTATTCAAATAATTTATAGAGTAAATGTTTTCACTTAAATACATTAATAAAATTAAAAAAAAGATATGTCTCTGATCGATGTTCTACTATTCTGGATTTAAGTACGAGAGCAGTCACAAGTTTTAAATATTTAGTAATATTTTAGTTAACTCCCCCAAGTAAAATTAATAAAGCTGTTCTTTCAAAAACAGTATTACATTTCCCTTGTCCTGCTTTGGCTCACGTAACACATTTGGCACTGGTTCATTTTTAAATTATTCAAATATTAATCCTTTTTTTTTAATTCCTGTCAATAAATTTAGAGCCCTCCTTTCTTGTCTTCTTAATATAGACATTTTATACTATTTGTTTTTTAATTTATATATTTTTACTGAATATATAAAAAAATTGTGTATACATTAGACCCGACGATGTATTCCGGATGATGTTTAAATATTTAAAACTAATAGAAGAAAGTTGGTAATTATTTACTTTGACACAACTTAACATCGGGCTTGAAAAACAACAACCTAAGAAAATGATATAGATTACAATAAAACAATACATACAGTACATATACATATATATTTTTTGTACATTTTTCTTTAATTATATATAGAAGCAAATAAAATAAAAGCTATATAAGTATGTACAGATTTATTTGAGTCCATATTTAAATTCTATTTTTATTACCTTAACAAAAGTAAGCAGAAACTACTAAATATAATATAATAATAGAAAAAATTAAAAACTAACTAAATATAATAGTATAAAATAAAATAAAACACGTTTATTACAATAAATATAATATCATACAGTTAAAAAAAGCTTTTTACTGCCTAAATAAATATATTGGTTTACCTTGGCAGGACATGAGAATATGTAACTGACGCAGAACCATGAGGAATTTCCAAAGCTAAATTGATAAGTTCCAAACTGCGAGTGTGTGATTGTTCCTAAGTGTATGGATATATGTATGAGCCGCATACATAACCATTTATATGCTGGTAGTCTGTAAATATACATTTCTCTTTAACAAATAAGTATTAGTGATTCGTTAGTCTTCCGATTGAACAATTCCTTCACTTAACCCCGGAGCACTCGAGAGTAACCATGCGGAGCTTGTTGCTAAATACGCTTACCAAGCAAAGTAAGTACTTTTAACTTCCAATCTTTTCCAGTAATTGTAACATTATTTTTAGGCTTATGTCGGCTGAGTACCAAAAGGTACTCCACCAACAACGAGCCAAAGGAACCGGTGGTGAGGACAAAATCAATACCTGGCCCCAAATCAATCGAGCTTAAAAAGCACCTGGATTCTGTTCAGGTGAGTTTTTATTGTTATTATCAGTTTTGCTGATAATATTAATTGTATTTTGCTTTTTATTACTTAATGCACTTATCTTAAGCATTATTGCCCATATATTTGCACATCAGACCACCAAGTTGATGTCTATTTTTGGGCAACAAAGGCCTCTTATTAATTAAAACAAATTGCTTTTTTATAGGCCACCGGAACCATCCAATTCTTTGCTGATTACGAAAAGTCCGTTGGAAACTATATTCACGACGTAGATGGAAATATTTTGCTTGATGTCTACACTCAGATTTCCTCAGTGCCCTTGGGTTACAACCATCCAAGACTCCTGAATGTCTTTAGCAACGAGCAAAACCTGAAAAGTAAGTAGCTCCCACTTTCTTTTATTTTATAAATCATCTCCTAAAATTCAATTTAATGCGTTTTTGAATGTGTGGTGTTATCTATATAGTTGTTCTCATTTATTTATCTACGTATCAATATTTTTTTAGCTTTAATTAATAGACCAGCACTTGGTGTCTTCCCTGGCAAAGAATGGCCGGAAAAATTGCATTCTGTCTTGTTGAATATCGCTCCGAAAGGACTTAACAAAATTACCACCATGATGTGCGGTTCATGCTCAAACGAAAATGCCTACAAGAGTATTTTTATATGGTACGTAACTATATTGATTTTTAACTTCTTCTAATGAATTAAAATGGAGAGAAGTCCTGTGAACTATAAAATATAATATAATAATACTATTATTTCTCTTTAGGTACCAAAACAAACTACGCGGAAATGCTCCTCTTACAGAGGAAGAGAAAAACTCTTGCATGATCAACATTCCACCAGGAGCTCCTAAACTAAGTATTCTCTCATTCAAAGGAGCATTCCATGGTCGCACCTTAGGAGCTCTTTCCACTACACATTCGAAATATATTCATAAACTAGACGTTCCCTCTTTCGATTGGCCGATTGCCTCATTCCCTGAGTACAAATATCCTTTGGAAGAAAATGTAGAGTACAACAAGAAGCAGGACGAAAAGAGCCTAAGCGAGGTGCAGGACCTTATCGAGCAGTACTCGAGCAAGAATCCAGTCGCCGGAATTGTGGTAGAACCCATTCAGAGTGAGGGAGGCGACAACGAAGCGTCGCCCGAGTTCTTCAGGAGCCTGCAGGCCATTTGCAAGAAGAAGGGCATCGCCCTCTTGATCGACGAAGTGCAAACTGGAGGAGGAAGCACTGGAAAGTTCTGGGCCCACGAGCACTTCAACTTGGAGAGTCCCCCAGATGTTGTGACCTTCAGCAAGAAGCTGCAGTTGGGTGGCTACTTCCACAACGACGACTTTGTGCCCAATGAGCCGTACAGGATTTTCAACACTTGGATGGGAGACCCGGGAAAAGTGCTGCTCCTGGAGGAGATTGTGAAAGTCATCCAGCAGGAAAACCTCCTGGCCAACGTTAGCGCGGCCGGAAAGGTTCTCAAAGATGGTCTATTGAGCTTGGAGAAGGAATTCCCACACATTTTGAACTCGACACGCGGGCGTGGCACATTCTTGGCAGTCAACTGCACCAACACCAAGGTGCGAGATCAAATAATTGGATCGCTGAAGTTGCACGGCATCCAAACTGGAGGATGTGGAGAGATTTCCATTCGATTCCGCCCAGCTTTAGTATTCAAGGAATACCACGCAAACATTGTCCTGGACCGCTTCCGCAAGGTTCTGCAAGCAATCTAAAAACTAATACAACAAACTATATAACAAAATGAATGTGCTTTGAAAATTGCGATCGCATGCAAATATATATGTTACGAAAATGAATAATAAAATGAATTTATTTTTTTCCTGTCTTAATTGCTTCATAATTAATGAAAACAAACTGAGGATGCATATTTTGGAAATTTTTGAAATGAAAGGACTTGGGAAATCAGTTTATTGAAGCATCTCCAAATTGTGAAAAGAATCTAGTTACTCTTTTTACCATGCAGTCGGGTATCCAGTGAAGGTTTATCCTCCGTGCAGTAGGATTAGACCCTCAGAGTGACTGCGAAGGCTGTTATAGCTGCCTGAATGTCCAAGTTAGTTCCCCTCCGTCAACTTCCTGAAATCCGTTTTGAAGATATTGCAGTGATCTGAGCTTGTAGGTATGCTTTGGTGCTATAATTGTGTCTGATAGTCATGAAGGTCACTCGGTACGGCTTGTGCATTGGTTCACAACTATATATGCTTCCTAATATACTTCAAAGGATTTAGCTTTACTTACTTTTGTTTTATTTGCTATTTATTTTAAATTACATACAAGAAGTTTTCCTTTATGATCATTTTATTATGAAAAATTTAAAACCTTAACATGGGTGTTTTGGAACGGTCATAATAGATATTATTTAATATTATAATTAAATATTATAAGAATTGTTTATTATTAGAAAGAAATATACATAATGGCCATACTGAAACAAAACAATTCAATTCGCAATTACTCTATACACTGTTAAATGATTATTGCTTGCATTTCAATAGTATTTTAGTTAATGGGACTGCGGATCACACTGTAATAATCGTACTATTGATGGATCACTTTTGGCTCCTTCTATGAACTCTTCCAAGCTTAATTTGCCATCCTTGTTTCGATCCATTTGGCGAAAAATCTTATCGGTTCGTTTCTCAGGAGTACTTTCGTCCTCTGGCATTTTCATCACCGACCCCACCATTTTATATATTGCCTATAATTAATCAAATAATATTATAATTACTTCAAAAGATAAATTGTTGAATAACTTACTGTAACAATTTCTAGCATTTCCTGCCGCGATATGTATCCGTTTCCGTCTAAATCATACATTGAGAATGCCCATTTTAGTTTTTGCTCGAGTTTACCTCGAGATGTGACACTTAGTGCACACAAAAACTCTCTAAAGTCTATAGTGCCGTCGCCGTTTGCATCAAATGTCCTAAACACATGTTCTGCAAACTGAGGAACAAAATATACAGATTATTACAAAACATATGAGTATAAATTTGATAATTAGTTCTTTACTGATAAAACATAGAATTGGCTTTGTGGAATGGAGTTAAGCGTCTTACCTTGCTGGCATCGCCATATGGAAAAAAGTTCCCATATATCTTCTTAAACTCCTCTACTGATAAATGCCCGCTTGGGCAGTCCTTAAGAAAGCCTTTATACCATTCTTGGATTTCAGCATCTGCAAAATATAACCAATTATTTAAACCACTGAGCACTAGATTATTGCTTTAAGAATAATTTTAAAAGAAAACTCACCTGTGAACTCTGTGTTTTGTTTGAGGTCCTCCAAAACTTCAGGTTTTAGTTTACTATTTTGCTTTCCCATTGTTGCAGAACAATTTCATTATACAGTTATCTTGAAATGCAATGCAATATTTATAATTACCAACAATTTATTTATAGAGATTAGGGGAAAGTTTTCTTCGGACACCGAAGACTTAAATACCCTTGCAGCCAAAGTTTGTAAATTGCCAATTGAGATCATTTTACCATCGTACAGTTGTCGTGTAAAGCTTTATAAAAGTATAGCATCTTTTGTATAAAGCCTGTTTAGGGCTAGATACTTTTATATACAATACTTTTACTTAAAATAAGACTATTCATAATAGAGTAAGGAACAAACCTACATACATACTTTAACAAATAAGCATTTCCAATTTGGTCTCTCATAAGGCTAAAACGGAATAGAAGTTTTAATGTAATAAATGCATAATTCTACAAAATACCTAAATATGTAAATATGTATATATTTATAATATGTAGGAATAGTTTATATATATTTAAAATTTCCAAACAACATCATTTACCAAAATTTGTATAACAAGGTGAAGAACGTCAGAGCATTCAAATTTTGTTTACCAGCTTGAAAGGAGAGCGCTCTAGAGCTGCTCTCTTGTAAACATTCAACAAACGCCGATGGTTGTGCTTAGAACGTATTTTCTAACATGTTAGATCTGTACGCACTTCTACGCACTTTCTCAATTGGTTTATATTCCCATTAGGAAAGACATCGCTTTGTAATAAGATTTTTGTGTTTTATAAAGAAGGAAAAATTTGTCGCTAGCAGAAAATGCAAAATCAAATGCATGGGTGTTAAGTAACTTCATATTATAACATTTGTGCATTTATCCTCAAAGCAATGCAACCAATTACCACCTGGTCCCACGATAAAAAAAATTAATTTTTATACGATACACGAAAATATTGTGTAAATAAGATCAACATTAGTCGATCTAGGTCAGTATCTACGTTACACGGTGGCGTTAAAAACTAGTTATTTATTGGATACTAATCCCTAATACTAAGAACATTAAGCAATTTGTTGTGTCGTTTCTTTTTGTCATGTATAAAATGTTACGGTCTTTTTAAAGATGATTGTCAAATAAAGCTTATGGGAACTTTTGTAATATAGGTAAAAGCTACACTTTTTGGAAAATCAGAGGGAGAAATGTGTACAACTAAAAAGATTGAATAATTTTCAATGAGGCACACGCAAAATAGTAGTGATTTCATAGTTTTATAGTAGTTTAATTTTAGTATAAGAAATATAAATTAAATATTTATACATTTCATTACTGATTTCATCAAATACACACATATTGTAGGATATAATTGTTTATGGTGCCAGCATTTTTGACAACTCCTCATCTTGCAAGCATCCTTTTAAGAACTCATCTTGGGTTAATTGACCATCGTTATTTTCGTCCATTTTTGCAAAAATATTTTTTGCTCTTTCTTCTGCTGAATCAGCTGGACGATTAGATGAGCACGCTCCGAGCATGTCATAAATTGCCTGAAAAGATATCATATATTATTTAACACCGTACCCATTGTGAAGGATATATTCTTCGAAAAATTCGAAATGCATTGCCTTTTACGTTTCGTATCTTTTAAATTATAAAATAAAAGATAATCAAGTTATACCTGAACAATCTTGGTCATTTCTTGTATGTCTATGACACCATTGCCATCGACATCGTACATTCGAAAGGCCCACTTTAACTTTTCCTCTGGTGTTCCGCTTGAAGTTACATCTATTGCGAGTAAAAATTCCTGGAAAAGAATTTATATTTATATGAATAGGCATATTTTGGCTTGATTAAGTTCGAATTATTACTAAGTGAGTAACATGCGTCAGGGGAGTCCACATATTGGCATACACATCTGTACAATAATAACACAATATGCATTCTCATCACATATACAATATACACACGATCATCCGACATCGCAGGCTGAACGATCGATACCCAAATATGTGAAAGTGAATCTATTGAAAGCGTTGAAGCCACGACAGACGTAACAAAATCCCTAAAAACTTTTACCTTAACTAAATATTTTAGATAAACGTTAGGTTAAATTTTAATCCAGCTTTAAAGAATCTACTTTGCATTAGAAGACCTCAATTTCTACCTACACTCAACTGGCAGTCTCTGTTGACTGGGATTAACTTGCACGGCGATGGGTGTTCTATTTCGCAACATTTAATTCCTTTTACTTGCGCTTTCTTACCTATTCGTTGGCCCGAAGCATAGCCTTCGAATTAAATTGTGTATCTGAAGCCGAGAGAGAAGTGAGTAATGGAGGAATAATTACCTTAAAGTCAATATATCCATTTTTGTCCATATCGAATGTGCGAAAGACATGGTCGCAAAACTCTTCCGCATTTCCGGATGGAAAAAACATTTTATACATATCGACAAATTTAGCTGGCGTCAATCGGCCGTTGGGACAATCTTGCTACACAAAAAGAGACGAACGTACATATTTTTGAGACTTTTTCCGTTGCGTGTGGTAATATTTGTACTCACCTTAAATCCTTTATACCACTCTTTAATCGTAGCCTCGTCATATCTCGTATGGGTTTTTAAGAACTCCATGTCCTCTTTGGTTAAACGGTCTTTACTACTCAAGCACCCCATATTTTTTTCACTGTTTGTAACTTTTTAGGAGCTAAATTGTGTGTGTATTTAATTCTTTTCCTTGTTTAAATTGCTTCGCCAGGTGTGTACATTTGACTTAATTTTTATTTCTGGACAGAAAGACTCCTCGAAATCAATAATTTTGCTTGTATAGCATTACGTTAACGATATGTATGAATTGTGGCACGAACAAAATGATGGTTGAACGAGCGACTCATTTATAAAATTTTCTTGATAATAATAAGCAAAGTTGTACTTGACTATTAACTTGTATATTTCAAACCTGATGTGTACCGAAGGACTAATCAAGTGGTTGAGGCGCATGCGCGGAAATTGTCTCTATACAGGACGATTATTGGTTAACCATATTTTCTGTACACGGTAGGACTTTTTTAAAAGAGAAACAGGGTTGCCAACGCTCACCAAGGACTATTATTTATTCGTTTTCGTTATTAATTCAATTATTATTTTATTTAAGATTGCTAAAAAACAGTTTGAACAAGAATAATCAGTTAATTGTCGTTGAATAGTTTTCCTAGTAAAAATATATATTCCCAGCGAAAAGCTGCTTTATTATGATAGCAAAGTTTGCTAATTGCTTTTAGCTTTCAATTTAAGTTTATATAATTAAAAACCAATCGAATTTAAGCCAAGTTCCATTTAAAGACCATGTTTATTGTTGTTAAAAATTATTTATATACAAGCAATGCAGAGCTGCAAATTAAAAGCTTATATCGGTTCGTTCCCACGTAGAAGGGTTATATATTCCCTTTAAACGAAACGCCACACATTGTAAAGTACGAGATACCGTCAGAAAGCAGGCTCAGATCAATGATCTAATAGTGCAAACGAAGAATTTTAATTCCGCTTTTTTTATTGCACAAACACGAAAGTACACTAAAAATGTAATACTGTTAAGTCTTTCTGCAAAATGTAAACATTTTTGAACTAGAGACAGAACATTTTCTATACGCTTTATACGAAAAAAATTCACTTTTTTAGATCACTTAATCGATAAACAATCAAAGTATGGTTAAATTTTGAGCAATTGCCACAATCTTCTGCAAGGGTATAATATAATTTTTAAAATTTATCTGTAGCCCTGTATAATGCGCTTGCACGTTTTAGGTTACAAAATTCGGTTTTTTATTATTATTAATATTAGTTTATAAGTTTGATTATCATAAAGGTTTACACAAACTGTTTGGATATATTTAAAAAGGTAAGGTTTGTTTAATTGGCTGCTTAAGTATTTAGTTAAACATGCATTTTAGGCTATAATTAAGCTAGGCACGAACAGTATCGATGCATTTTATTCATTTCTCTTTAGAGATGTTTTACTTACATCAGATAGTGTTCCGTCGACCAAGTCAAATAGCATTATTTACCTCTCGAGGCTAATAAGCTGCAAATAGAAAACAAAAGGTTATGAATTTTTATCCGCTTTTGAGTTATAATAAAATACTATTAATAAAGAGTAAGGTAAAATATACTAGATAACTTATCACGAGAGAATTTATAAAAATATTCGGCTACAGGAAAATTTAACTATTTATAAGTTAATTTTATCATAATGCTTTTGGCAATCTTATAAATATTTTTCCCAAGTTCCCAAGAAACCATAAAATCCATAAATATATAAGATATATATATATTTATACTCTGTGTGATACACTCATGTACCGAAAATCGCATTCACATCTAAATGAATTCTTTCAAAAAGTCGATAAAATGATCTAATTATCCGAAAACTCAAATGTAGGAAAACAGGCGAGTAAAAGTAAGCTAACTCATAAGAAGCCATCAGATGCTTTTTCCTTCTTTAAAAAGGAACTTATTCCTATTTTAAAATATAAGATTCAGACTGTTGTTATTAACTATTACTACGATCTCTGTTTTTTTACTACTTCTTCTTTGAGTCGAAACACTCGAAAACAAAAGAATTTCAAATCCACTTTCATGCTGAATGCGTTGAACGAAATGGAATTTTGGCACACGCACACGCCTGCGTGTCACGTGGGGAAGCACGGCCCGCGCCTATATTTTTTTCTGCCGCAACATTTTCTGCTATGGTCTTTTATTCGCCTATAACTTCTGCGTTTTCATTGAACAAATGAGAAGTGCACTTTCCAGGCCAACAGAAATTGAGTATTCCACTTGGTCTAAACTGGGCTCATTTCCAATAATCGAATGGATGGCATTGGCCCCCAACTTGACCACACGTCCTCACTCCCACTGGATACTCCACAAACCTTCTTACATAAATTGACACTATTTTAGCCAAGGAATTTAAATACATTAATATAACCGGCTCCAGAGATGTGGGACTTTCAATTTAAATTAAGAAGGTTGTTTGTCCATACGTATGTTCGTATGTATGTACGCTTGTATATTTGCAATGAATTTGTTTGTCACACAGGCACATGCCCTCAAAAAATAACAATGCTAAGCGCAATTTACATACGCGTTTTTATTTCCGTTATAAATTCGTCCTAAATTGTTATTTTTGATATTTATATATGTATTTATATGCATACATACATATGTACACACGATATATGCAAGCAAAATTAGCGCAGTGTGTATAAGGCACTCGCTCATTAGAATTTTGCATTCCTTCATGCCTCGATGAGATTATTACCTGAAGAAAACTGACACATTGATTTTAGGCACATTTCTGCACCCTGCTAAATTAACAATACCACTTTTTTGCAATTGCAATAAATATTCGACCAAAACACAATCAATACAACAAACGGCGTTGTCAATTTAGCTATTTGCCCGCTACATCTGGCGGTTCTTGCGGATAGCGGGAAATATAACATTACATTTTTATCTAGTTTTACTATGAAGCGAATTCTCATTAATGACGTATTTTACAATTTCAAACGAATCGCGAGTAAAATGTTAAGAAACCACATCATTCCTGGATGCAGCGCGTTTATAAATAATATTTACGTTCTCGGGTATAGCTTGTTATTTAAGTTTATTTTTGTTCAGAATCTAGCTATCACGGGTGGTTATAATCTGACAACACTGACAACAAATTTAGGGGTGGCAATAGAGATGGACAAAAACTAATGCGGAACCACCACTTTGGAACTAGTGAACTGCATTTTGGGGTGTTACACACGGCAATTTGTGGAACGAAGAATCCCATTGTTCCGTGGAAATTGTGTGTTGTACAATAATTTAGATTTGGAAAGAGCTAAACTTTTTTTTTTTAGTTTGTTACTTAAATGTATTTTTAAATTGCTTTTTTTTTAATGTTATTTAAATTTATTTTTAAATTGCTTTTATACTTCATGGTCATATGTTAGAAGTAGATTGTCGATAAAGTTGCCAAAAATTGATCGGCATCAGCAATGGCCAGCTTATTTTTTATAAATTGTTTTAAAATCATTGAAAATTAATATAAATTATTGTTCACGAATATACATATTAAAAAAAAACAACGAGAAACAGAAGAATTTCTAGCCATTCGACTAGAATTGTATTAAATTAGAATTTAATTGATAAAATTTAAAATATTATTTTTAAATAGAAATTAATAACTAAGTCTAATATACTACCTATCTACCTACCTACCATACCGTAATTCTAAAAAGAAAATAATGGGATGGTAATAAGAATATATGTTGATGAACGTATCTTTAAATATTCCTATCATTCCAGTGGTCATATTTGTTGTTCCGATATATAGAAAACTTTTATTTTAGCTTAAAAACTAAGAAACATGGAACGATCGGCTATAAGTTTAAAGGATCTGACTCAAATTATACACAAGTATATTCATTTTAATTAGTTTTGTTGTGTTGTTTATAAACCAATTATTCATATTCGAATAAAACAAATTAAATACTCCTTGAATTTGTACGTTTTAACATTTTCGAATTATAAGGTTGTATTATGTATTATCCTATTCAGCAGATCGTACGGGTGCATAGGTGTTAATAGTGTTTCGCTCAATTAAACTAAATATGTATGTATGTCAACGATGTATATAGTTTCTGCTTCTCGATATAATTAGATTAAGTTTTCTAAGTGCATTTGTTTCGAGCACCAGTTTGATCAATTAGTCTTTTTTCTTTTATACCAGTATAAACACTATTGTAAAGGTATTATTGCTTAATTTTCAAGTGAACCAAATATCCTAGATTTGTGCCTTATTAAGGTGTTTGAAGGAATGCTAGAGTGAAAGCTTTGCATTAAAATGATAATTGTTGAAAATTAATGAATGGCAAGGACTAATCTTTGATTTTAGTTTTCAACACCCATTTGACTATTAATTTTTATCTAGTTGATTAACTCTAATGGATTTCCTTGAATAACAAATTTGTGTGCTAAAAAGTCTTACGTTCACGGATGCTGTAAGCTTTTTATCTCTTTGAGACAAAAATAGAGCACAAGGGTGCTAAAAATACTAATGAAATCAATAGAGTTTGTCCTTAATTCGAACAGTTTACTTTATTTTAACCTATTTTTAGAAGCTGATAAAGTAATTCTATACTTAAGCACCATAGATGGGAACTAATGCATTCGTAATTATTCCGATAGGTTATGCAATTCCCGAGTAGAAAAGAAATTTAAATTAAAATAAAAGAATAATAGTGTCTCAGATATAATGATAATTATTTTAGCTATTTAAATTGAATCTTTTTAATGCTTATATTTAATTAATGATTAATTATGCTTCGTCCAGTAATATGGGAGACGAAGAAGATCCATGGGGTTTTGACGGTGGCGAGGAAGCTGAGCCAGCAGCAGCAGCAGGTTCAACATCGAATCAGGGGACTCCTGCTCCTCCCTCCAAGGCACCGAGTGTGGCCTCCGACCATAAGTCTGACAGTGTGGCGGTCGGAGGGACTCCGGCAAACGAGGAGGCGGGTGCTGTAGAGGAAGAAATTGAGTTCAAAGCGCCTCCACCTCCGCCAGAAGACGATGGATATAGGAAACCAGTTCAATTGTACCGACACTGGGTCAGGTTGGTCCTTCCTTACAACTTGTGCCGCCGAATCTCGGCTCTTATGCAATGCTCTGTTTTCAGGCCGAAATTTCTCCAATACAAATATATGTACAACTACAGAACCAATTATTATGATGATGTGATTGACTATATTGACAAAAAACAAACTGGAGTGGCACGTGACATACCTAGACCCCAGACGTGGGCGGAACGTGTCCTGCGCACCCGAAATATCAGGTAATAATCCTTTACAATTTACTTCCTTTGATATTCAGAGAAATAACTTTACTTTCGGTCGTGTTTTATTATATTTAATTTGTAAATCAGCAGCAGTGGCATTGATTCGTTTGCTCCATCTGCAAAAAGGGACAAGCAATTAATTCAAACATTGGCGGCCTCGATTAGAACTTATAATTACCACACCAAGGCATACATTAACCAAAGGTATGCCAGTGTGCTTTAGTGAGCACACTTTAATGTAATAATAGAAACGTTTTAAAAGATGAACTCGTAGTCATAAAAAATAAGATCGTTTTTAAATGATCCTATACATATAGTAAGTCACTAGGCGTCTGTATAGCTGCGCAACTCCGCACAATATTGACCTCATTTGTAGATTGAGGTTAATGCTGCTCGGAAACAACTTTTAAGAACCCAAGATTATATTTTGTATATTCTCTTACAAGCGTAATTTCTGTTAATATATTTTTATACATATTTACGTATATTAACACAACTTACCTCTTGACACATGGTATTTTTAAGATTATTTACTTTATATCATAGCAAAGTAAATAAACTAAAAAACTGATTTATATTGGTAAGCTAAAATAAAGAAACTGTGCAATAAATAAAAGTAAACAAATATCATTGTTTTATTTTGGGTTACCTTATTTTCCTGATATACTGAAGTGCAGGTAAGTATAGAGTTTTGGAAAGCACTTCAACTGTATCCCTTTCAAAGATATGGATAAATCTTTTCCGTGACTTTAGCCGAAAAGACATCTACCTCGGTCAACTATCAGTCCCTTACTGCTTACTGCTCTCTATTTATTATGAGAGATAGGTGCAAAGTCCAGAAGCATACAAAAACTACAAATACAAATAAGCTCAGCCTAAAAAGACATAATAGATTAAATTAGCGTATTGTATGCTTGTGAATTAGTAGAGCCAACAGAGTGGACAAGTAATAAACACTGAACTATGATTTAAATCTATCGAATATAAAAAATGTAAATAAAACAAAAGAGTAATATTAAACTACTATAAATAAGACACCCAAATTTTAAATAAAATTTGTGCTATAAAATAAATAATCCAAGTCTCACTGGTTCACTCTAACCACAAGGTTGTGGGTGCACTCAGTTGCTTTATTTTTTTATTCAGATGTGAACCTTAAAACAGAGCACAATGTTGTTTATGAGACCTGCAACTTGCTTTATTTTTACGCTGTTTGTTGTTAAAATTTGTTGTACAGATTTATGGTGAGTAAGTAAATTAAAATATTTATTATTTAACTTTAACAGTACTTAATTCCAGTGATGAAAATAATATACACGCACTAATTTTAGCCAGAGGAGGAAGCAAGGGAATAAAACTTAAAAATCTAGCTCAAGTTGGCGGCTATTCATTGTTGGCCCGCACAATTAAAACAATTAAGAGCTCTTCTTGTTTTAAACACATATGGGTGTCCACAGATGATAAAAATATTGCCATTGAAGCACAAAAGTGTAAGTGTTTTAACCAGGAATTGTAAGAAACAAAAGCCTTTATAAATCTTAAAGTTTTTAATTTATTTACTTTTGATGCTTTTAAGAAACCACATTTCAAATTTAGAAAACTTAATCTACAGCCAAATTGATTTTTTATTTTATAAATTGTTTCCCAGTTGGTGCAATGGTACATCATCGTCCACAGAAGTTAGCGAGAGATGATACTCCGTCAATCGATGCTATTGCCGAGTTCTTAAATTCGCACACAACTATTCAAGACTTTGCGCTCTTTCAATGCACATCCGTGTTTCTAAAAACGAACTACATTCAAGAGGCTGTGCAAAAATTCAAGTCACACGACTGTGTTTTTGCTGCCAAAAGGTAAGACCATGGTTATATTTAAGTTATCTTACTCCAAATGCAACATAACTTGTTTTAATCTTAGATCGCATTACCTTCGATGGAAAATGGTCGACGGTTTCTTGGTACCTGCTGAGTTTAATTTAAATTCGAGACCAAGACGTCAGGACTGGAAGGGAGATATAGTCGAAACGGGAATGTTTTATTTCTCAAGAAGGCGCTTGGTGGATGTTGGTCTGCTGCAAAATAACAGGTGAAATTGTGTCTCATAGAATTTAATTTAAAAATTTAATTTAATTTAATTCTATGTTATGATTTTAGGTGCTCTATTGTGGAAATTGATGCCAATGATGGTCTAGAGATTGACTCAAGCCACGACCTCACGATGGCCAAATATATTTTAAGTACCAGAACGAAAGTTGATCTTTAAAATTGTTTGCAATACGTGAGAATTAAATAGTTATGATTTAGTTAATTAATTATTGTTAAAGTATAACTAATTTAAATTTAAATCCGAGTTTGTATTGTATATTTAATAGTTCCAAAAGAGTTAGAGCTACGTTGATTCTGTTAATACTAGAAATTACTTTATTGCTTCGGAAACTTTGGTGCCATTATCACCGATGTATATCGACTGATTCGTCTGGTCAGGAGCCGCGGGACCATGGCTGTTGCGGTGGGTCTCAGGATCAGGCAAGTTCGTCCGGACCGAGCTGCATACAGCGTAGTGGTATTAAGGTTGCTTTTGATATTCGCTGTACCTGCATAAGCCAGAGGTTCTTCCGTAGACGATTTATTTTTGGCACCTTGCTCTTGATTCTCCTGGTCCTCGGATAACGGCTGGGTTCTGGTTCTCGGACATACCTGCGGCACTTTGGAGAAGACATGATTCAAACCATCACCGCTGACCTCCGATCCCACTGCTTTCTTGGGCCGCTGCTTTAAGCTGCAAGCGCATTGTGCATCTTGTGGCAATTGTCCCATTTTCAAGGGGCACTGCTGCCCGAACTGGAGTGGGAACTGCTGCCCCATCTGCAGTGGGAACTGCTGCTGTTTCTTCACGAATCCTGAACAAGTGCAGTGTGGGTAGTGATGGACATTCATGGAGCAGTGGGAGCACTGACTGCAGGTGGGCCTCAGGCCCAGATATGGGTTTATGCCATTATGAAAGCTGCCGCCGGGCGCAAAGCCAGTTGTCGACAGAACAGGTTGAAATAACTGACTGATCTGGTTGCTCACGACCATGCCGGTCCTGTTGAAGTGCCCAAGACCCGATACTGGCCAGCAGGATACGGAGCGGCTGCAGCAGCAATAGGGGTACCCATAGGGAGTCAGCAAGCCCAGTTTCTGCGAGGCTGCAAGTCCCGGGGTGCAGCAGGTCGTCTTCGTCATTTGGCACACTTGTGGAGACCTTGGCAGGCAGCAATTGCTGGTGCAGCAGGAGCAAGGCGATACGTTGCTCATTGATGCACGCGGCAAGTGCTGGCAAGGGGCCACAGAGGTGCCACATTTGGAACCCGCCTGAGACAAGGGCATGAAGCTGATGGTCATGTAAGGCGGATGGCAGCTGGTTGCGTTCTGCTGTTGCTGTTGCTGCTGCTGTAGGTGCTGCTGCTGCTGCTGTAGTTGCTGCTGTTGATTTGCTGGTTTATGTGGCTGCAATTTGGCACTGAGGCTTTCTTCGGCACATTGGGTTTGCTCGGCACTCGCAGATACAGCAGTTGGTTCTAAGAAAGTATAAAAGTAACAGAATAGCAAAATCATCAAAAATGTTGTTCCTTAATATATGCAAACTATTTTTACCATGGCTTACCTTCATTACCTTCACAACAGCTGTTATTGCTAGGTTCCCCATCCTCCTCGGAGCACTTCTCATCCGTCTGACATCCGACATTGGAGCGGGAGCTAACCACCGAAGGGGAAGTCTGCTGCTGGGCGTGGTAGCTTTCAGTTCGGCTTAAGTCGGAATTATCCAGATTGTCCTTGGATTTATTTTTGGTCGACGCGTCCTCCAGCAGCACAAAGGAGGGGCGGTTTGAAAGTACCCTGTCACAGATCTTTATGAACCGTGGTGGACTCCCGTCCCGCTGAATTTCATCTAGCCCTTGAATGTCTATGTCTATGTTGTCCATACTCAAGGCTGTTTTACTTTCCCCGGATACCGCATGGAGGTCCTTGGTTTTTTTGGTATCCTGCCTGATCGAAGCCGAGCAAACGCTGCGATTCTTCTTCGGCTTGACGTTCGAGGCACATTTACCAATGGAGAGACTATCTTTCGAAGTTTTTCCTCTTTGGGGACTCGTAGCTTCATTTTCGGCACTTATTTGTCCATCTTTTTCCATGGTGATTAAAAAACAGCGGATGTCCTTGTTGGCATCAGATTCCTTGGAAGATCTTACGTTGTTTCGAGCACCCATCGTGTCCAACTTCTATTTGCCTTGAGTTTGGCAAATTTACATTCAATTGATGTTATCCTTTCAGAGCATTTTAGAT
>VNJS01018432.1:0-13792 GCA_008042575.1 Drosophila watanabei | reverse complement strand
CGTGCGCATCATCGCCATCGAGGAGCACCCCTACTGTTCTCGTGACTTCTTCTTCGAGGCGCACACTTCTACCTCCTGATTCACATTCATTGGAGAAGTGTGTCCCCTTTGGTCTGCTGGTCACCTGTCCTAAAAAGAAGCGGACAATCTACCGTATCCATTGCTGCGCCAGTTGCATGTCGCAACCTGCCGAGTGCGTGTATTCTTCTGGTCGTTTGGTCATCGATTCCCCATCAAGATGTTGACAGTCTGCCGCAGTCTGCGCCCGTTGCATGGAGCAACCACCCGAGTATCATTAGAATAGATTGGTTTAATTCTTAATTTGATTAATCCATTTACTTATAATTGTTTACGATCTTAATTTAGCTTACTTTGTCGGGAGAATTTGATCAATATATATGAATTTCTCCTAACTGATTTAAAAACTGCTTCACCTCATCGTCAACAGGCCTGCTGACAGCGATGGAAAGTGCGTAAGTACGGCATAGCCGTGAAAATAACAATTATCTGAACAAATACATATATAATCGCCAGAAATCCCTTATTAGTTTGCTAAATACCTTGATTTATTCAATTTATATGTAACTTACTTAATTTTTTCGAAGTAAAAGAAGTAAAGTTAAATATCGGATAATCGTAAATAATTTAATGTAAAGTAAACAAAATCATGCCGAAGCCATAATGTAACGTAAAATCGTAATAATTGCTTTCTTATCTTAATTATCTTCCTTTTCTTTCGTATTATATATACAAAATTAATCAATAAGTGGTTTCGTAACGTAAATATAGTAACTTTCCGTAGATTTAAGGATTAGGTTTAGGAAAACATATCGTACTAATATCGTAATTGTTAATATATGGAGTCGAAAATGAATTAATTTGATGTCTTTGTGGGCACCAACGGGTATGTAAAGCAGTGGTTGTAAAAGGGTGGAGTCCGAATGGATTTCACAGGTAAGGTGGGTATAGAATGAGGCCACCAACATCTGGTCCTCATCATCAATAGGTACAGTTCCTTGACTGATTCCTAACCATTTGGTTGTCCAGTTTTTGATATCGTATCTCTGTCTACAGTTTTAGTTCTGTAACTGCCTTGTTCATCCTTACACAATACCCACGCCCATTTTCCCTGAGCTTTGCCGGACAAAATAGTAGACAGAGTGTGTTGAGGTGGACCACGCTCATGGTGTGTGTACGTTACAGAATTAAATGGCGCCCAACTTCAAGGCCAGCCCTATGCCTGATTAGGCATCTGCCGTTTGACAGCCGAGCTTCCCGACAATAAACAATCCATCCAATTTTAGTTTCAGTAAAGTGTTTCATTTTTCATCCTGGAATTAATGGTCTCTGGATAGATTCGGAGCCATACCGAAAAGAATGTCATGCTTTTATAGGTGCTTTCTATCAATTCGGTAATAATCGAACATTATAGTTATTTGATTCTTAGGATTTATAGTTCTGAGCATTTCTTATCGTTTTTCGCATATCGTATTTCTTATCGCTTATCGCATATCGTATTTCTTTGCTTAAACGTATCGTTCATATTTCATTGTTTCGCTTAGTTTGTATTCTAAAGAGCATCGAAAATGTTGACTCGCAGCAAATGAGTCTTTGATATGCAACATTTTTCACGGACCAGTAATCTGGATTTAGTTAAAGCCCGTTGCAAGCATTCTTTTCATAAACTTTGCCTCGACAATTACCTCAAAAATAATGACAAATGCTCCAACTGTGGCCAGCTATGTTCTCAATCCGAATTAGGATCTCACTTGGCTCCGCCCCCTTAATCTCAGGGTAACAAGATAGTAACTCGTTCAGTTTCTAAGAACGCTGAAAAGCATAGCGGAGGGCCTGATCAAAATTCGTTGCAGGAGATTCGTAGCTAGAATAATTTTGATTCAAGGGTTGTAACAGAAGACCGCGTTGAACAATTAATTTAAAATTCAATGCGTGACTTTCAAACAAACATGCTTCAGTCACTGACAGAACAAATAACTATGGCGTTCACTCAATTGAATAGATCCACATTTACAAAAAACGGACAGAGTGAGCTGCAGCGAAATATACAAACTAATTTCGCTCGAAACAATTCCGAAACCAACTCAGAACGAAATAATTTTCAACGTGTTAGGAATTCCCCGGATGTTCGTAGCGATCGAAGTGATCTTTCTTTGGATCGATAGGATTTGATAGGATTTCAAATTTCATATCAAATTGGCGGATTAAATTCAGCGGCTCAGCCAACGACATAGCCATAGAGGATTTTTCCCACTTCGCTAATTTACTGTTCGCAGGTCCTGCCTTAGCCTTTTACTGGCGTGTTCATAGATCAGTAGACAACATGAGTTGGAACGTATTATGGAGGCGTTTGAAAGAGAGATATCAATCAGAGATCCGATCGTGAAATTAAAAGCGTCATGCGTCGTCGTAAACAGGGTAGAGAGTTTTGACGACTTTCTCGACGCAATGCTTTCCATTGCAGATTCCCTTCGAAAACCAATGCAGGATAGTGACATTGCGATTGAAGTTCGCCGGAGATTAAACACGAGTTATTGCACATAGACACTCCAAACTTAGCGACCTTGCGAAAGGAATGTCACCGTCACGAAGAATTCTTTCGTAGCACTTGGGCAAAGCCAATTCTACGTCCGAACCCTGGCAAACGTTTTGTGAACGCAGTTCTACAGGAGGACGATTTCGAAAATCCATCTGAAGAAGAACCTGATGTTGAGGACGAACTTAATGCCATTAAGACGTCAGAGGTAATTAAGTGCTGGAACTGTGACGAGACAGGCCACAGGTACCATGATTGCCTTAAACACTGCCGTATTTTCTGTTATGGTTGCGGTACACCGGAGGTGTATAAGCCCAACTGTTGAAAATGTAAGCCGG
The DNA here is from genome assembly GCA_008042575.1 of Drosophila watanabei. Classification (NCBI taxonomy): domain Eukaryota; kingdom Metazoa; phylum Arthropoda; class Insecta; order Diptera; family Drosophilidae; genus Drosophila; species Drosophila watanabei. The sequence goes on along the minus strand of VNJS01018432.1, from coordinate 10,900 downwards.
CCTTAAAAACGTCAAACAGGACATTCGTTGTAAAGAAACCGGATGTCCGCCAGTAGCCTCGAAATTACAAACAGAACCAGATTTTTTGTCAACTGATGCTCAACCAATCTTGTCTAACACTCAATCTAATGTATGAATAACCGAATCATTTAACCCATATCATTTGCGATTAATGGAGTATGCAAAACGTAGATCTCAAATATTCCAAGCGAATTCAATTGTCTGTCGCAAACGTCGATCTTCACGGCGAATTTGTAAATTTTGGGTTCGCAAGAGATCTTTGAAACGTTTCACGGTGTCATCTCTCGTTAACAAAAAGAAAGACATTCGACCTTTCACAAACATTGACATATTTGGTCATTTGTATCTAGCTCTCTTGGACAGCGGAGCCAACAAAAGCGTTATAGGAGGTGAGCTAGCGCAACAAATATTATCAGAGCAGCCATTTGATAAATTTAATTCAGTCGTTCGAACTGCTGATGGCCAAACACAATCTGTTGCTGGCGTGATTAAAATTCCCCTGAATTACAACTCAATTGTTAATAACTTCGAATTTCCGATAGTTCCTTCCATTAAACAAAGCGTAATATGCGGTATGGACTTCTGGAATACATTTAGAATCTCTATTAACCAATCACCAACAATCAACGAAATCAATTGTAAATCAGAAGAAGACGCTATGCACACACCATTGTCGGACTTACAGAAAGTTAAATGCAGTCACAGTTAAGGACGCATATCCTATTCCAATTATGGATGGTCTGCTAAGTCGTCTCCCACCCGTACACTGCATTTCTAAAATTGACCTCAAAGATGCCTTCTGGCAGATCTGCTTAGATCAAGAATCTCGTGCCAAAACTGCTTTTACCGTTCCGAATCGGCCACTTTATCAATTAAAAAGAATGCCATTTGGACTGAACTATGAACTATCAAACTATGTGTCGTTTGATGGACCGTGTAATACCCTATCAATTAAAATCACAGGTGCTAGTGTACCTTGACGATTTGCTTGTGTTATCGAATAATTCTAATAATAATTTCGAGGAACACCTTGTGCATCTGTCCGAAGTAGCCACGCAATTGCGCAAAGCTGGATTGACAATTAATGTCCAAAAAAGTCAGTTTTGCCTGAAAACAGTAGACTATCTAGGTTATCTAGTTGGCGAAGGCATGATTCATTTCAAATTATTCTGCAATAATGTTTCATCTCACAGAATTATTGCGTGGTAAATCCCTAATTTAGAATGATCAGGCTCAAAATGCGTTCGTCAATATTAAAGACAAATTATGTTCAGCTCCTTGTTTTACTCACCCTGACTATAACAAACCTTTTATTCTGCAGTGCGATGCTTCACTACATGGCGTGGGTGCAGTCCTAACGCAATGTGACGATTCCGGCTGTGAACGTCCAATAGCTTACATGTCTAAAGAGCTCAATAAAGCGCAACGTAACTATACAGTTACCGAACTGGAGTGCTTGGCCGTAGTTTTGGCAATAAAGAAATTCAGGATGTACATTGATGGTCATAGTTTCAAAGTAGTTACCGATCACTCAAGTCTAAAATGACTAATGAATCAATCTGATCTAAGCGGTAGATTGGCTAGATGGGCTATCAAACTTCAGGGTTATACTTTCGAAATCGAGCATCGTAAAGGAACTGAAAATGTAGACGCTTTATCTCGATCGTTTGAGGAGATTTGTGGTATTGCTGCAATTGATCTCGAAATCCGTCCCGAAATTGACCTTTCATCAAACGCATTCCATTCAGAAGAATGGAAGTCCAACTAGCTGGCCATAATTGGTTTTCGGCCTTTAGTCTTCAGCTCCATACGAAAAAGTCTCTTTGAAATGGCTTTCGGCATTTTTCTTTTCCTATTTACGAGTGCGTTTGCATTTTCGTTTGTGTTTTGGATCTTTTAATTGGTTTTTAGAGACGATGACTGACGGCATGCATAACTTTTGATGGCACAACATCCAAACAAGATCCCTAACTTGGTTGTAACTGTCGGAATTCCTATTGGATTGCCAGGGGCCTAATTAAAATTGCTTTTACTTTGATAAACACATTTTCTTGGGTTTCAGAGACAAGTTTTCGTCCTTGAAATTACCCGATTTTCGAGTAGTTGACGAGTTTATTTATCATCGCGCCACGTTCCCTAATGTTGTTGACGTTTCACCAGACGATTGCTGAAAACTGTTTGTACCGGAGTCGTTGCGTCAAAATGTCATAAGTTCGGCTCATGATCAACCAACATGTGCTCGCTGCTCGCTCCAAGAGTTTTCGGGGATATCTTATTGGCTGCACAGCCTGAGCTGCGGTCATTCATCTTGCCTTCAACCCTGCCACGTGGATTGGTGCTACGAAAGCATAGACACGTGGATTGCGTCCATTTGAGCGCGATCGGAGCATCCGCCACGTGCGGCGGAATTCCCGGCTTTTCTGTTTTTGCTGCAAGTCCAAAGCAATCGCCACGCACCGAAAATTGGTGTCTATTTTCGTGCGCATCATCGCCATCGAGGAGCACCCCTACTGTTCTCGTGACTTCTTCTTCGAGGCGCACACTTCTGCCTCCTGATTCACATTCATTGGAGAAGTGTGTCCCCTTTGGTCTGCTGGTCACCTGTCCTAAAAAGAAGTGGACAATCTACCGTATCCATTGCTGCGCCAGTTGCATGTCGCAACCTGCCGAGTGCGTGTATTCTTCTGGTCGTTTAGTCATCGATTCCCCATCAAGATGTTGACAGTCTGCCGTATACGTTGCTGCGCCCGTTGCATGGAGCAACCACCCGAGTATCATTAGAATAGATTTGTTTAATTCTTAATTTGATTAATCCATTTACTTATAATTGTTTACGATCTTAATTTAGCTTACTTTGTCGGGAGAATTTGATCAATATATATGAATTTCTCCTAACTGATTTAAAAACAGCTTCACCTCATCGTCAACAGGCCTGCTGACATCGATGGAAAGTGCGTAAGTACGGCATAGCCGTGAAAATAACAATTATCTGAACAAATACATATATAATCGCCAGAAATCCCTTATTAGTTTGCTAAATACCTTGATTTATTCAATTTATATGTAATTTACTAAATTTATTCGAAGTAAAAGAAGTAAAGTTAAATATCGGATAATCGTAAATAATTTAATGTAAAGTAAACAAAATCATGCCGAAGCCATAATGTAACGTAAAATCGTAATAATTGCTTTCTTATCTTAATTATCTTCCTTTTCTTTCGTATTATATATACAAAATTAATCAATAAGTGGCTTCGTAACGTAAATATAGTAACTTTCCGTAGATTTAAGGATTAGGTTTAGGAAAACATATCGTACTAATATCGTAATTGTTAATATATGGAGTCGAAAATGAATTAATTTGATGTCTTTGTGGGCACCAACGGGTATGTAAAGCAGTGGTTGTAAAAGGGTGGAGTCCGAATGGATTTCACAGGTAAGGTGGGTATAGAATGAGGCCACCAACATCTGGTCCTGATCATCAATAGGTACAGTTCCTTGTCTGATTCCTAACCATTTGGTTGTCCTGTTTTTGATATCGTATCTCTGTCTACAGTTTTGGTTCTGTAACGGCCTTGTACATCTTAACACAATACCCACGCCCATTTTCCCTGAGCTTTGCCGGACAAAATAGTAGACAGAGTGTGTTGAGGTGGACCACGCTCAAGGTGTGTGTATGTTACAGGTTGCAGTTGGCGACGTAAACAGAGAAACATACCTGTATTGACGGAATAACGGAACGAAGGAAACTGACCGATCGACGTTGGACTCCGAGAGCAGGCGGTTTACTCACACAAGCGATGAGATATGCAAAGAAGAATAGCGAACAGTTCCGCTATACTAACGAGTCGTTGAAGTTAGAATTTTGGCCAATAGTTAATAACTTTATTTGTTTGTTTATTATTAACTTGCGATGAGTGTACTGGTGGGGTGGAAATGTTCACGCTTGTATGCGATTATGACGATGTTGATTTGTGATGAGAGGAAACTTATCATCTATACTGAATAAGTTTAACTTTATTTCTTGTTTACCTGAATTGTCTATTTTCTTTGGAATTACTATTGAAAGACTAGAGAACCGGGGGTTCTTGTTCTGTCATTACTTTTATTTGTCTCCTTACTTCCTCCTAATGATGGGGTGGATACCTATAAATTTTTGAAATTAGTTGTTCGTTTATCTGATTTCTGTTATACTGTTCAAAATATTTCCCTCTTTAAAAAATAATTTGCCATACCGCTTTACAATGATGTCGATTTTCTTTCTATCTTCGTGGTTCAAATGACCTAGTTTTAAATTGTATAGGCTACCATACTTTCCATAAGGGTTATTTTGGATAAAATTCTTCTTATGGTTGAATGAGACAATTTTGTGTTCAATGATAATAAAAGCGTTGAAAAAAATGGAACGTGACAACGTGGCTAATTTTTTTTCTATTAATGGTAGGCATTCCGAGGCTGGTTTATAAAAAAAACAGTTTTATTTACCCCAGCTTGATAATCGTTTGAGTCGTTGTCTCTGTCATAATAGTTAGTCTGATTCTGTCAGATATTTATCTGGTGTGAGTCGGTTTCCATATTGTCTGTTACATTATTTTAATTCGAATTTCAGCAGTTTTGATGGTAGTTCTGATTAGTGTTTTTATACCCTTGCAGGGTATTATAATTTCAGTCAGAAGTTTGCAACGTAGTTAAGGAGTCATCTCCGACCCTATAAAGTATATATATTCTTGATCAGCATCAACAGCCGAGTCGATCTNCAACGCAGTGAAGGAGTCATCTCCGACCCTATAAAGTATATATATTCTTGATCAGCATCAACAGCCGAGTCGATCTAGCCATGTCCGTCTGTCCGTCTGTCCGTCCGTTTCTACGCAAACTAGTCCCTCAGTTTTGAAGCTATCTATCTATCATATGTCATAAAGCTGCCATACAAACGATCCGTGAATTTGTAGAAAAAAAATTTTAATTTCACTGTTTTTGAACATATCTTGACCAACTCTCGGTTATGAGCTTTATATATTATTTTAGATTTTACGATAAAATTTCATAAAAATCGGATGACTATATCATATAGCTGCCATAGGAATGATCGGGAAATTTGTAGAAAAAAGAATTATAACTTTGTCAGTTTTCAACATAATTTCTTCAACTTTAGGATACTAGTATTTCATATTATTTCAGAATTTTGTTGTAAATTTCATAATAATCGGACGGCTATATCAAATAGCTGCCATACAAACGATCGGTAAAAAATGTGAAACTGTAAATAATGTAAATGTAATGTAAATAAATAATGTAATGTAAATAATGTGCAGAAGTTAGCTTCCTTTCTTGTTTTACGTATTATTTTGATTTAAAGTCCTATACTTGTGTGTGTGGTCTTGATTAGTATGTCCTTTATTTTTGTAACCAGGACCGTACTCTGAGTTATTTGTGTTTGGTTTACTTACTGTTTTTATACTTACGTAGCATTATTATTATTAATATTTCAGCTTATTTTTTTTTGGTGATATATAATTAGCTCGTCGGTCTTATATTTAACATTTTAGAGTTGCAGCTAGCTCGTTCACTGTGTTTACTCGTAGGTTGCAGATTCTTCGTTAAATTTGATGGGGTGCAACTGATTTTCACTGATTTTTAGTTGAAGTTATGTTGGGGATCTTATTTGTAGTTGAACCTTACGGTTTATCGCTGCGTTGCATTTTCCAGTTAAAGAACTGATTTGTAGTTTTTTTTTTCCTTTTACTGTTCGACGGCCGATGCAAGGATATATTTTTAAAAATGGCACTGAGTTTAAATGAATTTTTTTTCGGTTCGATCACAGCTGTGCCAATTTTTTATTAAACTGTACAGTTAACTAAAAAATATATTATCCCGATAGAATAAAAGATGACGTTTGGAATCAAGTGCAATAATTTAACTGAACTTTCTTTATTGTGTTTAGCTAATCAGAAAACTAAGCTACCTTACTAAGCCTACGTACATGTTCATGTGTGTTGTTGACCTAATTAAATTGGTATTTCCCATTTCTGGAATTGTTTAATTAACATTTTAAATTTTTGTCTCATGGAAATGTCAATAACAATGCGATATTTCTTTTTTAGAATACAATCGATATTTCCTTGTATTGCAAAACCGCGTGTTTCGCATTCAATGAGTTGAGCAACTCTTGCACTTGGTCGGTAATTGGGTTGTAGTAGTTGGGTATTTAAGTACTTAGCCTCCAAAATAAAAACGAAAATTTTGGAATTGTGGCGATTTATTTCCCAACATAATCTTCTTTAAGCTCGATAAACTTGGCCTAGGGATTCTCCAATTTTAGGTTTGGAAACAAAAAGAAGTCAGACGGGACCAAATCAGAACAATATGGTGAATGGGGTAGCAGTTCGTAGCCCAATTCGACCAATTTGGCCGTTGCGAGGTCGGAAGTGTTAGCCGGTGCGTTGTCAAGAACACTTTTTTCTTCGCCAAATGGGGACGTATTTTCTGCAAGTCGGCGACGAATCGGCCAATATGTCGGCATAGTACAGCCTTGTGACCGTTTTGCCCCTCTCACACCTTGTGAATCCCAAAAAAAACGGTGGCCATCACCTATCCGACCGATAAAACAGCCTTCGCCTTCTTCTGAGCAGGTTCGCCGCGTGAAGTCCACTGTTTCGACTGTTCCGTGGTCACTGGTGTGTACCAGTGGATCCGTTTCGTCGACGGTCACGAAACGACGCAGAAACTCCTTCGGATTGCGATTAAACGGTGTAAAACACTACTCTGAAGTGGTCTCACGGTTGCATTTGTTGTCCGGAGTGTGCAAACGCGGCACCAATCGCGCCGACCGTTTTCTCATGCCCAAAATTTCATGCAGGATATCACCCACGCGATCTTTTGGGATGCCTACTGTCTTAGCTATCTCGCGTATCTTCAATCGGCGATCTGTCAATACGAGATCGTGGATTATTGTCACGTTATCCTCCGTGGTAGCCGTTTTCGGGGCACCTAGGCATCAAAAACCAACGTGCGAACACGTTGAAACTCTTTAAACTAATTTTTGACGGTCGCCATCGAAGGAGAATAGTCACCGTACGCGACATCCAAGCGCTCTTTGATTTTGCTGGGCGATATTCCTTCCAAAAACAAGAATCGAATCACAGACCGATATTGCTTTTTCTATTTATTTATTTATTTATTTATTTAGAATATAGTGAATTTCTGCCATTGTAAACCATATCCTTACCTCTGACCGGGTAAGGAGTGTTTTTTAACGATATGCTCCGACTCACATCAGGCAGAGGCAAGGATAGGTGTCTTAAAATAAATTCTCTGTTTACATCAAAGGACAATTCAACATGTAGTAAAGAATATAAATCATTATAAGCCGTACATAAAACGCGGAAAGGGTCATGCATCTCAAAATTCGATTTACACACATTTTGTGCAATCGGTCGAAAATAACGCGACGGTCTTGAAGTGACCGAGAAACTCAACTGACTTAAAAGATACGATGAAGAAATGTGGCCATTAATGAGTTTGTGAAGGAAATTCACTCCGTGGCAGGTCCGACGATCCTTCGGCGAGGGCAGGCACAAAAGACGCAGCCTGTCGTTATAGGAAGGTAAATGACGATGTGGTTCCCAGTTAAGTCCCCGTAGAGCAAACAAAAGGAATTGTTTCTGAATAAGGTCTTAAAATTTCGCATACTGAGGTGACCATACGCACGAACAATGTTCCAGAATTGGGCGAACAAGAGAGACATAAAGGAGTTTAGTGGTATAGGGATCATCAAACTATATTTTTCTATATTTTTCTAAAATCCGCGGACACGTCCGATTCCCCACGCAGTCAAAACTAAACTACGAGTCCGATTCGATTGTAGATTTTGTTCCATTAAAACACTTCTGAAGACAGAGCTTATTCTCAGCGACTGAGAATCCGAGCAACTGTTCTCGTACATGCTTATGAAGATTGGCCAGTCTGCTGGCTTATTGGAATCGGATCGTATTTGCAATATGTCGCTATCGGCAGGGTATTTGTTAATTTGTTTTGCTGTGTTGCGAGGTGGAATCAGTAGAATCGACATGTTTGCACAAGGCGCTCCTCCATTGTAACTATGCAATGGAGTCGTCGACACCAGCGCACTTTGGGATTATTGACCACTTTATGTGGCATTTGGTCGTTTTTTAAAAATGTTAAAAATTAAAAAAAAAATTATTAAAAGAACATCAAACTGTTGTGCCTCATACTCAAAATGTTAATAGTTAACAGCATATTTTAGCAGAACAGCTGCAAAATCGGCTGTTACATCTAAAAGCATTACCGCTAAGTTTGCAATTTTTAACATCACTTTCTCCAACGCGGATTTGTATGGCACTTGTATGGAAAAACAGTGAAAATCGGCACTTTAGTCTGATGGTTCCTAGGGATATCGTTATCCGATTTAGCTCAAAATTGGTATGTCGTATTAAAAAAACAAAATAATTTCAACTTCTTAAATTGCATTAAATTATTTTTAGTTTTACCCGATCGTTCCTATGGGAGCTATAGGATATACTTTCCTGATCCGAACGATTTTCATACGATATGTCCCTAGGAACAAATAATGACGATAGGTAAAGTTTTATGTCGATATCTCCAAAACTGACCGAGTTATTAATTAATGCTACAAAAACAGGCCAGTTTTGGAAGCCACTGGACACGCGGCTCTTATTGCATGGTCTGTATTGAGTTAAAACTCTCTCCTATCCTATCCATATCCGCATTGAGGATTTATTCGCTTTTCAAGTTGTAATTATACTCGTACTTGGTTATTTTATCAGAGTTTCTACACATATATGTGCACATGTACATACATGCAGGCGTCTCAAGAGAATTTCACTATTACCCAGTACACAAAATCTTCGAAAATAATATCGCAAATTTTGCGGATTATAGGCGTACAAATCGTCAGATTTCTGACTTAAGAACGATTTTAAAGTAAATTACTTGGCATGGGCAGAATAAGCTATCATTTGCGGAACCCAAAAGAGATATCGTTTGCGGACATTTTGTGATATAATTAACTGAACTCTTGAGATCTTGCGAGAGGCACACTTCTAATATTAAAAGCGGGTCGATTTCTGTATCCTTCGAAATATTTTTCTAATATTATTAACGAACCGGAATAGGTATCATTTGAGATACTTTTATGATATTACTAACGAACCGAGTTGATATCATTTGAGATACTTTTCTTATATTACTAAAAAACTAAAACCAGAATTATTTTTTATCTTTAATTTAAATTAATTTTTAAGAGCAATTCTTGTCGCAAAGAATTATGATGTACACGCACTGAATTTCACCATTTAATAAAAAATTGCTGGCGATTATTTACTACAATCCAACGGAGTTTTTGAATTCTTTGGAGTTACCAGGATTTCCATCACATAACTTGCAACTTAAAGTTAGTAGTTATTATGATATTTCGTAATTTGAATCTACTGCGACTTTGCAACGGTACTCGACTTTCGGTAAAATGACTTATGCCGAATTTGATTAAGGCAACCAATTTAATTGATTAGTACGCAGGTAAAAATGTATGTATTCCTTGAATAATAATGATTCTGACTGATCTTCCGTTTGACATAAAACGATTGCAATTTCCAATTCACCTTGCGTTCCAAATTAAAAATAAACAAGTCGCAAGGCCAATCGTTTAGTGTTTGTAGTTGGCTGTATACATTGCGTGATCACGAGTGGGGAAACCATCCGCTTTGTTTGTGTTAACGTCAGACCAAAAAAAAAGTTTGGTCTATCAAAGAGCACTTCAATGAAACGGATAATTTGCGGACACGTACAACGCTTTGATTCAGTATTTACTTTGGATCCACTCTCATTTTCTTAGAGAAGTTAAAGTTGTGAAATAAAATTTCCTTTTAAAATGTAAAACAAAAAAAATGTCTTTATCTTTTGATCACCAAACGAAATGTTTTATAAAACGAAGACATCTGGTGGCGAAACGAAGATTGCGGGTTTGCAATTCATTTCTAAAAATGGAAATGTCAAAATACTTATGTATATTGTTATTTTATGCAGAATACATTTCTTCTAATTACGTCGGCAACGACGTTCCTGTTACTTATTTTCAAGGAGAGTAGATGCATTTGAGAAATGCTAATAACATCAGTCATCAAAGGTAATGTAAATTTCTGCGTATAATTGTAAATAATAATTTAATTCAATTAATTGGTTTTTTTTACAGGCGTACAGACCGTATCAGCAAAAAAAATCCCATATTCGCAGGACCAAGTTACAAAAAATAATAAAAAAAAACTAAAACTATTTAATAAGTTATAAATTACTATAATAATAATAATTTTTATTTAACTAATTTTAAAAGAATTATTCTAAGGAAAAGTCGAAGAAATCTATAATATAAAAATGAATTGCAAAATGTGTTGGTAAGCGCATAACTCAACAACGCCTGGACCAATTTGGCCAAATCTTTCTTTAAAATGTTCGTTGAATTTCAAGGATGGTTTTCACGGCGAGAAAAATTATTATAATAATAATAGAATTATTGCTGGAAAATACCCCTTTTCTTTTTCCCATACAAATGATTTGTAACTAAAACGTAGTCAATTTGAGCTTTATTGTTATGGTATAAAGTTCATATTAAATAACAAGCACTCACTGTTGTCTAAGCAAAGTAGGTGTGTTCCTAACGTCAAAGATTATAACTATCAAAACAATGTGCGTGTGTGCGTTGGAGCACAGAATACATAGTTGGAGGAGTTTAATGTCGCGATCCGAAACTCGCGTTTCTTTTGTATTAGTTTCCGCACGCGAGATAAAATGCATCAGTTTCCACGTCATTACATCAGTCAAACAAAAATCGCATTACCAACAG
>VNJS01018431.1:26994-45115 GCA_008042575.1 Drosophila watanabei | reverse complement strand
TAGTGTGCATATTGGGTAGGACTGAAAATCGGACATCTATTTTTTATCAGCAATATGCTGACAGTTTCGGCAGGACAAGATACGAACAAAAATGGAATCAAATGGAATTCAGCATTTAAGCTTCCATTAAACATCCAAAATATTCAAGATGCAGTGTGCAACGTAAAAAAACAATCATCAATGGCCACAGTGCTGAAACAATGTAACCATTGCGATTTATTTTGCGTTCACTTTTTCAATGGAAAATTAAAGCCATATCATAATAAAATATAATAATTGCAGCATGCCACTATGGTAAGTTCAGTTATTTATTTGTTCTATGTACAGTCAGTAATGCCAACAAGAAGAAAAGGGACCAATTTGAACACTTAGAACAAAGAGCATTTACATCAAAACAATTTCATCAACTACTATTCGAATATGAGCTAGATGTTGAATATTACGCTCATTCCAAAGATTAAAATTGGTCCTTTGGACAAGAAATGTTGACAATACAAGCACTTAAAATTAAAAATGAGCCAGTTGGGATCCAGATTCTAGCCTTTTCCTAAAGTCAATCCGCATACTCAATTCACGTTTTCAAATTACGTTGTTTGGGGTAACAGATAAAGTAAACAATATTGCTGCGGTAAACAATTAAATTCAACAATCAAAACCAAAGCCAAATTTATCACAAATGGGCTCATTGCTGTTTCTTACAAATAATATACATGGCAAACTGCTACGTTAGCTCAGGCCCAGCAAAGCGGGTCGGGTCTGCTAGTTAAATATAAAAGAAACTACACAAACTTTTAAAGTAAAATAAAAAAACACAAGAAAATGACATTTACGCATGGCAAAATTTGTTTCAAATAAATTTTGCCTGTGGTTTCGCTAAAAATAGAGATTGCGATCCTTTATTTTTTTTTTAATTATCTTAATTCCAGCAAAAGCTATATTATTAATTAGCATTAAAAAAATATAAATAAATAATGTTCCATACATTATTTTTATCATTTTGAATGCGTAAAAACGTAGCGTTCGACATAATAGAAATGCCCATATATACTCTTATATTAAATATGGATAGATTATTAATAGTCAAATTGCAATCTGCAAGGGTAAACAAAATTCGGCGTGCCGAAGCTAGCTTCCTTTCTTATTAAATATTATATTTACCAACTTGGTTTTTGATTGTATTTGTATTACCGTTGCACGTGTGTTTATCATTAGTAATTGAACCTTATATATTCAAGTAAGTATAAATAAAGAAAATTCTAAAATCTTCTGTGTTCTTTAGGCATTCGCGTGGTTTAGTGACTTGTTGGTTGAACATGCAGAGATTTTTTGGTCTCTTTTCGCCGTTGACATGGATCGTGTTTTATCGGAACAAGCGCCTGATACCTGGGACTCATTTCCATTGTTTCAAATTTTAAATGACTATCTAAGAGCCGATGGTAAGTTAAGCAATATCAGTTTTTTATTTAAATTTTTATAAGAAAATTAAGAGTGCAATCGAAAAAAATGGCAATAGTTTTTGCAACTGAATTAGAGAAGAAAATCTTTGCCAACTTTTTATAAAATTTACATTTAACATTTACAGGCATTAGCCTTAAGGGGCTGACCCATATGATTGCTCTTCTGTGCAGCCTAACCTGCAATGATTACTTCTGTTAATTTCTTTCGAAATCACGTTTTTCCAACAGGCTAACAAAATTTCTCGAAAACGACTTAAAATATTGTTGTGTACCTGCGGACATAGCATAAACCAGGATATTTTGAATAGATAATGTGGTTCTTTTTACACTGAAAATGGGAAAAAAAGTCAGAAAAAATAAATTCTAAGTGGCGCCAAATTTTTATTATACCCTTGCAGGGTACTGTAATTTTAGTCTGAAGTTTGCAACGCAGTGAAAGAGACATTTCCTACCCTAAAGTATATTTATTTATTTATTTATTTCCGTCTTTCCGTTTCTATGCAAACTAGCCCCTCTGCTTTGAAGCTATCTGAATAAAACTTTGCAAATAGTCTTCTGTATAGTCTTACTACTATATAAGTCAGAACGAGCCGGGTGGGTTAAATATATCATATAATTTTTAATTTTTATCATTTAGTTTTATTGATATCGGGCTTTCATATCATATAGCTACCGTAGGAACGATCGGGAAGTTATTAAAGAATAATTTGTAACTTTGTTTTCAACATATTTTTTCTACTTTAAGATACAAGCAATTTTATTTTCTTTCAAGATTTCATTTTTAATTTCATTGAAATTTGTTTATATAATATTAGATTGGATAGTTTATTAATCTACAAACTTCAACGTGGCACAGTTAGCTTCCGTTCTTATATTTTAGTGTTTTTAAAATATAGTTGATGCGATGTCCGCATTCGTCCAATTTGTAATGGAAACTTCCGGCTCACTCAATTCGTCAGAATCTTGGTAACATTGACTTGTTTTTCAGTGTAGTACTTTAATCCCCTGTATTTCGGGGTTTGACAATATTTCAAAATATTTTCGAAAAAGATTTCATATTTCATACATCAATTAATAACTGGAAAAATCTTAATTGCAAAGTCTTAAAAGATCTTCAGGATAATTTAAAAAAAAGGCTATACATGGGTCAACCTTTCTTGCCAAATTAATTAAATTTTTAGTGAAATAAAATTTAAATAATAAACAAATATTACCCAATTATCTTCACAAGACAATTTGCGCAATGGCCGCTTTCATCAGCATCTTCGCGATACTTTCGCTCCTCTAGTTGTACGCTATGTGGATCTTATGGAATCCTCAATAGCTCAGTCGATTCATAAGGGATTCGAGAAGGAGCGATGGGAAAGCAAGGGGTACGTATTTGTCAATATAAGATATACCCTAATTTCTTTTATAAAATGAGGAAATATGTACAAATATTTACATTGTACGATATTAATTAAAGTATATTTAATATAAAATAAATATTAAATAAATAATCGTTCAAAATACAGTTTTTACATTTGTATATAAATTTTTTTTGCTAATTTTCTCAAATTCGTCCATACAATTACAAAAAAAAAAAAAAAAAACGTAAAAATGTTTGTTCTCAATTATAAAAAAAAAATTGGAAAATAGATTCTATGAAAACTTGATTTGAATAGATTTAAGGAAAGTATTAGAGATCACAAAATATGTTATCATGCCTTCAATAAAGGATATACTTCTTAGTCGCGTTTTTTGTGTTGTACTATTTTTTAACTATACTGTGTATAAAAATCTTTAGGATTAATGCAGCCCTGAACCCGACAGCATTAAATAATGCTGCTCAGGCGTTAAATACGGCAGCCCTCAACCCATCATCGCTACTAAGCGGCCAAAAAAAAGATCAAATCAATTTTTATGTGCCGAATATGCCAAAACAAACAGCAGCAGCTTCGACTACCGACGATTTAAGGTTTTTAAAACTTAGATTTTTATATTGTCTGCCTTTGGTTTGTATTGCATTTTGTGTTTCTGCTAATATTTTATGCATTAAGCATTACTGCATTTATTGCATTATACATTGCAGCAAAAATCTTTCCAATAATATCGGCACATTCATAAATATGCCTCTTTCCCAAGTTAATACCTAATTCTTAGTAGATTTCACAATTTTAGTTTCAATATTTAACCAGAAAAAGATAAATTTAGTTCACGCACATATTCATATTTAGAAATTTTGGAATATGTTCTTTTAAAACAGAAATAATATCATATATCATATGAAATTGGCATCGTATTTGAAGGAAGTATAAATTAAATTGGATAGAGACAATCTGACTTGCTTGTTCTATGTATATTTTAGCGCAGACGGCGATGATGGCGTTTTTCTCTTTATAATAGTAGGGCTTCATTATACAGTATAAATTTCACATATTTTATTATTTCATTTATGACATTAACAACAATATCATTAAATATATAGCACAGATATTTTAAGATTATAAATCCATTGAATAAAATAGACAGAAATTATATATTTTTTTTTGCGAACTCTTTTTATAAAGAAGCTTAAGCAAAATGAAAGCATGTGTCACACATAAATTAAATAATTATTTTCAAGTAAAGTTCTAACTAAAAAATAAATATTCATTACTTTGCCTTTCTTGCGTAAAGCAATGCATTTTTTATATATTAGAAAGGGCTTAGAAAAGTTAGTTGCGTTTGAATATTGAGCTAGCTAAATGCATTATTTTTATATTCTTTAAACACGTCAAATGTATTTAAAATTTGTTCTTGTCTATATATATGTATATGTAGAAATGGATGTGCCACATCGGAGGACTTATTTTGGAAGCTCGACGCCTTGCAATCGTTCATAAGAGACCTTCACTGGCCGGATGCCGAGTTTCGTCAGCATTTGGAGCAGCGTTTAAAAATGATGGCCGTGGATATGATCGAACAGTGTATTCAACGCACGGATGTGTCCTTTCAATCGTGGCTAAAAAAGAATATTGCCTTTATATCAACTGATTATATTTTGCCATCGGAAATGTGCGCAATGGTTAATGTGATATTAGATGCTAAAAATCAAAGCTTTAAATTAACCACGATTGACGGCATTGACTTGGTAAGTAAATTAATTGAATGTCAGAAAATATGAATATATAAATAAATGTGGGATTAAACAAAATATCAAATTAATTTTGTTTAATAAATATATCGGACAAATGTAATATAATCCTTAAAAAAACGAATAAACTGAATGACGCAGTGATGGAAGCATTTCCGACCCTCTAAAATGTATTTATTCTTTATCAGCATCAACAGTCGAGTCAATATAGCCATGTCTGTCTGTCCGTTTCTACGCAAACTAGTCCCTCAGTTTTGAAGCTATCTGAATAAAACTTTGCAGATAGTCTTCTATATACTCTCACTCGTATATAAGTCAGACCGAGCCGGATCGGGCACTTATATCATGTAGCTGACATACAAACGATCCATATTTATAAAAAATTAATAACTTCCCTGTTTTTAAACATATCTTGATCAACTTTCGGGTTTAAGAATTTCGGATTTTATTTTATAAAAATCGACTATATCATATAGCTGCCATAGGAACGATCAGAATATTTTTAGAAAAAAATAACAACGTTGTCAGTTTTCAATTGAACTTAAAAATATGCTACATATTTTGAAAAATGGAATAACCACATTTTGTAATGTTATTCGCCGGACTGCATTTCTTTGCATTGAGGCAAAGGTTCGCTATCCGTAGCCGCCGGAATACCTTCTGTTGATGCTGCACATGCTCCTCTAGAGTGCGTCCGATTATAATAAATAAAATACTTCTGGTTGGGGCAGCTGGCATCCTGCGATCTGGTACGGTGATCGTCGGTTTTGGTACGGTCGCTTCGACGCTGTCACTCGGCTTCGGAGAAGACTCATTTAACAAATAAGGGGACAGAACTGACTCGTTTTTGGTACTGGCTACAAGAAGGGTGTTAAGTTAAAGAGATACGGGACCACACTGCAGAGTTGCGGACAAGCCGCAGATTTACCTAAAAGCTAATCTTCCATGATTGACGGTAACTAAAACTAAAATAGGAAAGGTGACCTAACGTTGGTCCAACTGAACTTTTTCTACCAGCGACTTTGTTATTTCCTCCCGGGAGCTTTCGGTCAGGCTACCTTTTCCGCGTACCCTCCGTACGTTATATGGTGTTCCTACAAGTTGGACGACCCTTAGGCTTACAGAACTTCTTCTTCTATCGATGGCTGCGTTTCAAACCCGAAACTCAATCTGCCCGAGGAGTCTTCTTCTCGGCGGTGGCAGCAGTTCGGCCATGATTACCGGTGTTTCAATTCCGTGTGACTTCATAGTTTACCGCTAATGAGATAAGTTGCTCCAGTGTCGTGACTAGTGTCTTCTCGTTATTCTCCTGTTCCACAGTTTTTTCGCTAGAGTTGCTGCTGAGATCTCCAATTTCCTGGAAACAATTTCCCGCCTGGCTGGGTTGGTTTCCATGTCGCCTACTAGATGTGCGGTAATACTGCCTAAAAATGCTGGAACCAGAAGCTGGGTTGGCCTCTGTGGGTGTGGACTCGGCCCTCGTTGCTTCCTTTCGTTGAGTGCGGAGAAAATCCTGCCTTAACATTCCTGGAGTCCCTCAGCAATTTCCAATATGTGATCTTTACAATTTTGAATGCAGCTAACCGGCTCTTCATTTCCTGTACGCTTCCTATCGCGTCTGGAGAAAACTCCTTAAGAATCGGCACCAATTCCCACTTTTGGAGATACCAAATCCAACGTTCGCCCATGAACAAGAAAAAATTTTCAATACAGCGGGAAAAAGTTATAGTGAGGGTTAAACAAAGCTCAAAAGTTTAAATTTGATAGCGAAAATGTGCATGTTTATTCAACAACGGTCTAGGAAACGAAAAGGATGGTAACCATAATAAGACGTAAGGCGTCGATTCAAATTAGCTTGACAGTGATTGAGAAAACTCAGCGGCACTTGTATTCAACCTTCTTGATATGATTCTGTTGACTGTACTGGTAATCGATTGTTATGGGTGGAAGAGAGACGATGACGAGAGCAAAAGAAGATGTCTGCGCTGTGGGGAGTATAAGTTAGCTTCTCCTTGTTTAGTACCCTTAAATCTTGCGATCTGACTGGCTTACCTATAGAGGGCTCACTCAATTTCTTTTTTCTCTCTCTTGTTTCTACTTGCTTTGCTTATGTATAGCTGGCTTATACCGTCCCTGCGGTGGTGTTGTTGATGAAAAGTTGATGAATTTCCATACAAATTTACTGATGAATTTTGTATGGGCATGTCCGCGAAATTCATCAACAAAAATTCATCATCTTTTCATCAACTTTTCATCAACAACACCGCCATATGTGTTGATGAATTACCAAAAATTCATCAACATTTATGCCAAAGATTAATCAACTTTTCATCAACAATTCATCAACAAATTATCAATAGTCCATTAAATATTTTTTAAATGTAATAATTGTTTATTATCATATAAAAGCAAAGATAATAGTAATAACAATACTAATAATAATAATTTAAAACTACAACATTTTTCTTTACGCTCTGTCAATGCATCTGCCTTCTTTCCTTCGTTAATTTTTTCCTTGCAGAGACAGTATGACCAACGGCATCTAGAAAAAATAAACCGTTTTATTTATTATCATTTAGTTATTGTTATTTTACACTGGTAAAAAACTATTTCACTGTCTATTATGTTAATAATTAGGAACACTTACCTGATAAATGTTGTAAATTGTAAATTAAACATAATTTTTCTTTAAAATTTGATTCTGCTTTTAGATTTCTCACTTACTAAAACGCAATTGACAAATGCGAGAAAAGACACGCGCTTCTCAGAAGAACAAAAAGAACACTGAGCCAGAACAACGATTTCTCTTTTTCTTGGTTTTGTTTTACACGGTCCCGTAGAATACTGTTAAGAGAGGGAGGGTGCGAGCGAGAGGGACTACCTAAACGCCACTCTTTGTTGATGAAAGACTGATTAAATTTTCATCTTTTCATCAACAAAATTGATCAACTTTTAATCATTCTTTCATTAACAATATTTGTACAAGAGAAACATGAGAGCGCGAGAGAGTCGGGTTTGACCCGAAGGCCGAAAGAGAGCGTCGGCTCGGTCGAAATCGACGTCGGCTGTTGATGAATCGTTGATGAATTTGACCTACTGATGAGTCGGGCTGGTGGGGTTGGTGTTGTGATCCATAAGGCCTCTCGGGCCTAAGCCTAACTATTTTTTTTTTTGTCACAATGTTATTAGGTGTATATATAATTCACATTTTATTAGATATGGATATTATTATTATCTATTATTAATAGTCCAATTTAAACCTGCAGAGGTATATTAACTTCGGTGTGCCCAATCTAGCTTTCTGTCCTGTATTGTTTAAAATACAATCTAATTTCAGCTACACACTGTACGAGAAGTCATGCGAAGGAAACTTTTTCTTCTCGAGCTCGGCAACTCTTTTTGCGTATCTATGTGTTATGTGAAGATTTTACAACACTGCCACCAGATAAGTTGACTACAATTGAAAATATTATATGCATTTAATTAGTAGTTCTTTTTTGTCCATAGGTTGGAGAGAACAGTGAGCAAAAACTTGATTAACCCCCTATTAGAAAAACGTAGGAAAAGCAAACTCATTTTTTTATAAGCGGTCAGCTGAACTTGTTTGGGTTTAAAAGAGACCTGGGAATTTACTTTCCCTTAGGGGGGGATATACAATAAAACCAAAATTTTTTGGACGAACATTATTTTTTCAAAACAGTTTATTATAAAAGAGTATGCTGTGAAAATGTTATATTCAATCAATTATATGCTAGATTTCGTAAAACTCATGATATGCTCTTGGTGCTGTATACTCAGTCTTACACTATTAAATGAACCTCCTAGCCGCAAAAAAACAGCAACTGGGGTGCAGCATGTAGGCGAATTCAAGCAACGAGCCGTGGGGTCTCAAAAGCCGCCTCCCTCGGCATAGGCCTTGACCTCAGGATTAAACCAAAGAGCCCTGAGATCGAGTACAAAAAAAGATTTGGCATCCGATTTGCCGCGGGAGTGACTGTTTCGTCGTTAATATCCGATTTGTCCCCTGGGGGGGGGGGGACAAATATCTAAAATAACGACCCCTTATAGCCCCGTTAATATATCCTCCAGGATATCAGGCCGACTACAGGCCGATGTCGGCACTATAGCTCTTCAGTCTGCCTTGCCGTAAGCCCTAATATCAGTACCACCTACGAAAGAAATATTCGTTTTGCGGCTGTCCCCTGCTCAGACATCGTGTGACGGTCTGTCGTGCCTCGGATAACTGCGGGACGTCCAGGATCCGTTAGGAATTAATTTGGTTCAGGCGTGGTTGCTGTAAGAGATTCCCGATCCAAATTACCAGGAAGAACACAGAGGGTTTAGGCCGTAAGCCTTCGCGCACACTATAGCATGAAAGAGGAGCTGACGGATGATTTTAAGAGTACCGTTATAGGCTTGTAAGAGAGGTTGAATTTTCTCCCCCGCGCACACTATGAGGTGAAGCTTACGCTGATAATTGTATTGGTAGTCATTAGGAAGTAATATAGATCAACTAAATAAGCTACGGTCAGCTTCTAAAAATCAAACATGTTTGTTCGATCAAACTGAGAGGAGGAAGATTATGGCTGATAAGGGCAGAACACCTTTCAGTGTGAGCACTCTCATAGAGAGTAGTGTGTTTGTTTCTGCGAGCTTATAACAGGAGTTTAAACTTCAGCCGTCAGCTCCTCCTTCATGCTATAGTGTGCGCGAGGCCTAAGAGTATAGTATCGGGTTTTATTGCGCCTATTCGGATACCGGTTGTGTCGAGATATCTGTGTCTGTGATCGAAGATCTGCTCTCGGAGGTACGTCTCTCGTCACCCATCTTCCGGCAGTGGGGTACCTATGAAAGAAACCGTGAGTGTAGGGCTCGAAAGCCGTCTCGGAAAGAAGTTGTCACCGTTATGTGCTAACTTGTTCTTTATTATTTCCTATTTATTTAAATAATGTGCGCGACACGCGTCACAATCGGACGCTGGGAAAATCAAAATTAAGGTGCAAAATTTTAAATTTTCTTATGCTAGGGACATTTCGTCTTTCAAAATAAGCCGAGCATTGACGAGTTTCATACCTAAATTATTTATCAAAATCAAACGTGCTGCTTCATGACCGATGTTAACCTTACGGGCAATCTCGCCGACACTGGCTTTTTGAACACGATGTTCATCACTTCTTTAATGGTATCCTCAGTGATAGACGACAAAAAACGAGTTTGAGTTTTTGATGGAATACATTCACCATTAACCTTTTGTAACATTCGCAATGATTAAGCAATCAAAATTATGCTCAAATCATTCTTTGTTTAACAATTTTCGCATTACTGAGGTTGACTAATTTCAACAGCTGGTGAAAACAAACTGGGCAACAGATTGCGCTTATTTTTGTATTATTATTGTAACTATGGACAGTACTAGTACTATGTACAGTCTAGTACTACAAAAAAAACTAAAAGTTTGTATACCCCTGCAAATGGCATTGGATCATTCATAATTTAATAATAATAATAATAATTTATCTATATCTAACATAATATGAAATACTTTCATTTTCATATTATTTTTATAGTGTTAAATTTTTTCTTAAATTTACAGTTTCACACTTTTCTTTACATTTACTGATCTTCCATATGGCAGCTATATAGCGATATAGTTTTCCGATTTTTATGAAATTAAAACTGAAATTCAACAATAACACAGAAGGCTTATATCTCAAAGTAGATGCAAATATGTTTAACTTAAAAAACAGGTTTAATGGGGTTGTTCCACTGCTACATATTTCAACATTCTCGGATATGTTCCGTATATTTTCATACAAATAAAATGAGGTCATTTAAAATATATGACCCATACATTTGCCATTCGCCCGAATATTTAGTCTTTTCACAAAATAGCCAAAAAATGATCCATTTTATTAGAAATTTCGAAGGGGCCTTCTCTTGGTTATGACTTTATGAACTGTTTTTGCAAAAATATTAATGAAAACTAGCTCAGCCACAGCATAATGCAACGCTCCGTAATTTATGACACAACAAAATGTATGCCTTGCATCCGAATCATAGTTCACTATTTTTAGATTGCCAGAAAATATTACCACGATTCGATTGGCGCAGATTAGCCACATATCCCAACCATAAAAGTACTCCCAAAATAATTA
Organism: Drosophila watanabei; assembly: GCA_008042575.1. Classification (NCBI taxonomy): domain Eukaryota; kingdom Metazoa; phylum Arthropoda; class Insecta; order Diptera; family Drosophilidae; genus Drosophila; species Drosophila watanabei. The sequence goes on along the minus strand of VNJS01018431.1, from coordinate 34,388 downwards.
AAAATAAAATAAATACGAAATTTAATTTCTTAAAGTTTGCTTTTATATACTCGTGTAAAATCGAGGACACTCCAAAAAGCCTTTAAACTGTGCGGTACTGCATTGAAAAGTGCACAAGGCACTAAAAATACACTAATACAATTAGAGGTTTTCTTAAAATAGGTGTCCTTTTTTCTTGAGCACCTGAAATCCGTCCAAATCTTTTGAAGAAGGCATCCACATTTTTTGAAGAAGGCATCCACATTTTCTGGTACGTCTTGTTCTCGGAAACGACCATCGCGACTGTAATCCAGTATAAATGCAGTATTCATCATGGATGTAACGGGAATAGACGTTGCTTTTTAAAAAGCTGTGGTGGCAATGGCAAGCGATCGCCATTGTATATCTTTGTGAGCACCTCTTTCTCGTCTTTCAAAACGGCCAGTATTTTGGCAGCATACCGCCGATAATGGCTATTTTCAGCAATCGAGCTACTATATCATATAGCTGCCATACAAACGATCGGTAAACGCGGAGAAAAATTACATTTTACTTTACATGTAAAATGTGACTCTGTAAAAATTGTATGAATATGAAAGTAGTTCATATTATATTATATTGGGATTGATTATAATTATATTTATATATATTTACAACTGGAATCTGCAAGGGTATACAAACTTCGGCGTGCCGAAGTTAGCTTCCCTTCTTGTTTTCTATTAATTTCCGTTTCACATCTCAGAGTGGATGAAGATATTTTGACAGAATGGTTATAATTTAACTTTAATTTAAAGTTTTCTACAAATTTTCGGAACGTTTCTATAGCAGTTATATATATATATATATATATATATATATATATCGTTCAACTATATCAGAACAATCCGGCTCGTTCCAACTTATATACTAGTGAGATATAAAAGACTATCTGATAGCTTCAAAACTGAGGGACTAAGTTGCGTAGAAGCAGACAGACGGATCGGCTGTTGATGCTGATCAAGAATATACATACTTTATAGGGTAGGAAATGCCTCCTTCACTGCCTTGCAAGCTTGTAAATTATAATACCCTGCAAGGCTATAAGAAAGGCTGAAAAATATATATATATTATTATATATATTAAGCATGACAGATTTCAGAAATGTTCTGGTCACAATGTATTGTTTGCTACAATTTGGATATAGATCTTTAATAAGAAAGTCAAATGCTAAATAATCAGACAATATCAATTTCAATTAAATTAAAAATAATATTAAATAAAAAAGAAAGAAATATTATTATATTACAAAAAATGTTATTTTCCCCTTGTTTGTAGTACAAATTCCATGCAAAAATTGACGATCAAATAGACAAAGCGAATGTAGCCATGACACAAGGTCTTAATGGTAAACTTATGTCAGTGCTAGAGTCGACTTTGTCGAAATTAGCCCGATATGATGAAGGCAGCCTAATCGGTTCGATTCTAAGCTTTACGAATGTCTCGAGCTCGGGCAAAGATCTTGGACAAGGCTATGTGAATTTCTTTCGGAATAATATGGATCAAATACGAGGCAAGATCGGCGATGATCTGTGGACATTGAATTTCTTTGAACATTGGTATAGCCAGCAAGTAAACATGCTTTGCAATTGGTTATCGGAGCGATTGGATCATTCTCTTCATTATGCACAAGTTTCATCAATTTCTCATATTATTAAGGTGAGTTTTTATTAACAAGTACAATTCATTAAAAAAAAAATAATAATAATTATGTGGAGAATGAGTTTTGGAAAATCAGTCCCGCATCAATACATATTTGTTTATATTTGTATGTAATTTCATCATTTTAGAAAATATATTCCGACTTTGAACTGCAGGGAGTATTGGAAGATAAACTAAATTCAAAGGCATATCAGGCGGTCGCCCAACGTATGGCCACCGAGGAAGCAACTTGTGCTCTAACAATGCCCGATGTGGCTGAAGGCGATGAGTAAGTTTATTACTTGAATAAAAAAATATACATACATATCCATTTTAAATTTTTATTAAAAAAATAATAATATATAAATATTCATTTTAAATTTGTATAAAAAAAAATAATAAAAATTAAATAAAATAAAAAAAAAATAACTTATGTGTTCCAGGTATAATAATATTAATGCAAATAAATTTATTTACAGACCCTGTGAAGACCTTCGCGAAGGTGACGAAGAAGATAATGGCGATGAATCTACCTCTAATATTCCAAGAGGCTTACCAAAGCCAAAAGTCGCAGCGGCTCAGGCGGCCGCTGTTACTAATGTCGTGGCCGGTCGTGTGGGAAATTTATTGGGAAAAGGCATTGGCGGACTAAGCTCAAAACTGGGTAGTGGCAGTTGGTTTTAATATGTGCAAAAGTCTTTAGAAAATCAATTTTGAATTCAATTTGTGTATTATTCTATTCCCCAGAAATTATTTAATGCTAATAATTTATACAACTTTCTTAAATAGGTTTTTAGGAAAAACTTTGAAGGGCATGAAGTCTATATATTTATATACGATATATGTATGTATATTTCCAAATATCACTTATATATTTGCTATAGTACGCCTAGTAGCCCAGAACGGTACTTCGTTCTATTTAAATACTAGTTTACTTTGTTTTAAGACTTCTTAAAAATAAATCTATATAAATATTACTCTATAGCCTGAATATATTTGGTTTTCATAATATAAATATTTAATATTAAGTATTTAAACGAGCGGCTGCCAGCAAAACTACTTGTTTTATTTAAATTGAAAAAAAAAACACTTTTCTGTTTAATATTATTATATGTATTATATATATATATATGTATGTTTTTAGCTCATCAGCTGACTGAAAAATTAAGCAGACCCTTCTTGTAAGTTATATTTCCATTTTCCGAAAATTAAAGCCTGGTCGCAAAATATAATAGGAGAGCGTTACATAACTTTTAATGAATTAAACCAACGTCAGGGGATTTCATATAATAAGTTATGCTGTATTATTTACTTGATTCATTAAAAAAAAGTTGAATTGTTTTTGTACATTTCTCTACCTCTGACATTAAAACACAACAATTAAAGAAATAAACCTTGAAAACCGCACAGCAACGATAGTATATATCAGGTGTGGGCACGTGCAGAGCCAGACAAAAAAACAACCAACATCAGTCTGGCCGAGAGCTTGAGCAAACGATCTTCATGTGTGTCGTAAAATACAAGAGGTTTGGTATTATTTTTGTAAAGTTTCACACGACCGTTTGATGTGACTTGTAGGCGCCGCCCAAAAACATTACTTAAAGCTGCGAAAGGTAAAAAATTTGCGTTCTTACCTAGGATATGGATAGTTTGGATTCAACAAGGTCCCAATGATGGAAATATATCGCCACCATATATTCAACACAAGTCGTGTTATTTACCATTATTCCTCCTTTATATGTAAAATCTATTTATGTTTGAAGGCTTGAAAACCCACGATTCAACTAGAAAGGAAAGCTAAAATCGAACCAAAAGAAAAACTAACAGAAGATAAATAAAACATTTATACATATCATTATACCCTTGCAGGGTATTATAATTTCAGTCAGAAGTTTGCAACGCTGTGTAGGAGTCAGCATTAACAGCCGAGTCGATCTAGCCATGTCCGTCTGTCCTTCTGTCCGTTTCTACGCAAACTAGTCCCTCACTTTTGAAGCTAACTGAATGAAACTTTGCAGATAGTCTTCTATATACTCTCACTCGTAAATAAGTCGGAACGGGCCGGATCGGACGACTATAGAATATACATACATACAAAATGATCCGTAAATTTTTAGAAAACAAATTATAACTTCACAGTTTATATTTATAGTTTTCCAATTATTGAACCTATCATGCTATTCTAAGTTTTATCTATCTTTTAGTTAACGTAAATGTAAGACATTTGCAATATGTAACAATTTTAAAATTTTTGCCGAGAAGATATACCCTAAATCGATTAAGTGAATAATTGATCGTTCCCAAATCGACTGTGTCAGTTGTACGCTTGGAGAAATAATATATTGGGTGGAATCGCCCATCGCTTTTCATTTGCATTAATATTGACCCAAAACCAATTAAACTCGCGTCCTAGTGCAGATTGCTTTAGCTGTTGGTTTGTAAAAATCAAGTAAAGGCGAGTCTATAAACTTTCCCTTAGAACTTTAAACGTCTTTAGCTAAAATTTCCAAAGCGAAAATTTGTCGATGTATAGTAACGACGTAAACAGGTTGTCCACAATGTAAAAGTCTTTAATAATTTTATGAAATACAAAATACTAGTGACCTTGTTTTGTAGGTAGTAGATAATTTTGAACAACGGATATGCCTGTACTATCAATTCGCTCCGGTCAATAAGTGCCACGAGCAAACGTCCTTTGGTCACCTTACTGATCCTCAGGTCCTTTTTGAGCGGCTTCTTCGTTTTGGGTGGGGGGCCTGCATGCTTGGGCCGCTTACTCGCCGGAGCACCCTTTGAGGCACTTTCAGCGGAGCGTTGCATCTTGCTGGCAAGCATCTTCTCCACCTTGTTGGCGAGTCCGCCTATCGACACTATGTGGGAAAGTTTGGCGTAGTGAAGTCGATCTCTTTTTGATCCTTTTCTCGGCCCATGCTAGCTTTGACTTTTCTCTCTCTGGATGCCAAGGGCCATTGAATACCGTGCCTTGGCCCTTTTCCCGGGATAATACACTGCTCATTGCCCATCCGGCGCCTTAGTGGAGGGTTAAACTGGAGAATTTACGCCAGCCGGCCTACGTAGTAAGCTTGTAAACTTGTATTCTGATAGTTTTTCGGGTGCGTCTGAGATTATTGCCTTCACAGAAGCCAGGTTGCAGCCGGAGATACTAAGCTCCAAAGTTTTCCAGCTGTGTTTATGGTATACCGGCCTGTCAGACGTTGCGGTAGAGTTCTTATAGAGGTTGACTCCACACTCAAGTCTGAACTACTAACGTTCGAGGAATCCATTGATATTGTGGTCCTTCGAGAGAAGCTATCAGTTTGAGTATGTGTGAGAAGGCTTAGATGCCCGGCAAATAGTACATAAACTAATTGCCTTTGAGTTTTCGCAACTAGCACTTAAACTTGGTGGACTGCGGTTGAGGTTGGTAGAGTAAAATGCCGTTGAGTTGAAGACGATTACATACTGACTTTTAGTCCCATTCCACTGGTACATATTTAAATGTAAAAATGTCAGTTGATTCCATTGCTACATTTACATTATTCGGCGACATGTGAATTGACTTTGTTTATTTGAAGTCTGACGTGTAAAATAAAAATAAACTGAATATTGAACAAAATAAGTGAGATTGCTGAAAATAGCCATTATCGGCGGTATGCTGCCAAAATACTGGCCGTTTTGAAAGACGAGAAAGAGGTGCTCGCGAAGATATACAATGGCGATCGATTGCCATTGCCAGCTTTATAAAAGGCAACGCCAATTCCCGTTACCTCCATAATGAATACTGCATTTATACTGGATTACAAAGTCGCGATAGTCGTTTCCGGGAACAAGACGTACCAGAAAATGTGGATGCCTTCTTTAAAAAGAGCTTTCGCGTAATGGAGAGCATTTCACTACGTTTGTTGACGGATTTCAGGTGCTCGAGAAAAAAGGACACCAATTTTAAGAACGCCTCTCATTGTATTAGTGTATTTTTAGTGGCTTGTGCACTCTTAAATGCAGTACCGCACAGTTTAAAGGCTTTTTGGAGTGTCCTCGATTTTACACGAGTATATAAAAGCAAACTTTAAGAAATTAAATTTCGTATTTATTTTATTTTTAATCATTTTGGGAGTACTTTTATGGTTGGGATATGTGGCTAATCTGCGCCAATCGAATCGTGGTAATATTTTCTGGCCATCGAAAAATAGTGAACTATGATTCGGATGCAAGGCATCCGAGCGTTGCATTATGCTGTGGCTGAGCTAGTTTTTATTATTATTTTTGCAAAAACAGTTCATAAAGTCATAACCAAGAAGGGTAAGAGAAGGCCCCTTCGAAATTTCTTATAAAATGGGTCATTTTTTGGCTATTTTGTCAAAAAGCTAGATAAATATTCGGGGCGAATGGCAAATGTATGGGTCATATATTTTAAATGACCTCATTTTATTTGTATGAAAATATACGGAACATATCCGAGAATGTTGAAATATGTAGCAGTGGAACAACCCCATTTATTGGTAAAAATATAACGGTATTCATAGCTAAAAGTGGATAACAAATATGCTTACAGAATTTAGTGTGAAAGAGTAATATAGGTTGCTGTGTTGCTTATCGTCGTCAGCAGAATATACATATGCGCTTGACCTTAATTGTGGCTTTATATGATATTGCTGCGACTGACGAATTACAAATTATATATTATTGCTATTAGCGTAATTATTGTCGCGACCTAACATTCTCCCGGCCGTTGAACGGATGTTCAACCGTCGCTGATGTCGAACGCAAAATTCCATGGGGTAGGTTCGGGTGTTGGCTGCTCACTTGTTGTCCGGGGCTTGGAACTTCGTCGTCGTGGTTTCCAATTGCTGCGTCGTTGTCTTATACCAACTGCAACGATCAGTATAATTGATACTGCTGGGCCACGTAGCCCGCTATTTGATGATGCTGTACAGCGCTGACTTCATTCTCCCATTTTGCATTCTTCAGTTTGGCCAGCTGCTATTGTAGGACATCTAATTCGCCTAGTTCGGCATCAGCTGCCTTGGTTGTAGCTTCTTTAACTGGTTTTGATGTCTCTTCTACGTTGATCTGGGTGATGTTGCCAAAACGGACATATGTTGATCTTGTCTCACTGAGCTGAGTGCTGAATGTGCTAACACTGATTTTTGAGTTGCGCGCAGTGCAACCTGCATCGAGTGATAACAAGCCCTTGCACACAGCATGAAGTTCGATTGGACTGTGGGTTGCAAACATTCATCTGTTTCGTTTATGTGTTGCTGACTATATTAGATCGGCTTTCGATTGAACCATCTCACATATTGTTTCAGTCTTGTTGTTGAATAACTGAAATTCACATCGATTGTCCAAGCTAAATGTAGCCTGATGACTAATGCATATGTGCTCATCATTTGGTTGTTGTAGACATTGTTCAAACTTGTCTTTAGTTAGTCCCATGAACTAATCTCTATGGGCATTGACGGTTATGATCTCTGTTTTAAGCTTAAATTTATGCCAGTTTCCTTCCTTCTATACTGGGATGGGGATGATGCTAAATACTTCTTGCTGTGCCGTGGACACTAACGGTAGTGTTATTTTGAAGACAACATGGTCCGTAGTGGTTGTTCCCTCGTCATGCATGATTCTATACAGTTGAATAACACCCTTGAATGATACTGGCAGCTGTTGATCCGGCGGGATATGCTCCCTAATCTGATCGAGTTGATCCCTCAACTGTTTAGGAGACACTTGATCCCTC
>VNJS01018431.1:0-26648 GCA_008042575.1 Drosophila watanabei | reverse complement strand
TGAATTCGCCATGTTACCGCCTATATTCAGTGGTGATCTGCGCTGCCGTGAGTGGTTAATCAGCTCATTTCCGGATTGTAACTCGCTGTTTAAATGTTAAAAAATGCGCATATATAGAGTTATAGGCATTGATGTTTCGTAATTCTGAACACTTATGTTTGAGTTCAGCTATGCCCGCAGTCAATATTCCCATATCACTCCAATATGGCTGAAAGTCATAGTACACTATGATATTCCATTCTGAAATCGCCATTCTTGAGGTCCCAATTCGTTCAACGAATATTCCTGGCTGATTTGCGAAATGTGTGCAACTTGCTTGTTGTGCCATTGCTAGTGGTAGAATAAGTAACATTGCCAGCAGCGTCGGACGAATCGGAGCTGACACCTTCCTCTTTTGTGTTGGCATTTTTTCAGCCGGCGTCGTATCTTCGATGGCGCTGTGAGGACGTTTGATGGCTTAATTTTCTTTTAATAGCGGAGCAAGACGAGTTACTGGTCGTTTGAAGATCCCAGATGCATTCTTCACATCTACTCTTGGACATGGTTGTCCTTACCGGGATACGTCTTCACTATTCGTCCCATCGGCCAGCTCATCACCGCACTATGGGTAGAAAACCCGATTTTGGTGCATAAACCTATTTATTTTCCTAATGATTTTTTATAAATGGCCCATACTTGTCGAATCTAGATATCTTTATTTGAAAAAAAAAAAACAGCCTCCCAAAAAATTTTTATGGCAACTCTGTAGTGTTGACACTCCAGCAAAGTCAGCTGTTTGAGAGACTTTGTAATGTCGTGAAATTGGCGCGAAAAATGGTCAAACTTTGCGTGCTTGTTGTTTTGTGTGAAAAAAAAGTTTTATAAATCTAAAAATGGAAATTCCTTGCGAAGGTATTTATTAATGCAAATTAGCTTAGACATTTGTTTTTATGTGTCTTGTTGTCCACCTGTGAACTGTTTTATATGTGTATCTTTATTGTTTTGAACTAACAATTGTGTTTGTGTTTTGTAGAGTATAACTTATTAATAGCACAAGAGTAAGTACGAGAAACTAATTACTTAAATGTCCTTATTGTCATACAACTAAGCATTTTTGCTCCTTTTTGCAAAACTTGCGTTTATGTAGGTACATATGTGCTTGGTCACGGGGCTCTTCTTTCAGTTTGGGAAAGCCGGGTTGTAGCCGGGTTGACAATATGTCAGATGTTTTTCACAGATCCATGGATTCGTCTGATCCCTTGCTGTCTAGTGTTTGCTTAAAAAAAAAAAACAATAGGATGCCGCTGCCAGCAGAGGTTGTAGGTCTTTTGGATTCGCCAATCATATCCCCAAGTGTTGGCCACAAAGAAGGAAGTCCACCCCAAAGCTCGTGTGGAGAAGACATAGATGAAGAAAATTGTAACGATGATGTAAGTGACACATTTGAAATAGAATTTGAACCAGACGATATTGAAAACTAAATAAAAAACAAGGAAAAAATAAAAAAGTAAGTTAAAATTGTTGAGTTATTAAAAAAGTGTAATCCAATTTTTTTTTCAGTGTTAATCAAATTTAACAATGGATCTCAAATATATTACCGATTTGTTTTATTTTTCTAGAAATAATAATAATAAAAAATACCAAATGGGATTGAATTCATAATTTTAAAAAATTACTTATTTAAAAATGCATTTTTAACCACTGTGTCAACTGTACATTACATTAAAAAAAAAAACAAAAACCAAAATTTTTTTTTATGTTCAAGTAATACACCAAAAAAGTTTCAAGTCAATATCTTATAAACTAGAGTTTATGCACCAAAAACGGTTTGTTTGCCCATAGTGCACGGGCACGTTGTCTTCCTTACTAGTACTAGTAGTCCTTCCTTCACGTCTTGTGACATGGTTTCCACTTATTACGCATTTGGAGCTCTTGTAAATACTCCATAGACCATTGATCCCAGAACATTTGCTGGACACTAATTCCCATCTCTTCACTAACGTCTTCCTGGTGAAGGGAGATTTGCATCGGGAGGAGCCGTCAACGGTTCACCAATCAGAAAATGACCAGGAGTCAGAGCTGATGTGTTGGATCAGGTGACATTGGTGTTAGGGGTCGAGAGTTGAGGATGCCTTCGACTTCCACGACTACGGTGTTTAGCTCCTCAAATGTTAACGAAGCTGTAGCGGTGACTGATATCAGCTTCGCTGATTTTACCGCCCTTCTCAAAGGCCGCCAAAAGATGGTGCCCGGGGCGGTATGAATTTAAACTCCACTTGCCTTTTATTGCAATGGTTTATGATCTGCGCTTGAGCTCTGTCGGTGAAGATAGTTTCTTCTAACGCCTTCAATTGATTGTTAGCACCGACAAAATTTGTTGCATTGTCGCAATGAATGGTCTGACATTTTCCACGTCGACCCAAGAATCGTCGAAGAGCAGCTAAAAATGCATCTGTTGTTAAGTCACTGACCATCTCTAGATGTACTGCCTTCGTTGCAAAACAGCAAAAAACTACAATGTATGCCTTATCGGGTCTTTTTCCACGAATCTTGTGGTGAATCCAAATTGGTTCACAGTAGTGAACACCAGAGTTGAAGAACGGAAGAGACTGTGTTACTCGGTCCGCTGGTAGGTTGCCCATGATCTGTTGCATTAATTTGGGCCGTGCTCTTGTACATCTGACACAGCTGTGAATAATGCTCCGTGCCATTGTTTTATCATTCAGAATCCAATATTGTTGTCTGACAATGGCTCTCAGTGATTGAGCCCCGCAATGCATGTTCTCTTCATGCATCTCTCGCAACAGATTCTTCACGAGAGTATCGTTGTATGGAAGCAAAATTTGATGTTTTGCGTTATACGGAAGGTTAGATTCTTCCAATCTACCTCCGACCCTGATCAGTCCATCATTGATTAGAGGAGAAAGGGACACGGTCGAGCTCTTTTTGTCCACCGTTTTGTGGATACGAAGTCGTTTGTACTCGCTACTGAAGTCAATTTGCTGAATGGTCCGCAGGATGATGGTCCTTGCATTAGTCAATTCACTGACACACAGTGTGGTTGTGGGTAATCTGTTTTTCTTGTTGCAGAACCGCATCATATAAGCTACAATACATTGTAGTTTATTGAAAGAGTTGCTGTGATTGCAATTGTAGACTACACGGTCAAGCTCATCTTGACTAGTTGGCAGGCTAACTTGTTTAGACTTGCGTTATAGATCGCTGGGGGTGATCGTTGGTACTTAACACTATTTGTCGCGAGAACCATATAGGAATAGCGGTCCATATAGCCAGAGATTGTGTTTCGCTAATTTACTGGCGGCAATTCCTCTTGATAGTACATCTGCTGGATTGTTAGCCGATGACACGTGACGCCATTGAGATTGGTCTGAAACAGCTTAAGTTTTTGCGATTCGATTTGCCACGAACGTATAGTACGATGACGCTGATGCGTTTATCCAGGACAGAACCACAGCTGAATCTGACCATAGATATCCAGGAACACTTTCATTTGGTATCCGTAAGTCTTCCCGCACCCTGTGGGTTAGCTCTGCTCCCAAGACTGCGGCGCATAATTCTAGGCGCGGTAATGTTTCTTTTGCTGTTGGTGCTACTCTTGACTTTGAGCAAAACAGCCGAACAGATACTTGATTTTTCTTATATGTACCGCGGATATACATTGCCGCTCTTTGTCGGCGACATGCCGATATAAGTTTGCACACAGGCTGCTGTATGCTGGCAGCGTCTGTGTTCCCCTAGGCATGGCTCGTAGTTTGAGCCAATGTGACGATTATGACTTTTCTATACTTGTCATATGACTCTTGATAGACTTTATGGAAGCTCAAATATTCTGAGGTCGTATACTTCTCAAGAATATTACGATCATTGTCCGCAAATCGATTCCACGCTTCATCGATTGCGGCCAACTTTGATTAATAGTAAGTTGGATTTAGCTTTCTTTCCGCTTAATCCTTCTTGAAGTTGCGGATAAGTTTCGAGATCTCTTGACTGATCTGTTCGTGCAAGTCTAACGCCTCTGTGACTGCTTGCTTCTCCTTGTTAGTCATATTGAAACTTGTTTAATTTCTTACCGATGGGAGTGTTTTATTCGCTTGATATCTAAATACGCTCCCATTCTCAACCGTTGGTGGTCGAAGAAATTATCAAGTGTTCAATATATTTGGGGGATTTACTAGAAGCTGAGTTCTAGCAAATGGATCTTTTTCGAAACTTTGAGCGTGCAGGAAGATTCCCAAGAGTTACGGAACTTTTCCTGTCGGGGTCACCAAAAATGTTTGTGTATATGTGAGGAGGCTTAGATGCCTGGCAAATAGTACATAAACTAATTGCCTTTGAGTTGTCGCAACTAGCACTTGAACTAGGTGAACTGCGGTTGAGGTTGGTAGAGTAAAATGCCTTTGAGTTGAAGAAGATTACTGACTTAGTTGGTAACAAGAAAGGAAGCTAACTTCGGCGCGCCGAAGTTTGTATACCCTTGCAGATTCCAATTGTATAAATTGTAATCTATTCCAATATAATATAATATGAACTAATTTCATATACACACAATTTTTAGAGTTTTACATTTTTTTTAACATTTTTTCACATTTTTACATGTAAAGTAAAATGTAATTTTTCTCCACGTTTACCGATCGTTTGTATGGCAGCTTTATGATATAGTCGTCCGATTCTTATGAAATTTACAACAAAATTCTGAAAAAATATGAAATACTAGTATCTCAAAATAGAAGAAATTATGTTAAAAACTGACAAAGCTATAACTTTTTTTTATGAAAATTTTACGACCGTTCCTATGGCAGCTATATGATATAGTAGTCCGATTTTTATAAAATTGAATCCGAAAATCTAGAATAATATATATAGCTTATAACCGAGAGTTGATCAAGATATGTTAAAAAACAGTCAAGTTATAATATGCTTATGCTTACACAATTTAGTGTGAAAGAGTAATGTAGGTTGCTGTGTTTTTCTTTATCGAATATGCGGAAATGAAACCATTGCCCCATTCCACTTGATTCGTCGTCAGTAGAATACACATATCCGCTACCTGGTAACTTTACTTTATTGTGGCTTTATATGATATTGCTGCGACTGACGAATTACAAATTATGTATTATTGCTATTGTCGTAAACTCATTGAAACACACAATTTCAGACGTTAATATTCACCTCCCATAAATACACTGTTAACTTCAACACAACATGATTACAACCATGTCCGAAATTTCTTCGAACGCTTGCTTGACCTTTGTTTTGCCTTTGATCCGAAGAAAGTTAGTTTAGGTGACAAAACCGAAGATCCCTGGTATCTTACTTTCCTTTTTCGCAAGACAGACTTCGAACCACTGAATAATTTAACATTTTAATTTAATTGGTATGATCTATAAGTGTGCACTGACTTGGTTTATGAAGTAAATATGAAATGAATTTCTTTTTTACTTAATGTGTCTCGTTATACTATCCGTCAGTCTTAAATAAGCCTCCTTGTTTACTAATTGACTGCCTTTCAAATTCCCCTAGTGACCCCAGCTGGTGCGCACCGAAGTGTCTGGCTCTAATTTGGTTGAGGGCCAGGCAGTAACACAATAGATGCTTCGATGTCTCCTGGTCACTTAATTCCTTGCAGCTTCTGCATTGCGGATTATATGGTAGTTCCATCATGCAGGTTTGCGTGCCTATAGGCCAGTGGCCGGTGATGGTTGCCGTTTCCTTCCTGATGTCCTTTTTCCACTTGGAGATCAGCTTAGCGGTCCGTTTCCTGTTAAATTCTGGCCAACAAAGTTTTGATCTTCTGTGCTCTGTCTTCGACCATTCCCCGCTGGCTAGTAGTTTGAAATGGTCATGAATTTCCGTCTGAACCGAGTTTATTGACTATCTTTTGTTGTTGAGTTTTCTTCTGACCCTTTCCTGGCAATCTTATCGGCTTTTTCGTTTCCGGCGATGTCATTATGTCCGGGTACCCAGGCTATTTGTACCCTGTTGTCTTCTGTGAGTCTGTTTAGTGTCCCTTTGGATTCGACCACTAGTTTCGATGTAGTCCGTCCGATTGCAAGAGATTTGATCGACGCTTGGATATCCTCACCTTGGTCTCGAGCTAGCGAAAGTTCAGCAGATTTCAGTATCGCGAAAACCTCTGCCTAGAAAACTGTCGCTGACTCTGGGAGGTGGAAGTATTCCTCCTTACAGCTCTCGGCGAAGATTCCCCTACCCCGTAGTTTATCCGGTTCGGATACCCTCTCTTCCAATCTTCCCTTGTAGGACATATTTTACCAATTCGCAGTTTGGTTGTCATGTAGTTTGTGTCTTCTGACATCCGATAGTTTATCTCGCTCAGAACCCTGCAGTGCCCGGTGTGGTAGTCTTTCCATCTTTAACTAGCCTTTAGTCGTACCGCGTTTTGGGCTGCAGTGTTTCTGATGAAATGCTCTATCGGTATTATATTCAAGATGGCATTCAGCGCTGCCACGGGGCATGATTTTAGTGCTCCCGTGGCACCTGCGCATACCGATCTTTGTATCCTAGTGAGTTTTTGGATGCTGTAGGCCATTCTTAATGCTAGCCGCCATACTAGTGCTCCGTAAGTGAGTATGGGTCTTACAACCGATGTGTAAAGCCATATTATCCTGGGGTGAATCCCCCAGTTCTTTCGAAACATTTTCCTACAGGAATTGAATGCTATGCTCGCTTTATTGACTCTTTCGTAGATGTTCTGTTTCCATGACAGTTTCGCATCCAGAATCACTTCCAAATAATGTGCCTGATGTGATATCTCCAGTTCTATACCACTTATCTTTGGTTTTGTAAAGCTGGGGACTTTTGTTCTCCTCATGAAGCGAATAGGACTACGTTGTCTGCGTATGCAACTACTTTTACTCCTTTGGTGTTGAATGTTTTTAGTATGTTGGTAATGTAAATTAGCCATTGCAGTAGGGACAGGACTTTCTCCTGAGGTGTGCCCCTCTTCTCAAATCTTGTATGATGACTGCCACTCAGTTCGGCTGTTATCCTTCTGCTCGTCAGCATTATCTGGCTGTTGCCTTCAATAACGTGTTGCTGACTCCGGGCGCCCACCGTGCAGTACCTCCGGCGGTGGTTCCTCCGGCGATGCAAACTTAGGCGATGGTACCTCCGGCCCACAGTAGCGCCTTTTCTCATTTTACGTTGCAAAAATCATAACTTTTGAACCGAATAAGATAACACATTTTAAACGCCATTTGACAGGTTATTGTTGTAAAATTTACATATGTATTGAAAAATATGCCACGCCGCCCATCCATTCGTCTTTTTATAGGGTGTCAAAGTGAAAAAATAGTTTTTTTTTCTGTGAAGACAATTTTAAAAAAATATTTTGAAATTGTTTGAAATGCCGTGAAGTAATCATCGCCGACCTTATAAAGTATATATATTCTTGATCAGCATCAAAAGCCGAGTCGATCTAGCCATGTCCGTCTGTCCGTCCGTTTCTACGCAAACTAGTCCCTCAGTTTTGAATGTTTTCAATGAAACTGTGCAGATAGACTATACTATACTATACTAATCTCACTCGTACATATGTCGGAACGGGCCAGATCGGACGACTATATCATATAGCTGCCATACAAACGATCCGTAAATTTGTAGAAAAACAAATTATAACTTCACTGTTTTTTAACAAATCTTGGTCAACTCTCGGTTATAAGCTTTATATATATTGTTTCAGATTTTCGATTTAATTTTATAAAAACCGGACTACATTATCACATAGCTGCCATAGGAACGGTCAGAAAATTTTTAGAAAAAAATATTATAGCTTTGTCTTTTTATACCCTTGCAGGGTATTATATAATTTCAGTCAGAAGTTTGCAACGCAGTGAAGGAGTCATCTCCGACCCTATAAAGTTTATATATTCTTGATCAGCATCAACAGCCGAGTCGATCTAGCCATGTCCGTCTGTCCGTCCGTCTGTCCGTCTGTCCGATTATACGCGAACTACTCCCTCAGTTTTAAAGCTATCTGAATGAAACTTTGTAGGTAGTCTTCTATATAGTCTCACTCGTACATAAGTCGGAACGAGCCGAATCGGTCAACTATATCATATAGCTGCCATACAACCGATCCGTAAATTTGTTGAAAAAAAATTATAACTTCACTGGTTTTCAATATATCTTGATTAAATCTCGGCTATGAGCTTTTTATATTATTCTTGATTTTAAGATTTAATTTTATAAAAATCGGACTACTATATCATATAGCTGCCATAGAAACGGCCGAGAAATTTTTAGAAAAAAAATTTTAGCTTTGTCAGTTTTCAACATAATTTCTTCTACTTCAAGATACTAGTATTTTTTATATTTTTTCAGAATTTTGTTGTAAATTTTATAAGAATCGGACGACTATATCATATAGCTGCCATACAAACGATCGCTATATGTGAAGGTAAATTACATTTTACTTTACATGTAAAAATGTAAAATAATGTAAAACTGTACAAATTGTATAAATATGAAAGTAATTTATATTATATTATATTGGGATAGATTATAATTTATACAATTGGAATCTGCAAGGGTATACCAACTTCGGCGTGCCGAAGTTAGCTTCCTTTCTTGTTGTAACATAATTTCTTCTACTTTTAGCTACTAGTATTTCATATTTTTTTTAGAATTTTGTTGGGAATTTCATAAGAATCGGACGACTATATCATATAGCTACCATACGAACGATTGGTAAATGTGGAGAAAAATAAATTTTTACTTTACATGTAAAAATGTAAAATATGTAAAAAAAAAATGTTAAACTGTAAAATTGTATGAATATGAAAATAGTTTATATAATATTATATTGGGATAGATTATAATTTATACAATTGGAATCTGCAAGGGTATATCTACTTCGGCGTGCCGAAGTTAGCTTTCTTTCTTGTTTGTATTATTATTATTAAAAAAAAACAAATGTAAAGGAACGATTTTTCATTCAATATAAAAAAACATTAACAAATTTTAAAAAAATTGAACACTAATAAGATATTTTTTTTTTGTATTTTGGTATATTTTACCCCTGAGTTGCTTGGGTTTATGCCGTTGCATTTTCGCAGACGAAGCGCAGCCGATGTAAGTTGATTTTGGTCCAAAAAATATCCACAAAAGTCGCAGTTATAGTGTACTAGGTGGCTTTCACCAGCTTCAGAAGTTATAGACTACTTTAGCCAGAAAGAGTGAAAATAAACTGGAAACCTGGAAGGTAGCGATTTACCTGTGCAAGCCCAAACCCAACTGCCGTTTATTTTCAGCTTAGTTTAAAGGTAAAGGTAATCATTAAGGCATCGTGCACACTATCGCATGAAAAGGAAGCTGACGGCTGAAGCTTAAACTCCGGTTATAAGCTTGCAGAAACAAACACACTACTCTCTATGAGAGGTGTGCGCACTTTCATAGAGAGTATTATGTTATAGTGTGCGCTATAGTGTGCGCGGGCCTTAAAGAGTAATGCTACCTGGAAGTCGACCATTTTTCATTTTTTTCTCCTATGATGCAAAAGTAAAAATATTTTTCTAGTTTGAATGTTTATATCTTCTAAAAAAAAACTCTAAAAATTGTATATGATTTTATTGTAGATTCTTAATCCTTGGGAAATTCTCTGTCGATTAAGTATGGTAAAAGTTGTTTTTGCGACATCGACTTATTTGATTTTTCTAGAGGAGCTACTGTGCGGCGGTCACAGTCTCAGCGTCGTCATTCATCATCCCTGGACCCCAACCTTCTACTACTTTCGGAGTTGCTCAACGGAGACCGGTGCCTTTAGCTGGCGTTGCTCCTAAAACACCGATTTTTGTTTCCCGCCTCAATCCAGGTGCTTCTGAAATGTTTCTGCTACCGAATTTACTGTCTCTAGGTTCAATTTTAAACATATATCTTCGTTTAAAATTTCACTTTCTGATGTATTGTTTAGTAGGGTTCTTAATACTTCTGTATAGGCTGAACATGCCATCGTTCATGAATTCGTGAATAAAAGTAAACCTCGGGCTCATGAGCCTCAGACTCCCTTAACTAGGCCTCCAAAAAACGAACTGATTCGTTTTTCATACACTATAAAAGTGTTCGTAGTTTACTAGCGTAACTCAGTAAACTACACATAAATAGTGTCTCCTTTATGGCCAATGTTATTGCCTTTCCAGAAACGTGGCTTAACTCCTCAGTCTCTGTGTTGTCTATAGGCGTGACCGTCCAATACGCATCGGCGGCGGTGTTCTCATCGCGGTTAGGTCCGATTTTGCTTTTAATTTGGTTTCGATAACTGACATAGATAGCTCTTTAGAATTTGTTGCCGTTCGTATTCAAGTTTATGACTATTTTGTTGATGTTTCATGTACATTCCTACTCGGTCTGACGCTAATATATATCTAAAACACTTATCTGTAATGCACAGAACTCATTCTAATCTCGGGGCTAATGACCATTTCATTGTCTTGGGTGACTTCAACCTACCTTCTATATCTTAGATGCCCTCCCCTAACTCTAATGTTCTCATTCCCACTACACATCATGATTTAATTCACGGTCTTATTGATCTTTCATTGGGACAATTGAATTTTATAAGGAATTGTTGTGATAATGTTTTAGACCTTATTTTTGCGACCAAGTTTGCCAACGCTTGTGTCTCAAGAACTAACCATCATTCCTTCCCTGAGCACGATTATTACCCCACACTGGAGATAACTCTAGAAGTTTTGACTCCTTTACTACCATGTTCTGTAGCTGAACCAGCAACTTATCGCTGCTTTCGCAGAGCAAATTTTTCTGACTTTAACACATATTTATCGTCAGTCGATTGGACTTTTGTGGACTTCTCTACTGACGATCTCTTAAACATGGTTGAGCGTTTCTATGTCGTTCTTTATTTTGCCTTTGACATGTATGTTCCATTGTTTCCCTCTCCTGACGTCTCGCGTTAGCCTCCCTAGTTTTCCCGTCGACATTCTTATCTTGAAAAAGGGGAGGTCAAGACTTTTTAAAAATTTAGACGAACCGGGCTGCAAGTCGACCGCGCAAATATTTAACTGCTCGCTCTGACTTCCTGACTCACAATTCCGAATGTTAAAAAGTTACCTAAATCGATGTAGAAATGAGTTTCAGGCTAATACTAAGCAATTTTATGGGTTTGTGAGTTTTAACGAAAATCTCAAATTTTCATATCTGGTCTTCATCTCAATACCGACTCCGCTTCTAACGAGCTTGACATTGCAAACTTATTCCCAAAATTTTTCCAATCTACGTATTCATCTGTTAGTTTCGACACAGCCTCATCGTATCCATATTCTCTTCCGCAATCTAATTGCATTTTTATGCCCACTATCAGTGAGGGTGATGTTCTTCAGAATCTTAAAACACTCAAGCCTTCTCTTTAGATCCAGATCTTGTACCTAGCTGTGTTTTGTGAAATTGCGCTAGTGCGCTATGTAAACTTTTGCCTAAACTGCTTTATTTGACCCTTCAGCTCTCATTTTTCCGAACTCTTAATTACTGCTCAGCTTCAGCCCCAATGCGTTTCAATAATGTCTCCCTTACAGCATGGCTTTATGAAACACAGACCTACTACCACAAACCTTCTCGAGTTTTGTGCCATCATAAGAAACGCTTTCAAAAACAAGAACCAAACTGACGTTATATTCACAGACTTCAGACTTTTATTCGGTGAACCACAAGCTACTGTTGAAAAAACTTTTACTTCTGGGTTTTCCCGTTCTGTTGACTAATTGGATCGCAACATATATATCGAACCGTACTCAATGAGTTGCTTTCAAGGGTTCATTCTTAAACCGTGTTTGCGTAACTTCAGGTGTTCCTCATGGGTGCCACCTTGGGCCACTCCTGTTTGGCATTTTCATTAACGACTTGCCTAAAGTGGTTTTACACTCCCACGTTATGATGTACGCAGATGATGTTAAACTATGTGTGCCTCTGATCAACATCGACAGACTGCGCCTTTTAGGCCTGCCCTCCCTGAAGGACCAACGCACCTGCCACGGTGTAATATTCGTAAACAAATTAATTATTGGTGATGTTTCGATATATTTCTTAATTTTACTGCGGCACTCAGTCCCTGCAAGGCCTTTGCGACATTTTCGGCCTATTGCTCTTGAGACTTGCAAAACAAATTTCGAGGTGCATGATCCTTTTCGCGATTTATGTTCCTTGTATAATGCATTTTATTTTTTATTACATGTTGAAATTCTAATTCTAATTAAGACACCTATTCTTACCTCTGCCCACCTGATGTAAGTCGGAGCACATAATTAAAAAACACTCTCTTCTTCGGTCAGAGGTAAGGCTATGGCTTACTATGGCAGATTTTTGCTATTATCAATAAATGAATAAATATGAGTAGATAAGAATATTGCATTTGACAAACAGTGAGTCACTCCTAGACTTTATACTTTCTACTAACTAAAGTATAGCATATCTTCGTAGGTCCCATTTCCTCAAACGTGCTAGATCTAAAACTCGTAAAGGGACAGGGTACTATGGTACCAGAACTAACAGTCAAAACTAACAATTCTAACTAGGAAGAGTTTAAGAAGACTACTACGATAAGGATCGAAACTACTAAGGGCACAGTACAATCCGCGGAAGACAAAGAAAAACCTCTAAAAACCCCGTCCAAGGAATACTAGACGCGTACCACGCATCATGCACAATATCGGAATTATAGAGGGGATACAATCACCCTGGTGAATTAGGGACCTTACACTTCGACGCAACAAATTTAAAGAATTTTTAAAAATCGACAAGTTGGCGAAAGATGATATATAAATAAATACAAATTCCTACTCAGGGACTACAAGAAGGACAAAAGCAAGGCGCAGAGAAACTCGTGGAGAAACTTCTCCTCCAATATTGAGACTGCCCCAGAAACGGATAGACTCCGGAAGCTGCTATCGACTACAAGAAATACATACGCGAGGCGCAGAGAAACTTATGGAGAAACTGCTGTTCCAATATAGAGAGTGCCCCAAAATTGCTATACTCCGGAAGCTGCTATCGAAGCAGCCAACCATATAGAGTCAAGCGCGACGATGAGCTGTGGACCAGAGAGCGGTAGCAAGCCACCGGATCAACCAGACCACCGGATAAACACCGAGTATTTTTGACACCCAAGTTCTTTTTCGGCAACGAGAACAGGCTGCGAGTAAACACTCGACAATAATTCTCGTGTATTTCTGCACAACGTAGTTCGTCTGCGAGTCTTATTTTTATTCGGTGTGTGTGTTGAAGTTGAGCGAGAAATGCTCGAAAAAGAAGTGCGTAAAGGCGAGAACACAATACTCGAGCCAAAAACAACACCCGGTGGCTAGATGTTCTCGTTCATTTTTGTGATTTCTTTTTGCAACCTGGTACAACCAAAATACATTACAGTAAATTAAAAATACATTATAAATTTCCTTATTTCTTGTTCTTCTGATTAACCAAAAATAATAACTACATATCAGAGAGCGGCAGCAAGCCGCCGGATCAACCGGACCACCGGATAAACACCGAGTATTTTTGACACCGGCACCAGCCAACGAAAAGTACCGGGTGTCAGATGCATAAAAACAATCGCTAAAAACGTAATCGGGTGCTCGGTGGACATGCCACTCGTAATACTCTTGCAAGTTTATGCATGTGCAAAAAACACCGGCACCAATATTTTTACGAGTGTGAATAAAGTGGTCAAAAGAGGCACCCTTGCCGTTCTCTGCTGTGGACTGAGGGCAGCGAAGAGTTCTTAACAGCACTAATGCGATGCCAATAGGCGGCAACAAGACCTAGGATCTGGAGTAAGGTCCCTCCCAGAAGGTCTAATATCCTCCATCCTCCACTGGACTATAGACTCCTTTTCGGGCATAAAAGCACCAAGACTAGATGGAATATTCCCAGCCATGCTACACGTGGCCAAAGAAGTGATCACCCCACGGTATTTCGCAAAATACACTGCTTGCCTAAGCACGCGCTATATCTCTATCCAATGGAGAACCTCACGGATTGTCTTCCTGCCTAAAGCCGCGAAGTGCAGCGATGTGAGCCTCCAAGATTACAGACCTATAAGCTTAACCTCATTTAAACTCAAGACGAAGAAGAAAAAATACTGGACCTATGCATCAGGAACGATTCAGGGAGACAACTGTAGCCACCGATACGGGAGCTCTGCACCATTAGATAACAGTTTTTGCAATGACATAAGCATAATTATTACGGGAGTCTGTCCATCGACCCTCAGCTCGATTATGGAATCAACACTTAGGCCTCGCGCACACTATAGCATAAAGATGAAGCTGACGGCTGAAGCTTAAATAGAAGCTTATAAGCTTGCAGAAACAAACACTGAGAGGTGATCTGCTGTTATCAGCCATCAGCTCCTCTCCGCTCTGTTTGATCGAACAAACATGTTTGATTTTCACAAGCTGACAGAAGCTTATTTAGTTGATTCAGATTGATGATACTAATGACTACCATTGCAATTATCAGCGTAAGCTTCAGCCAATAGTGTGCGCAGGTGAAAAAATGTAAGCTCTCTAACAAGCTTATTTCGTGTAACGGCACTCTTCTCATCAGCCGTCAGCTCCTCTTTCATGCTATAGTGTGCGCGAGGCCTTAGGGGGATATGTAAGTGGGCGGACAAGCTAGGGCTCAGTAATAATACAAGTCAAATACCTCGTCATTGTATTAGACAGCACGCTGGCACGAAAGCCCAATGTACTAGATACGGTTAAAAAAGCTACCATATATGTATGCATCCAAGAAAAGGCTTAACAGCACCGCTGTAATGCACTGGGTCGATATATCAGTGGTGCGTCCGACACTGATGTATGGAGTCTGAGTGTGGTGGCAAGCCATGGAAAGCAACACTTACAACAAGCTTATGGAGATAACCCAGCGGCAGGCACTGCTCTGCGTAACAGAGGCGCTTAGGTCAACCCTTAAAAAAGCACTCGAAACCATAATCGGAATTGATCCCTTAAATCATTTCCCGTTTAACTATGCGGCAGGCCTCACAGCAGTAAAGCAAGCCCATATTTTTGGACACATCGACCGTCCGGACTGTAACCCCAATTCACTTAGCGAGCGCAATGTTATCACACAACCAGCAGCCGAGGGAGAGATCGTCTATTGAAGTTACAATTTTGCACGATTTTGAAGCAAAGACAATATTAGAAGACATTATTAACGACTTACCACTGTACGTGTTAAGTTAAAGAGAGCTAGAACGAGTAACCAAGTAGTGAATATGCCCATATTGTTAGGGTACCCAATATGAAAAGTAGCAAAAGACCAAATATTCTTGCTGGGCCAAAATGAAATGATCGCACACATGCACCCGTGTCCGTGAATGCATGAACACGCATACATATAAAGAAGAATTCAAGCGCAGGAGCAACCTTCTCAAGATGCGCCACTCTGCGACTGAACTCTCGCAATCAGTGTGCGAGCATAAGAATGAGAGAGCGAAAAATCCGAGCGCACACGAAGCTACGGGACCCGCCGCTAACAGCTCGAATCCAATCACACGAAGCCTCGGGGCCCGCTGCGAACAGCCCTGGGGCTTGTCGGTAAGAAATTTTTGTGTCCACTTTCGTTGTATGAAATGAATCAATTTCACATTGATAAAACCACTAACCATACAACAGTTAGTGGTTTTATCAATGTGAAATTTTCACATGTAAAGTCATGGCTAACGTCATCTGTCTAAATTTCACCCACTTTCTCGTAGGGGCTACCGTCACTTTCTCGGCGTCATCCTCATTCTTTCCATTTTTGGCGGCCAGGCAGCAAGTTGAATTTTTTGTCAGAAGCAGGGTAATAATACTTAAATTCAAAAAATTACTCTCGTGTGCCAAAAGTGCTAAAGGAGAGACCTCTTTTTTATTAACCACCGAGCCGCAATCTAAAGGTGAGTGGGATGTGGCGAATACCCAGGCAGAAGATTACATTTTTGGGGATTGTATAGGCAGCAGCGCTTGTACCGCTCGACGGTCCCAGGGAGGAGCGGGGCAGACTTAAACATAGAGAGCACTGGCGGCGCATCGAGCTTCAACAAACAACGATGGGTCTGGGGCGAGCGAATTTTCCGAAAGAGCGTCACGCCCACCACCCCGCGCAGCAGCGCTTCAGGAGCGAGTAAAATGTAGTCGATATCTAACCTTTGTACACCCCGCCCCCCTTGAGAATTGGCATAAGCCGGAGAGCATAAACCGCGAGCGAGTTTCCAGCAGCACAAAACTGGAGATCGAGCTTTTATGCTAGATTAGGCGCAGGCCCAGATTTCGGCGAACCGGGAAACTCAGTTTCGCTTCTATTTATGCGCCCGTTTTATGTCGCCGCCGCCATACGCACAGGCTGATGCCTTACAGGGTTTTTTGGCCCTATATAAAAGAAGTTTTCGAGTCCTATTCTATTTATGACCCAAGGTTTGCGGTGAAGAGGTGCGAAGAAAAGTTAGTTTAAACATAAGAAATAATAAGTTAGATTAAAGCCGTGCAACAACGTACAACAAATAGAAAAGAGAGAAAAGTAATGAACATATAAGCCTAGTGCTGCAAATGCAAGAGGTTTTTAAATTCAATAACTATTCCCCACCAATCTCTTTCCAACCATTTAGCTAGCACTTCAACGAAGAAAGCGCTTCCACCGATGGATGTGCAAGATTTGGTGAGTTATGTGAACACACATTTTTTAATTGAAGTCCAAAATAAATTAACAAAAATTAAAATAATTTGCTAAAAACAAAAAAAAATATTAACCTAAACGATACAAAAGTTCAAAAAAACAAAAAAAAAAAAAAAAAAGAGTAAAGAGGAAAGAATCACTCAAAGGCAATTGCACTCAATGCTTCTTCAGCAGAAAGCTTTTATATGTCTTTTAGTTTTCTTGTTTTATGCTAAGCATAAAGAATCAAAGTTTTAATTTCCAACAACCACCAAAACACATGAGTTAAAATCCCCAATTGTATTGCCCATTTTTTTGTTTGCCAGGAAAAAAATATGTTAAAATCGTAAATAAAATATAAAATAATATAATATATTTATTAACCATGTTTATTATTCGCTTATTTATTTACCTTAAACCAATGCATGTTATCTGTATTAATTTTCCATGTTTACCATTTATTCTAAGAAAGATTTTATCTTTAGCTTGTAAAAAACTTTTAAATTGTTTTAAAGTATTTTGAAAGTGTTCGCAGCTAGCATTTTCCTGTAATGTAGGGTAGGTAGGTAGGGGGTAGGGTAGGGGTAGGGTAGGGGTAGGGTAGGTGAGAGCTGATGAAGGCGAGTAGCCAAAGAGAGAATACTCTTTTTCTTCCCTTTTAACCTTTACTTGTGTGTGTGAATCTTTATCCCGGTTTTAGCTTGTTGTAGCACGTAATTATTAAACTTAAAAGTATGTAAAGGCATCCCGAGATCTAAGCAAGACCATCACCCCCGTAGCCGACGAGCCGAAGCCGGACACTTAGCTTCCGTGCGCTCAGATCTCGAGCCAACAACTTGCCTAAAATATTTTTATTAGTGTGGCGATTCGTTACAGGATGATGTTCAGGTGTATGTTAGTCGTCTATTCAGCCAAGTTGACGAATGTATACGTTTAAGTAATATTTATCTTTTACGTGTCTGCAAATAACTCAGTCTATGCTGCCGACAAATATCCGACTTGTAATTGCCAAAACTCTGGTCATACCAAAACTGTTTTATGGGATAGAGATGTAACAAGTCAGCAAAAATTAAAGGTGACATTCATTAATGTTGCACGACATACACGATTACAACTTAAAAAGAACGGCCTACATGATAGAGAGCGCGAATAAAATCTTTGATTATATATACGTACTTGGATCGATTTTAGAATTTTATTATTTTTTCAAAAAATTATAATAAGCAAGCAACAAGAGTATATATATTTCACCTAGTTAGATTTTCTTCCCCACGACGGACCAACAATAAAATTTTATTATTTTTTTTAATTATCATAATTTATTTAATTATCATAATTTATAACTTTTTGGCTCTTTGGCAGTATAGGAAAATAGTTGACCTATCCATAACATTCTAGTTTGCACGACAATCGCATGTAAGGAAAACATATCCTAAAAGCTTAACAATAATCTAATAAGTCGTTTTGAAGAAAGCGTATTGACCAGTTGGAAAAACGTAATATCAAGGAAAATGCAAAAAAAAAGAAAAATAATCACCGCAGGACTGTGGGCTGTACAGAAAAGCATTCTTCGAATCGCAATAACTTTATAATGGCATAGAACATTGAGAAATTTTTTTAATCACATACGTTATAAAAGTGATAAAACACAATTGTTTTCATTTTTTTAAAACCGTCACATGGGTCAATCCTTTAACACAGATCTACACAAATTGAGTACGCAAGAAAGATGAAATGTTAAAACAATATATACCTCTTTACTTCGTCATGCGTTTGGAGTCCCTAAACTAAAAACTTCAATCCCAACCTAATCCTCAAAATTAAAATTACAAAAAAAAAAATAATTACCGTTATAAAAGAAAAAACTCATTTTATTATAATTAGCATGTTACAATTTTTTAAATATTTTATTAGTGAGTGTAGATTATTTAACCAAAAACTTATAACTATGTTTGTTTTAGTATTATTATTATATATGTATATATGAATTATATATTTCAAACGAATATAAAATATCTGCTGTTTTAATGATATTTCTAAATAAATATAGGTAATTTTAAAGTGTTTGTTCGTTAACTCCGTTAATCGTTTTTATTACATATGCAATTGGAGCCATTGTTTGATAATCCTCAATTTCGATTATTCCAATATATATGTATCTACAATTTGTTTATATGCTATATATCCAAACTATTACCTGTGCAAAAAAAAATTAAATTTAAAATGACACTCGTTGAATGAGTAAAGTTGTAATTACCGGATTGTAGAATTATATCTTGCTGTCCTGTCATCAGAAGGTTCAATTGCTTCTTAGCTTCATCGACTTCGGCTTCTTTTATAGAATTTCCTATTGATAAAGATTGAAATAAATCATAAAATCATTCTTTTCTCGTAGCTTACACAGGATCACAGCGACTGCTACTTACAACAATCGAGTATCTTGTAACTTTTCAATGATCTAAAACATACCGCTCTCCTGTTGATATCCTTCTGTTGGGTTGGTATCATCATGCGCAGACTTAAAAATACACTTCTGTACTATATCTGCTCGATGAATGTTGTATAGAGCTTCCGCTAGGATATTATCTCCAGCGGCGCTGCCGCCTCGTCGCTCCATCCACATCTGCAACACGATAACACCTTGCCGTTCAAAATCCTCATCAGAGTACTCCGCTTTGACCAGCTCGATATCGGCTTCGGGTACATCCAATTCCATCGCTAACTGCGGCCAATCCTGGCCTATATGTCGACATATATCTATTAGGATATCGTCTGTAGCACTTTGGATACGTTTTTTATTCGTGCCACATTCTGTATTATTTTCGATAGGCATTTCGTTTTTGTTAGTTGATATTTCTATGGTTTTATTTCCCAAATTATTAAAATTATTTTGCTGATGTTCTGGCAACGATCGTATTTTCTTTAAAGTTTCCATATCCAGAATCACACTAAGAGAACAAATTGGATTAAGTGGAACTTCATCGGACTTGGGTTTTGGCTCGCTCATAAAGTTGATGCGTCCTTGTGGCATTTCAGGATCTTTGATGTGAGCGATAAATGATAAGCGATTCTCGCAGAAGGCCTCGAACTTGATATTCAGTTGCTCGCCAGTTTTTAAAACGGGAACAAAGTTACCACTGAACTCTAGATAAATTATTTGGTCTTGCAATACTTCAATGCTACGACTCTTCGCAATTTCTGTAAAGTATCCCTGCTGTTCCAGTGTCTTATCCTCCTTATCGTCCGTCATGCAGAACACCGAGAACTTGGCTTCCGTTTGGGAAATGCGTTTGGCAAATACAACAAACTTGACGATAAATGGAACCTTGGCAAGATGAGTGTATAGCTCAGTGGCCATTCGACTAGCATCGCTAATATTTCGACAATCCATTAACCAAAATCTGGCCGAAACAGTCGTCGTAAAAGTAATGGTGTCTTTGACGAAAGATAGCGGCGTAGAGCCCGTGACATCTTCCCAAACTGCCCGCGTCTGTCCGCCGGTAATGGAACACAACAGTCGTAGTGTGGGAGGATTGCCAGCATTTCCATCGGCAAAACACGCATTCACCATTCCGCTGGAAGATGCCTTTGGCGCTGGAATACTCAATGTTATTGCTTTGTGGAATTTCCGACGACGTGGCTCCACTGTAACTACAGGTGAGACGGCAACACCTTGTCCCAGGAGCTTGGAACATCCTACCAGGTCAACTGGCTGTGCCTGAAGACCGACACGAATTTTCTTAGTCAATGCGTGACGCGGAAATGTTGCCTGAACTTCAGGTACCGCCGTTGAGTATACAGTTCCCCCATCCGGTCCAATGGCGTGCACCTCCTGGCGGACGCGTGAAACGACGGCAAAAAAGTGTGGAACATTCTGTGTTACAATGCGAACTATGTGATTAGTGGCCAAATTTTCTGTCGTCTTGTCGATGGTATCGTTAATCATTTTATTCTCTTCCTCGCTCTCGTACAAGTTGTGTTCGCGCCAACTTTCGCCGTTATCGGATCTAAGTATGATGATTTCTCGTTCATTTTCTCGAAGCGTGCCAAAGTGCGGCACTTCTAGGGTTATGGGGCTATACAAAAAAATAATTTTTATTATTATCAGATTAAACAAAAGATAATTATAATTCTTATTCTTATTATTACTTTTATTTTTATTTTAATTATTATTATACACTTGCAGGGTATTACAATTTTAGTCAGAAGTTTCCAACGCAGTGAAGGAGACATTTACGACCTTATATTCAATCTATTGAGCTCATCTGTAAACTCTTCAATGAGATCATAAAAAAATGGCAAAAATATAATCGAAGCCCGGAAAAGATCACACGATTTTGTCATCTTACAGACCAGTCAACGAAGTAACGTATCTAGGCGTGCATCACGACAGAAGTCTAACATGACGTAGACATATCGAATGCAAGAAACTACACATGGAACATACATTGAATTATAAGAGACCGATCACCCTTGCGTCTGGACTACAACTCCTACTCTACAACTCCACTCTTTAGCTTATCTGGGCATATGGCTCCCAATTTTGGTGGAATGCGAGGAAAACCAACATAGACATCATATCATCATCGCTCAATCAAAAATCTTAAGAAGTTTGCAATGCCTTAAGGGAGGCGTTTCCGACTCTATAAAGTATATATATTCTTTATGAGAAACAACAGCCAATATAACCATGTCTGTACGTTCGTCAATTTTGAAGCTATCGGAATGAAACTATGCGAATAGTCTTCTATATACTCTCAACACTGTATCATATATTACTGAAAAAAAAAATTATAAATTCGCCGTTCAAGATATAAGCATTTTTTAATATCTGAGAATTTTTGTTTTTTTTTTTTTTTTGATAATCGGACGACTATTTCATATAGCTGCCACAGGAACGATCGGAAAATGTAGAGGAAAATGCAAAATATGAAATGTAAACCAGTAGTTGTAAAAGCTAAAATTAGTTGTTTGTTTTGTTTCTTTTTTTTTTCATATATATAAATATTTTTATTTATTTTATTTATATAAAGTTACCGATATGCTTTAAAGCATATGATAACTTGTTGGAAAGAGCAATAGCTGCTTCGGCCGTTATAAATTGTTGTTATAAATTAAATTTTGTGTATGAGGTTGGTTTTGTGAAGAAAGAAGAGGATTTTGTATGAGTTACTTGTTGTTGGATTTGCTAGGAGATGGACAGGGTTTTCGTTGGAAAATGATATAGATCTTATTAGGGAAAGTGCAATGCAGTCTATTAGAATATGTTGGATGTCTATCGTTGAGGTATTGCAAAAGGGCAGGTGCTTGTTGGGGAATTATTCATGTAATGGGCATTTGTAGCTTGCGTGTGTCCTAGGCGTAGTCTATTAATAATAAATTGTTGTTGTCTATTGAGATTTGTGGATTTAAAAGAAAAATTTGTTGGGGTGTTTAGTGATATCTGTTTGTACCAATGGCTAGTTTGTCTTTGTAATTTTTCCAGTTTGTCAGTATAATATTTGTTAAGGTGTTGTGCGATGTCTTTGGTGTTGAAGTTGTCTGTGAATATTAGGGAATATTTGTGCGTGTTCTTTGCTGCTGTGTCTGCTCTCTCATTGCCTTCTATTCTTATTACGTTAGATGTGGTTAAATTTTTAAGTTGTAAGATAGTTTAACTAAAATAATTATTTAAAATAAAAGCAGGCAATCCATAAGACAAGAAAAAAATACGCAGTACTTATAAAACCGTCGTAGCCAGGGATCGATCCCTCATTGCTGGCATTGTTGACCCAACGCTTTAACCATAACGACCATAGATCGAGATCAAATTCAAGTGGCTCTTACGTGTTAATAGGCGCGATAGAAAATAAATAAAAGAAAAAGAGGAAATTACCTACTGACGTGATGCCTAATTGTTTGTTTGCAATCGGTCTAAGTGGGTTAGGATTAAGGTTTTTAGTCTAGGAAGGCTATCTACGTTAGATTTTACAAATCATTATAATATGCTAATATATAAAACTCTAAAGGTTCGTGTAATTAAAAAGAAGTTTTAAATTGAAAAGACTAGGGGTAACTAGAATTGTGTTTCTACACGGTTCGTAAAAGTTAAGCTGGCCTAGCAAGTCAGCACTTTCCACGTCGCCACCCATTAGGTTTTAAAAAATGGTTCTATGGTGGGTTAAGGAAGGCAAGTTAATTTGTAGGAATCTACTAGAATGTGGCGGTAATATTCGGTCTGCATCCCAGGTTACTCCGCTTGGAGCGAAAATTAAAAGGTTCTTTTAAACAGATTCGATGCTGATGATTACTGAGGACTCCAGACGCAAGATCCATATTCTAAGATAGGACAAACTAAATATGTATATAATGTTTTTGTAACATAGGGCTCATTAAATTCCTTTGACCACTGTTTAATAAATACACCCCTGGCTTTATTCACCATGCACGAAATATGATCGATGAAGTCAAGAGTAGGGTCCAGGCGGACTGCGAAATCATTAACTAGATTAACTCTTTCCAAAGAGCAATAGTTTAGCGTAGTAGTCGCTAGCTGTAAAATGACACGAGGAATGTCTTTAGCTTGCATTTAGAGCTGTTAAAGCCTAAAAACTTAACACGGCACCATGTATAATGACTGCTTACATAAGTACTCTAGAGTTATAGTCCCATTCCACTAGTACATATTTAAATGTATAAATGTCAGTTGATTCCATTGCTACATTTACATTATTCGGTGACATGTAAATTGACTTTGTTTATTTAAAGTCTGACGTGTAAAATAAAAATAAATTGAATATTGAACAAATTAAGTGAAATCGCTGAAAATAGCCATTATCGGCGGTATGCTGCCAAAATACTGGCCGTTTTGAAAGACGAGAAAGAGGTGCTCACGAAGATATACAATGGCGATCGCTTGCCATTGCCGACACAGCTTTATAAAAAGCAACGCCAATTCCCGTTACCTCCATGATGAATACGGCATTTATACTGAATTACAAAGTCGCGATGGTCGTTTCCGGGAACAAGACGTACCAGAAAATGTGGATGCCTTCTTTAAAAAGAGCTTTCGCGTAATGGAGAGCATTTCACTACGTTTGTGGACGGATTTCAGGTGCTCGAGAAAAAAGGACACCAATTTCAAGAACGCCTCTCATTGTATTAGTGTATTTTTAGTGGCTTGTGCACTCTTTAATGCAGTACCGCATAGTTTAAAGGCTTTTTGGAGTGTCCTCGATTTTACACGAGTATATAAAAGCAAACTTTAAGAAATTAAATTTCGTATTTATTTTATTTTTAATCATTTTGGGAGTACTTTTATGGTTGGGATATGTGGCTAATCTGCGCCAATCGAATCGTGGTAATATTTTCTGGCCATCGAAAAATAGTGAACTATGATTCGGATGCAAGGCATACATTTTGTTATGCCATAAATCACGGAGCGTTGCATTATGCTGTGGCTGAGCTAGTTTTTATTATTATTTTTGTAAAAACAGTTCATAAAGTCATAACCAAGAAGGGTAAGAGAAGGCCCGTTCGAAATTTCTTATAAAATGGGTCATTTTTTGGCTATTTTGTCAAAAAACTAGATAAATATTCGGGGCGAATGGCAAATGTATGGGTCATATATTTTAAATGACCTCATTTAATTTGTATGAAAATATACGGAACATATCCGAGAATGTTGAAATATGTAGCAGTGGAACAACCCCATTAGTCAAAACTTTGGGCAGGTGGTTAATAAATAATTTAAAAAACAAGGAAGGAAGGTAACTTCCGCACGCCGAAGTTTGTATACCCTTTCATATTTCAATTGTATCAATTATAATCTGTCCTTATGTAATATAAAATTAATTACTTTCATATTCATTTTCTTTTTACAGTTTAACATTTTTTGTACATTTTTTACATGTGAAGTAAAATGTAATTTTTCTCCACATTTACCGATCGTTTGTATGGCAGCTATATGATATAGTAGCCGCCATAGCAACGAACGGGAAACTAATTAAAAAAAAAAATTATACACTCTGCATCTACTCTCTGATATGAGCATCTTGCATCATTTCCGAATTTCGGTTTTAGTTTCATAAAAATCGGACGACTATTTCGCATAGCTGCCATATGAACGGACGCTACTTCCTGCCGAGATACGATCTAAAATGGAATCAAATTGGCTGTTGCATCTTTTGGCATTGCAGCAATTTTATTGGATATAGGCAGAACAGCTCATTCAGTATTTAAGCTGCCAGTGAACATCCAAAATATTCAAGATGCAGCGTGCAACGTACAAAAACAATCACCAATGGCCACAGTGCTGAAACAATGTAACCATTGCGATTTATTTTGCGTACACTATTTCAATGGGAAATTAAAGCCAAATCGTAATCAAATATAATAATCGGAGCATGCCACTATGGTAACTTCAGTAACTTATTTGTTCTATGTACAGCCCAGCGCAGATACGTGAACCACTCTCGCAAGAGGTCAAAAATTGACGAGATCAACAAAACAATTAGAACGAAGAGCATTTACATCAAAACAATTTTTTCGACTAGCATTCGAATGTTGAATGTTACGCATTCCAAAGATTGGAATTAGTCCTTTGTACAAGTAATGTCCGCATTGCCATGCAATTAAATTTAAAAATGAGCCAATTGGGATCCGGATTCTATCCTTTTCCAAGAGTCAATTCACACATTCAATTAACGTTTTTAAATTAAGTCGTTTGGACTAACAGCAATAGTTAACAATTTGGTGCAAACGGTAAACAAAAAAATTCAACGTTCAAAACCAAAGCCAAATTTATCAAATTTATCACAAAATGGGCTCATTGCTGTTTCCTACAAATAGTATACATGGCAAAACAGCGATTAGCATTAGTTCGGGTCCAGGAAAGCGGGTCAGGTCTGCTAGTTTGGACTTTAACTTATACCAGGATGTGGAATTGCAGAAATTGTGATCATAGTAGAAACGGTTTCTAATATAAGAACATCGTTTCATGGTAAAGTAAGCGTTACTTCATAGTAGAGTAACGAAAAAACTAAGTCTTTACATTAGTAACTGTGGTATAGTTATTATAGTACTAGTTATTTAACTTTGACTTACCTTAAAAACTTTCCCTCAACAGGTGTCATTTCCAAAATACGACTCACTAGAGCCTCACCCTCCATTAAAGGCGGCGGATTGGCTAGTCTTTGCGGTTTCACATAACGGCAAGTGATTCGGGTTGGTTCAGAGCAGGCTTTTGGCGGTACAATAATTCTGACGCCACTGTGACGATAGCCGCGCATGGCACCACCACGCGCGTCCACCAAAAAGGAAACAAGAAATCTATAATAAAAGATAATAAGTCTCCAATTTTGGTCTTCCGAAACTGAATCATACCCCAAATGTATTGGCGGTCGAACAATATTCACATTATCCAATTTTTTTCGGTTTTCCCAACCGTTAATGCTTTGTAATTGAAGCTGTATTGTTTCTAAACAAAATAAGAAAATAAGACGTTAAAATGTGGAGAATTCGTAGAAATTTTTAAATTTTTCGCTTTTTTTAATTTATCAAAGTAACTTATTGTCTTAATAACAACTCTGTTTAAATGTTTAAATGTTTAAATGTTTAAATGTTTAAATGTTTAAATGTTTAAATGTTTAAATGTTTAAATGTTTAAATGTTTAAATGTTTAAATGTTTAAATGTTTAAATGTTTAAATGTTTAAATGTTTAAATGTTTAAATGTTTAAATGTTTAAATGTTTAAATGTTTAAATGTTTAAATGTTTAAATGTTTAAATGTTTAAATGTTTAAATGTTTAAATGTTTAAATGTTTAAATGTTTAAATGTTTAAATGTTTAAATGTTTAAATGTTTAAATGTTTAAATGTTTAAATGTTTAAATGTTTAAATGTTTAAATGTTTAAATGTTTAAATGTTTAAATGTTTAAATGTTTAAATGTTTAAATGTTTAAATGTTTAAATGTTTAAATGTTTAAATGTTTAAATGTTTAAATGT
>VNJS01018427.1:0-16762 GCA_008042575.1 Drosophila watanabei | reverse complement strand
CTAAAGAATTCAAGAAACTGCCACGGCGAGGAAAAAAGCGTCGCGGTGTAGTTTTTTATTTGTTTCCCCTGCCTTTTTTGTGCTGATTTTCGTCGCTTCTTTTCCAAGCTAGCATGGCAGTTTCTTTCCTCTTCCAGGCTCTCATCCACCCCTCCAGTTCCAGCGCCCCTAAACAAAAATCCATTCTTCTTGCTCTCTTTTTGCAGTGTGTTAATTTAGTAAAAATAAAGTTAAACGCGCGTTCCGTAATTCCACTCACACACATACCAACCGTAGCCGCAGCGGATTAAAACTTCGTCACTCTCTTAGCAACAAAACTACAACAAAAACCTACAAAAATGGTAAGTTTATGGGCCATTTATATAGATAGATATGTAGTAGAAAACATGTGCATCTCGCCGTTTTGTGTTTACACAAACGTGCCGGCCATTTCCATTGAAATTTCCACACAGTTTTTGCGAAAAATCAAAGTCAGACAGCAGCGGCAAGGTAATTACCATTAGTGCGAGCGAGAGAGGGATGTGCAAGCGACCGGGGAGATGGCTTCCAATTAGATGTTGTTTATATGGTTTTAACGGCTTTCTACACAGACACACACACCTATTCACCTCCCAAAAACACCCCGTCGAAAAGCAGCTGTCCCCGAGAATCCCAAAATCCGTGAATTTCGTTTACATTTCGCACCCCGAAAAATATATAAATTGCTTTCGCGTGTAGAAAAAACTGGTTTGTTTTAAAAAAATAGCAGAAAAAATACTTACAGTCCAAATTCGATTGCTCAAATTACAAAATGAAAATTATTTAGCTTTATAT
Source organism: Drosophila watanabei (assembly GCA_008042575.1). Lineage (NCBI taxonomy): Eukaryota > Metazoa > Arthropoda > Insecta > Diptera > Drosophilidae > Drosophila > Drosophila watanabei. The sequence goes on along the minus strand of VNJS01018427.1, from coordinate 15,949 downwards.
TCTATGCGAGGCGTGTCAAAAGTTTGAATTTTTATTTATAAGTATTTTTTTTTTCTAACTTTCAAAATTAAGATTAACATCTTAGACAAACTTATACATTTTTTAATAAAAAAGAAAAACTTTAGACTTTCTTAAAACATTTTAAACTGCTTCAATTTTAAAATACAATGTTATATACTGATAGTAAAAATATAATAATAAAAAGAGGAAAAAGGGAATAACTTCTTAAAGTATATTTGCGAAGTTCCACTGTAGTTCACCCCCTGGCATACAATTGCATTTTTTTAACCCCATTAAAAAAGAGAGTTGAACTGTAGACGACGACGGGGGCCACTCGAAAATTAAAAGATAGAAAAAGTGGTGTAATTACAAACTAAACCCAATGTCAATAGCAAGAATTTACACACATGTCACGTCACTCGTCAAAATAATTTCCCCAAGGCTGCCGTACACGCACACAGCCATAAGCACAAGATTACACACACAGAAGGCACGGCAATATTAACTCTCGATCAGGTTAGAATATAATTCCATGACGCTCGAACTTCCTCCGATTGGAACCGCTCCCCCGGCGAAATCCAATCAGGCATGGAAATGTGGAAATTCTTATCAGCATCTCGAGCAACACCTCATTTTTTCCACCTACTCCTCCCCTCTTCTGTATTTCGTTTGCAAATTCCTCTAGGGAAAATTCGTGTTCGGTCATAAATCAAATGTGCTTTTGGCAAATTTGCTAAACATTTATGAGCGGAATTCAAAGAGGCACACGCGCTGGCATTCTGAAAGATCCCAGCATATTATGGAAAAGCTCCCTGGCTGAGTTTTTCCCTTATCAGTGGAAAATGTGTGTGCTTGAATATGTGTGTGTGTGTGTGTATGTTTGAATATTGATGAACAACACAAAATTGCCGGCTCTCGGCCGCTACGCTTTGCCCCGCCGTTCGTTCCTTAGCCGTTCACTCTATTTACGCTTTCTATTGTATTTTTTATTTACCGCACATTTGGCCGCAAAAAGTTAGGTTAGAACCGGCCATGGAAACGCTGAAAAAATTCTTGCGGCTCGCGGATTTTTGTTCTCTCTATGTCTCTCTCTCTGGCTCTCCAGTTGCGCATAACCGTTTCTCTCCCAAAACCGTTTCACACACTTTTCTTGTGTGCCTATGTGTGTGCAATTATTTCGTTCTCCCTCTCTCGGTCTCGCTCTGCACATTTTGTTATCAGCTTCGTTTTGTGCTGCGTCGCTCTGTCTTTCTCGCTCTCCGTCTCTCCCGTTTCTTTCCGATTTTAGCTTTTTTTTGCGCTTCGTGCTTGGCACTTTTATCGGCGCCTGCCTTTTGTTGTTTTCTTCCATAACCGTTTCATTTGCCGCATTGCGGTTATTTTGCTGTTTCGCCTTCGTCTTTGTTCGTTCGCTTCGCTCGTTCATTCGTTCGGCTCGCCGTGTGCGCAAGTGTGTGCGTGCATGTGTGTGTGTGTGTTGGCGGCTGCCTGTTCCACTTTGCCTTTTCGCACAAGAATTTTATTGTAACGGAACAGGCGCAAAAGGGAGGCGGGGCCGTGGAGGAGGAGGCGAAGCAAATGAAGAAAAATTCCTGCTAGACGCCGCTTAACCACATAATCCAATTTTCTTGTCGCCTTCTTCTTGGCCGTCCTTCCTTGCACGTTTCACTTCTATTTGGCTTTCTGCCTTTTGTGCCTTTTGATAAGAAGCCCTCCTTCTTCATTACCTTCTCCTGCTCCCCCTCCCCCATTCTTATGCGCCGCCACCCCCCTCTTTTCGGCCTCATCTGGCGTCGCTTAATTTAATTAGCGATTTTTACAGCTCACGCAGAATGCCAACAGCTTTTAATTAAAATAAATCGCTATACCGTACCCAATTTGTTGCCCTGATTCAGCTGCTAAACTTAACTTGGTCCAAAGGGAAAGGAAAGATGTCAACTAATATTATTATTTAAATAATAAAAAATTGGGAAATTTTGTATTTATAAAATCAAAACTTCAAGATTATTATATTTATTTTATACAGAAATTATTAGTTTTAAAATATCCGGAATTTTTATAGGGTGTAGGAAAAGGTTTATACATAATTTACTAGGAAATATGTTTAATATTTTCTTTAGAATTTGAGTTTATCCATCCAAAATTACCATGAGTCAGTGTTCTTGGGCTGACTTCATCATCGATCATCATCATATGGCTTTATAATGAATAATACTATCCGGTGATGTGAGTGGCATATTAATAGCAAAAAAATGACCGGCTTGTGGCTCTCATTTAGCGTGGCTTGAATCCGAGTTCGCTTGCACCGATATTGTACCCAAAAACCATGTTTAACAGCCATTCATAAATCCAAACTAAACCCACTGAAACCGGTTGCTACCGGCAAATAATAAAAAATTAAGCAAAAAAAAAAAGAAGTAGACATAACAACGGTAAACCGGCAAACTTGAATTCAACATAAAGTTTGAGTTAAAACTTGTTTTTTAGAGCTCTGACAAATGTTTCTCTTAAAAGTTGTACAAACATAAGTCAAAGAAATGAGCATTAACTGTACTTAATAAATTATGAATCATAAACATGACTCGAATGTTTATTAAAAATAAGATTTTCAAGAAGTTAAAATATAAATTTCTTACATTTTTAACGTTTTAATAAATTAAACTTTACAAAACTGAACCGCTTTCGATGGATCATAAAAAGTCAACACCCTGGCGGCAAAAGCCGTGAGTCACTGTTGTAAAAATAAATAAGAATAAGCCTGATAAATACGCACAGCTTGAGTCCTGCTCTTTGCGAAAATGGCGAAAAATTCCAGCAGGCAGTGTTTTGTATATTTTGCCTTGATATTGGAGCTTCTCCGGGATGCCGTGGGCGTCTGATTGTGCATATAAATGGATTACCAATTAGGCCTTAGTCCGTACCCGTACCCCACCGCCCAACGCCCAACGCCTCCTACCGATTAACGACGATCCATTAATGGATCTATCTGGTGGGTGGGGTTTGTTGTTATTTGCATTTGTCGCCATTTAAAGAGACAGAGAAAAAGAGAGAGAGAGCTCGGATTGGGATCTGACTTAGTCACGCCTGCCAATGACATAACCCCCACTGAAAAGCGCTTTATCTGCAGCAGATAAGCTTTTGGCAAATTCAATTGAACGCCAACGCGGCAAACTCCAAAAAATGAGGTAAAAACAGGTGGCAGGCAGGCAGGCAGGCAACAAACCAAATGTACTGGTATTTACTGTTTAAATTTACCCAAATGCCTAGATTAGATAAGGTCAAGAGCAGGGCGCTATAATTCCAATGCCAATTGCTGATTTGCCGGGCTCTATAACTATAACCAACGTTAATTTCTCGCTATTTCTTCTGCAGCGGAAGTTGTCCATAAAGGTGGAGGTCTAGGGTTTGCGTGTGATTTTAAAGGGAAACAGGCCTTCAAACTAATGATTAGATAAGTGATTGCTTTATTTTAAAGGTTAAATAGGTGTTTCAAGAGTTGTAAAGCTGAACTATTGAACTTAAAACATAGTTTATTAGCAATTCACAGAGTAAATTGAGTTAAGCTATAATCATATAATAATTTAATGACATGGGATCAGCATCAGTTATCAGCTTGAACAAATATATATATTATATATACCAAGTCACCCTCTGACGCAGGCAAAGTTTGCTTTTGCATTTTTGCCTCATGATTAATAATAACAATTATCGCTCTGATATATATATGCAGCCAGCCAAGTCAAACCAGGCCTTATATTATACAATTATGGAGTATATATATATGTATATATAGCGCGTTTCTTGAGCTTATCGCCCAGAAAGCGAAGCCAAGCAAAGCCCCCGAGTAGTTCAAATAAACATTTTTTATGCCATAAAACAATAACAGGCAAAACGAGTGAATTTTATACGCCCGGTTTTTGGCTCTGAAGATCGTATTTGGCTTGGTTTCCCGGGGGACAGACTGACAACTCGCACGTCCCATGTCACATACACATCATTCCGCCTGACAATAAAGAATAAACCAATGCGAAAAGAATATCAAAACGGTATTGGATGTCGTCGTCGTTTTCTGGCCCTGACTCTGGCCCCTCCTTTCTTCGGAATCTCCTTGGTCGTCTTTGCTGACGTCAGTTTTTGTTTTGTTGATTCAGCGGAAACTTAACACCTTTTGGCGAGATACCGGTGCATAGATACAGATACGGAGGGAAAGATACAATTGCGCTGGACAAACAATATACGCAAAATTATTCAAATTAAACACAATTGTTGTTCCTCCTCTCCTTTTGTTGTTATTCCTAATTGTATTCTTGGGTAGTTTTCCATGCTGTGACTTTGAAATGCCATCGAGATGTCATTGAAAAGTATTTCACAAACTTCTACTCGCTCAATTGGTAATCAATAGTTGTAATATTTATTTTCTAAGCAATTTAGAGACACAAGGTTTTGCATCAACAAACTCATTATGGTGCGCTATTTATTATAATATCTGTGGCAACTAATTAATATGGAATTCTTCTTAATTGTTTGCAGGCCGATCAGCTGACAGAGGAACAGATCGCCGAGTTCAAAGAGGCATTCTCGCTATTCGACAAAGACGGCGATGGCACCATCACAACAAAGGAGTTGGGCACAGTCATGCGCTCCCTGGGACAGAATCCCACAGAGGCCGAACTCCAGGACATGATCAACGAGGTTGATGCCGACGGTGAGTAAAGGGGAGAATTTTGAGAACTCTTTTGGGGGATTCCCATCATCAAAAAGAGGATAAAATGGGGAATAAGTATCAAGTCAGTCCTTGTTTGAGAACTTTGGGGTATACAATACAGTTTTTAGTTAGTTGAAAATGTTTTTTATAATCAGATTACATGTTTCCCTTGAGAGTTATTTAGGGGAAACCCTTCTTATATTCACTTAAACTTAATACAGAAAGATGCATTGTAAAAACTCTATAAGCATCTTAATAGAGATTCTTACTTGCATTTTCTAATTATAAACTTTAGTTTTTGTGACAAAAACAAGGCCATAACTCTTAAACCTTGAAACCCAGTCTATTTACTTGCATTTTCTAGTCATAAAATATATATTTTTAGAGTTACTTTGGTTCGATTTTATGAAGTATAGCTAATAAAGTTAAACTCTCTGAATATTCCATGCAATGAAGTCAGAGCTTAGGGCGTTTCGACTATATATATGATGTGCAAATGATGGCCGATTTGCTATGGTTTCGGTTCTGGGCCAGTGATAAACAAACTGGTGTGAACCCCTTTTGGCCGTTCGCGTTCCCGGGGTGTCTAATTTTGTTTACCCAAAAATCTATTGCTGTTCTGGGCCTAATCCCTCTCACACTCGGGCCTCACGGTTCTCCTCTCCTCTCGCGCAGACAGACATAGATCAGACCAATATTTGGACGACAAACAATGGGTGAAAAAAAAAAATTAAAATGAAAATCATTTCTTGGCTAAAAATATGCAACAAAAACACGTCATAGCCATTAAAAATAGACGACTAAAATATTTTGGCTCTTGTCTTGTCTTTGGCAGAGCGCGGCTGCTGTCAGATTTTTTATATTTTCTCTGATGGTTTCCTTTTTGTTTTTATTCCTGTTATTTGTAGAATATAATATATATAGTCTTTTTTTTTTTAAAACTTAACAAAAGGTGGTTTTAGTGTAACAGAAAAAGAAATATTCGGGAAGATCAATTTTTATTTTTGATTCTCAGAGGAAATCGAGCGACAGGCGCCGCCTCGCGCCAAAAATGTGAGGGGGAAAAATGGAAATGGAAAATGTGTCGCCCGTTTTTATAGCGTGAGGTGTTTCACCTTTTGGCCGAAAAACTAGATTGCCACAAATGTTCTCGCGAAAGAAAAGTGGAAAGCAAATTGGGGGAAGCTCTTTTTCTCTCGACGAAAATTTTGCACGAGTTTTTAGAGGAAATTGTGTGTGTTTTTTATTATTATTTCTTTGCAGTATTTTTTAGTGGCTAAACTTAAACTTTTAAGGGATTTTTTGACATTTATTACATTAGTTTTTAAATAAAATGAATACTTCACTTCGAACATTGAAATTAATTTAGAAATTAGGCTTCGAGCTTAATGCTCTCATTTTAAAAACTGTATTTAGCTTTTACAACATTTTCTCGTTAAAAAAATGACATTATTTCAACCAAATATTATATATTTACTGTTTTAAAGTATCTTTTTAGTGTTCTTAAAATTTTAGAACTTTGAAAATTAGAGTTTATATCTTTTAGACCTTGTTTCTCTCCCCAACTTCAAAGATACATTTGTATCTTTTTTCTGGCAACCTAAAACACATCAAAGCGTAACAAGTCTGTAGCAAAAAGTTATTTTTCTCCCGCTTTCCCCCAACATTATTCTTTCATAACTTTTTTGGTAAATGTCCCCGCCCAATTTGCATTTGTTGCTGCTTCTGCTGCTGCCTGTTTTATGTTTCCATTTTCTTTGCCAGCTTTTCCTTTGGTAGCGTTTCCCTTGCTTTGTTGCTGCTGCTGCTGCTTCTGTTGCGCTTGCACGTGGAAATTGTGTGCGCATGTTGTTGAAAATATCCAGGACAAAATCTGCAAAGTCTCGTCGGTGTCCTGCACAGGATGTGCTTTGAGCGCAGGCGCCGGAAAAACTCTCGCACAATTTCCCACTCTCCCTCCCCCCATATCTTTCTCCCATTTCTTTTTTCTCGTCAGTCAAAGGGTTGGTGCAATGTTAGGGGTGGGGTCTGGGTGGGATTCTACTCTTTATCAGAGCTAAAAATAGTTTTTCCACTTTTTCGCAACTTTATTCGCTGGAATTTGCATATGTTGCAAAACTTTTTCATTGAGTGGAAAGCCAAATGTTTTGCCAACTTTATTTTCCAGCGTTTAATATTTGAAATTACTTGGGGCGAAAATGAATTGTCGTGGGCAGGAGGCGAGGCATGAGAGATGTTCACTCTAATTTACTATTCCCAAGTGGAATGCACTTTCTGGCCAGGCTCTAACTTTGGCCAAATTCAGGCAGGCAGCAACACCCACGCACGGCAGGCCACAAATCTGACGGAAACATTAAACATTCATTACTTAACATTTTGTTGGCGTCGCGCCGGCGACGATGACGATGGCCAAACTGCATGCAAACGACCGCATTAGTTGCTGCTTTTTTAGATTTATTTATTTTATTATTTTTTTAGCAGAGGGGCGGTGGCCAACTGGGTTTGTCCAGTGGTATAAATAAACAGAGAAAAAAAATGGAGTGAAGTAGCATTAAAAATGACAGTAGCTATTCTTGGAATGTGTGCACATTTTTAGTAAGCTTTAAAAATTATTAAAAAGAATAAAAATGTATATATTTTATTATGCATTTCAGTTATTTTAAATGTATAAAAACTCTAAATAAATTTGTTATGGAAATTTTATTACTTTTTCAAGACTTTTTAAATTATTTTAACAATTATTAAGATTCTTAATAAATATACTTTAAGGAATTTTAAAATATTAAAATGCTTAAAGACTAAAAAAATGGATAATGCTCAATGGAATATTTAAGATATTTTTAAGAGACGTTTTAAAGAAACTTGTCTTTTTAAAGGGTTTTATCATTTAATACAATAATATACTTTTTAACCCTTTTATATTAAAATATAATCCTCATATATTTCTCAATAAAAATAAAATAGATTTTTCATTTTTAAACCTTACTTTAAACTTAAAAAACGAGCACGATTTCCACTTACCAAACCTCGACTGTAAATCCAAGAAGCGTTGAAAACTGCCCCCAAACTAAATTTAGCGCGTCTCACAGAGACACCGGGTGAGGGGAGAAAATATAAAATCTTATTAAAATTTTAAATTGTCTGCAAAATTTTGCGCGCAACGTTGCGAATCGGAAAATTAGGGGGAGGCGGCGGCGGTGGTGGTGCGGGAAAGAGTTTTCAGCTGAGGAAAACGTAATGGAAACCGAAAACCCCGCCAGACATTGGCCATCATGATGGCGACGCTAATGGCGAAATGGCGAACGGCGGACGGGGCTAACATCATAATTGGGATGCGCGTCAAAGTCTAAGGAGCGTCTAACCAAAATGGCAACAAATTTCTCAATGATTCTTGGCCTGGTATTTTTGGTCTTCCTCTAGCTTTTTGGGGAAATCCTATCGACAAAGCCAAAAGCAACAGAAAGTCGCGTCAAATGTTTTAAATAGAATCATAAACAAAAACAGAAACGGAGGCAAAGACAACAAGCAACCAAACAGCCGAAAATCGAAATCGCAACACAAAATACAAAATCGGGAATTGACTGAACCACCGCCACCCGTCGATATTTTATTTGATGTGCTTAGCAGATATTTTCGAAATATATCTACATATAAATAGATTTTTTTTGGCACTCAATGTGGCACCTTATTGTATAATAATAATACTGCAATTAGCTTAAATTGAATCGCTTCCAGATTTATTTATTTTAGCTGAAATTAATTTGTTTTCTTTGCTTTTTTATAAAGCATATTTTTCTTGTTCTTTCTTGAATTCCGATTTTTGTTTGTTTATTTTGTTGAACATTACGCTCTGGGGTTATGTGCTTTTTCAGATCATAATCTTATGATGTTCTTTGACCTGGGGCGATGCTCTCATTTATACTTGGCAACTTTTTGATATATAACTTATCATTTTCATTAAATCTAAATGGTTGAACTTTTTGTTTTCGGTTTTTGTTGTTGGCAATCATATGCGGAAAGTTTTTAGCCTCCTCGGGACTGTGCAGAAACCCATTTCCCAAAAAGTAATAAAAAACACATTCAATTCACAAGAAACAAAATGATAGCCACAATGAGCAAGAGAGCTCGCTCCATGCTCCATTTGGTTTTGAGGGTAGAAAACGGGAAAACTGAAAAACATTTTATACTGCTGTACCATTTTATGGACAAAAGGCTCTTCTGGCTAACTGAAAAGGAGGGTTTCCCAGGGAAATGGCTATAACGATGGCTTGAGAAAGTCAGTCAATAACAATTAAGGCCAAAAGTTGTTGCCGCTTTTATTTGCGAAGAGAGGAGAGGAGAGCCAAGCCAACTATTTGCAACTTTAAACCAAGTCAAGCCGAAGGAAACTTTTTCAATTAGTATAACAAGAATTTTGGTCCTGCGGACCACTTCATTTGTGTTTCCTTCTCGGCAGAGGGAAAGGAAAATGTTTGTATAAATTCTTTAACAAATTTTCATTCCACTTGGGTGAACCAGACTGCCATAAAGGATCCCTCACCGCATCCTTGGACCAGAGATAACAGAGCAAGTGATTTAACAGAAACGGGATTAGGCGGACTTATCTGCCACACTTCATAAGGTGGATGGGTGGTGACTCCTCTCTCTCACACGTGTGCTTATTCCCCAGGAGAAAGTTTGTTTGGGGGCTTAGGCAAATATGAAAATATGCTCGATTATATGGCTCCCAGGGATTTCTCCTCCAGCACGGGGCACAAGGGCAGATCTGAAAGAGAGGAGCTTTAAGTAGTGTACACAGGCCCCGGGGCATTATATACGCTCGGTAGGATTGGTATGGTGAGCAAACTTGGCCATAATGAAGAGAAACGTTCGTTCGTTTGGTGTCTTTATCCCTGACTTGAATTTATTATAACAACGCCCTGGGTGGAATTTAAATTGATGATATGGTGTGGAATCCTCCAAATCCCTCCTCTCCCACCCACAAAATTAATTGTTATTCTTTATATATATAAATGTTCTCTCTCTGCACACAGGCAACGGCACAATTGACTTCCCAGAATTCCTTACAATGATGGCACGCAAAATGAAGGACACCGATAGCGAAGAGGAGATCCGGGAAGCCTTCAGAGTGTTCGATAAGGACGGCAACGGCTTCATCTCGGCGGCCGAGTTGCGTCACGTGATGACAAATCTGGGCGAGAAACTCACAGACGAGGAGGTCGATGAGATGATCCGTGAGGCTGATATCGATGGTGATGGTCAGGTCAATTACGAAGGTAAGTCTATATGAAAGTAGGGATAATTTTAGGTATTTTTATATGAAATCGATAAATTGGCAGGGTTTTTAAAAAAGAGTTTGATTTGTTTTTATTGTTAGTTTGAAAATAAAGAGAAGTATTTGCTAATAATTTGGGTTATGTTGGAGTAAAGGTGAAATTTTTAAATAATTCATATGTATTTATGAATTAAAAAAATCTATAAATTGTTACTAAAGCAATATGAAAGTATAGAAAATATTTTATATTAATAAAGATATTAAAAGAACAGAAATATGAGGAAGAAAACTTAGCAAAAGGTTGTCTGGCTTTATAACTAATGATTTTAAATATTTTCAAATGAGAGATTTAAGGAATTAACCAATCTTTAACCATTTTTAAAATGATTATTGAAGAACGTATAGAACCCTTGCTTATAAATGTACTTTGGACTTGAAAACTTAAATCTCTTATATAGAAAGAAACCTCTAAAGCTTCTTTCCTTACCTCCTTTCCCATTAACTGATGAAATCTTGGCTTTCCCCTCATAATTTTCACCCGCTTTCGTAAGTAGGTGTCGCCCGCGCTTACGTTATTTCCCCTATATTATGTCCCGATATTTAAGTGTTTTGTGGGTCGCGTGTTGGCCCACTAATTGGATCTATTTTGTGTGTTGTTTGTTGTGGGCTTGCACCTGCCGGGCAAATGAAACAACGATTGAATCATAGCATCGCATTTGAGTCACAAATGGCACTTGGCTGTGTCATATGGCACATGATCTCTCTTCACTGCTCTCTGACTGACTCATTATAGTAATACTTGAGGCTATATAAACTATATAGTATATATAGAGAGCGAAATACATCTCTCGCCATGTGCATTTTTATTTGAAAATGTTCGTGTTTTGTGTTCTTTGTAATTTTTTAATTGCTTGAAAATTGATTTTTCTCGAGGCAGAGAGAAAATGGAACAACTTTGAGTATTGGGCTTGTTTTTAACAGATTTTCCATGGCATGTCCTCCCACTACTGCGCCTACTGGGTCTTTCCGAAAGATTTCCTTTTGTTGTGTTGAACCGAGGGGGCCGGCAAAGTAGCAATTAAAATCGGACAGTATTTCCCCCTCTACACTATATATATTTCTATAGTGTATATGTATCTACGTTCCTGCCTCAAGTTCAAATAGAAATCGTTTTTGGCTGCCGCCGCCGCCGTAGCCTCTGCAAGCATTTCTCGGATCAAATAGATTAATCACAAGTAATTTATGAACAAAATACATAAAAATAGCGAAAAAGTTTAAACAAAAGTGAGAGAAGGGGAAAGCAAGGCGTTGATCTAGCTAAATAATGGGAATAGTGTGATTTTTCTTGTAGGGGATTTTCTGTCAAAGAAAATATAGAGTATCTAAGCAAACATTGATTACGAGTTATAGAAGAGAGATAAGGATTAGTTGAAGTGCACTTCAAACTGTCAGATAATGGAATTATAGGGTTACTTGGAAGTCGAATTTTACAGAAATCGCTCAAGGGTTAAAGATAAGGATAAGTGCATAAGTTATACAATTCTAAAGAAGTTATGTTGTTATAAGTTATTTAACGCTGGAAATTGTTTGTTATTTAGGTTTATAATTAATATTAGAAAATGTTTCTGGAAAACTGCTAAATATTCGAAAACTCTGCTCTTTACCAACCAATATTTGCCAGCCATATTTTACTGGCCATTTATTTCCTGTGGCTTCTACGGCTGCTCCCAATCAGCATTTTTTTTTAATGCCTTTCGCCACTTTTCCTGCCGCTTAAATTGAAATGTTTTTAAAAGCCAAAATAAATGTCGCGCGTAAATTCCACACTTAAATGATTAACCTGCCGGGGCAAGCGGCACACAGCACACATCTCACAGCTCACGGCCCACGGCAACAGTGCGAATGGGAAAGAACAATTAAAATTAAACATACATATATTTATATATATATAAATATTGTGCAATATTCTTTAATTTCCCGGGGGCTGATCGGGGAGGAGCTGGCATGAACATGAACATTGACCGAATGAATCTCACTCGTCGCCGGTTCTTGGTTCAGTCAGCAGCAGCAGCGGAATCAGCATAACGTAAATATAAAATGCGCATTGTTGCCATTTTGCTTATTGCCAATTAACCAAAGTCTTTATTGTTGTCTTGCCGGCTATATGCCACCCTCTTCCCCCACCCACAGCACCACCCCCTCACCGTATTTTGCCTTTTGGTAATTTTGCAAGTGAAAATTATATGGCGCAAACAATGAATATGCTGAGAGAAAGAGATATTGGGGAATGGGAATGGGAATGAGATGAGACTTACTTTGGGCTGGCTGGCCCCCTGCCAGATACAGAAAATGTGGTGCTAAGGGAGGCGGGCAGCCAGGAGAACGAGTCGAAAATCAAATAAAATGTTAAACAAAATACAAAGAACAACAAATTAAACATTAGCACAGAGCAGAGGCCGCTGAGGCAAATTAAATGAACACATCCCAGTGAGAAAGATGTGTTGCTGAATTTGGAATTTGGTAGCAAAATACAAATGCAAATATATATCTACTATATTGGGGAGAGCGAAAAAAAAATAAGAAAACCTTAGAAATGATAGAACGAGTAAGTTTGGCGAATGTAAACAAAACGACGAAAGATAAACAGCAGAGCCACCAGTAAAACCACCGCCGGGGTTGGGGGTGTTGTGTGGTGCTTTTAGGGGGAGGTGCGGTTTAAATAAAATCCATGAAAATTCGCTAAACACATATATATATTTTTGGCAGCTGGAAAAGTTGGTAGGCGATCTTCGCGCGGGCCTAATATCATTTTAATTGCCCTACAAATAGCTAAGGCCATCAAAAAATTATCCTTCACCTTTTTTTGGGCGGGTAAAATACACTTAAAGAAAGAAAGAGCATTTTTGTGCATTTTTAAATCATAAAATTAAATTTCCAAGAAAATGAGACATACTTGAAACCACAATATTAAAATAGTGACTAATTTTGCTCAAAGAAAAACCCAATAAAAGCGGGAATTTTATTTTGATAAAAATAAAGCCCTGGGACATTTATAATATTCTATTTTTATAAGGATTTTTTTACTGATAAAAATAATGTGCTTGTAAATTTAAAATTTCATATATTATCGGAATTTCAATTGTTAAAAATAAATGCCCGGGTAAATTTTAGAATTTCCTCTTTTAATGAGAAATTTTGGGTGATAATAAAGTTGATATCAACCAACAATTTACACCAATGACACCAATGACTGTTGGAGTATTATTTAAAGGAAATACTCCAATTAAATTTGGAATTTCTTTATTCTGTGCTTTTAATTTAAATAATACTTATTTTCTCTTAGTGCAACCCAACTGGTCAGCTAATGGGCGTGTCCTCAAGGTGTGTGTGGGGGTATTTGATGTTTTAGGACCGGGAGATGTAATCAAAAGAGCGAACGTCAAGAAGAAGCATTATTTGCATGTGGGGCAAATGTCAAGGGCTCGAGAGCTCGAGCTCGAGCTCTCTTCCCCTGGGGGTTGTAAGCTCCCCGGGTATTTTGCATACAAAGTCGGCTTAGCCCTTTTCCGGGCGTTGCCTGAACTTTGGCTAATAACATTTTATTTTTAAGCCCTTTTACGAGGCAGGCCTGCCAAAAAATGTTTTCGCTTTATTAGAAAAGGTGTGTTTGTTTTGGCAATTTGAGTGCCTGAAATAACAATCTTATAAATGTCGGGGTAAACTTTTCAAAAAAAAAAAAGAAAGAACTTGATAGCCATCGATTGCATGAGAAACGTTTGATAGGCGAATTTCCTAGGCTAGACATAAAAAATTCCCCTTGAAGGTTTATAAACTTAACAAGAAGTATAGATTAGATTGTGGAGAGTAACTAGGCCAGCTAGTATTTGCACTTAAAAACTGATTATCTTGGTTTGTTTTTTAAAGCTTAATTGCTTTAATATTGATTGGATTACAATTGGAAATTTCAGATTCCAATTATATGGATTTCTTGCTTATATCTGAACAATCTTGACCATTGGCCCCTAAGAAAATCCACCCAACTACACGCCCACTCAATTAGCTTGTTCCCTTTCTGCCTCTGGCTGTACTTTTTCAATTCTACTCTTGTCTTCTTGTTTAAATATTTCAAAAATGCAGTCACCCTAGGCAAAAAAAAAGAAGAGAAAAGAAACAGAAAATCAAAACAAGACCATCAAGAGGAAGACGTGCAATCAACGAGAACAGATGTAGGCAGAGAATTTTCCTCCTTTTTAAAAATAGAAACAGGCAAACACCTGATAAATTGGGGACACTAACACACTCCGTTCTTCTGGCGGTGATTCCTTACCCTCCATTGTAGTCTGTCTATTGATTGAGTCGATGATGCAGAATATTCTTTTTTTTTTTGCTCCTATTTTCCTTTTTTTTTTTTTTGTATCCATCAATTCGCGAACAATGCGGCAGAGACATTCTGCTTCCGTCGCAGCATCCTCTGCTTTCTATTTTTGGATGAGGAAAAGGAGAGAGTACATAATCTCTGGCGATTGACTGTCTGAGTCTTTGCACTCAATAAATTTGCCTTGTGAAGAGAGGCTAGCATATAGAGTCTGCATAAGCACAGTGGAGGTGAAGAGAATAGTACTTAAATAAATTAGATTAAACTTATTTTAAAATGCTGTAAAATAATGGTATAATATTTAACATTCTAGTAAGGAGATCCTCATAATTACTTTAATTTTATTATATTAAATATACCTTTACTTCCTCAATAATTCTTTGAATTTATTTTATTCTTAAGTCCTTAAAATCTTATTGATTTCATTAAATAAATTATATTAGTACTATTATCTTAACGCCTGCTGTTTATCGAGTGTGTGTTTGCGGCCAAGTGTTTTCATCAGACATCTCGTGACTTGCTCGTTTGTCTTATTGATTAGGTGCCTTTGTTGGTGTTGTTGTTGTTGTTATTGTTGGTGCTTGTTGTTGATGCAGCAGCCATGGTGTAATGCTCGTTTGCTCGTATTGATTAATTGCAGTCTTAATTTAGTAGAAGGTTAATGACAGCGCTCAGCTATTTTCGATACTTGATTTATTGTGTGAAATTTTTGTTTTTTGTAGTGTCAGCTCAGTGACTTTGTTATGGGCCTTAGTTGTTGAGTGTGTTTTATATGTGGAAAATATGAAAATAAAGTGAGAATAATGAAAGCTGTTTTATTTTAGGTTTAATTAAATTTATTTCTTGACTTTAGTACAACATGAATTTCGATGACAATTTAGAGAAAAAATTTAATAACAAAATTGTATAGGAAATTCGATATAACTGTCGTTATTTAATTAGATAATAAAATCAATAGCGAAATTTAAAGGATGATATCAACATATTAACTGGTATTTTTTTATATCAAAGGAAACTCAATGGAGTATTGAACAACGTGCCAATTTATCGATAAATATCGTTCTAATCATATTTAATGCAAATTCCAATGATTCTGGACTAATTCAAATTTATTTTCTTTCTCTTGCAGAATTCGTGACTATGATGACATCGAAGTGAAGCGTTAAATTATTTCTTTTTAAGCCTTTCTATTTTTTTAAGATGTTGACGAAGACTGTAGCTGTGCGCAATAACATCGCGCCACGCTGTTGCTATGGACCCCAGTAAAAGATCTTAAAAAAGAAAACAACAAACAAAAAACAAAACAACAACAAAGAGTTAAGCAAAAAACAACCAACATAATGAAGAATAAGAAGCAAAAAACATTTAAGAAACTTTAAAACCAATGAAACTTACACTTAAAAAAACGCAAAAGCAAAAGAAAATTTAAACAAGCAAAAGATGTAACAACAAAGAATTCAGAAAGAAAACAAAAAAGAATTACATTAAAAAACTGAGAGAGACAGCAAAGGTTAAACGAAAACAAAAAACATAATTTTAATGCAACAAAATACAACAACAACAAACAGCATACTTAATGAAGTCACCGTTTAAA
>VNJS01018418.1:0-23070 GCA_008042575.1 Drosophila watanabei | reverse complement strand
TTGACAAAATTGCCGGCCTAAATTCTGAAGAGTAAACAATTGCCGCAAGTTAAACCTGTTTCTGGACCCTCTCACTTACTTCACTTCCTCTGAGCGCAGAAAAAATATATATATAAATTCCGATGGCATGACAGCCCCAGAGAGTTGGCACAACTTTTGCGAGCGAAAGAGTCAAGAGGGAAGGAGTTGGCCCAGAAGAATGGTAAGAAAACGGTGAAGGGGGAAGAGGCAGACAAAGACCCGCATCTTCTACCTTCAACCTTTTCACTTGGTTCAGTTCAAACAAAAAAAAATATATATATAAAAAAAGCAGCCAAACCACTTTTGGCCACAGGAAACATGGTCTCCGTTTGACAAGTAGAACTAGCAAAGGAAGTTATATAAAAATATATATACACTTGCAGATCCCAATCTCACAGAGTTCTCATAGGTTTTCATCCTAAATCTCTGGTCATTTATCTGATATATTTATTTGAATCTGTTACGCTGTGAGTTGCAATTAAGTCTCGGCAATAGTGAGCAATTTTAGTTTGTTGTAACTTTTATAACAGCCATAAACTTGGGCTTCCTTTTGGAGGGGAAGGCAATGGTGGCTCTTGAAAATGACTCAATTGAACATTCGGTTGTACAACAATTGAAATTGGGGGAAAAGATGGCAAGAAAACTGATAGCTATCGAGGATTTTGGGTGGAGAAGAAAATAAGCAATTGAGGAAACCAAATAATGGAAAATTGGGGAAACATATAAGGAAAATATAAAACTGGAAGAAGCCAATTATGTTTAATAACAATAAGGCCGTGTTATAATTTGATTGCTACATTTCAGTTAATTTAATTAAAGTATTTTTTACAAAATAAAATCGAAAAAAGGAATATGAATTTCGGAAAGCATTAATTTACCAGAAAATAATTCTCAAAGATAATTTCCTAATCACAAATAAATTTGCCTATATAACCCAATAAAATAATATTATTATTATAAATTAAATATAATATTTACAGCATTTTAAATTAATTTTATATACAAATTATCATTAAGCCAAATCCATAATGAACCAAATTTAATGAATGTTAGGGTATTTATGAGAATCTACATGAAAACCCAAAAGAAAAGATATATTTGAGATGGCTTACTGTCTCATGGATCCCCAACGACGCTGGGATAAACTATCGGGATTGCTGTAAGAGAAATGTGTATCAATTTTTTGAAACCTCATTTATTTTATTTATATATTTTATCTAAATTATGCCTGACTTTAAAATTGCTGATTAAATAATTAAAAAATTAATAGCTTTAATACCATTCTTGAATTGAATGAATTTTCTTAAACATTTTCTAAATTTAACTTGAAATTTTAACATTTTTCTTAGCGAATTTGATCATAATTTAGAGATCGTTCAGATTTATGATCTTTAAATGCTTAAGCAGGTGTCATCACAGTACATTTCAAGAGAGTCACTCTCTTAATTTTCGATCCTCTCTCTCGCGATCAGGTGAATAGCAAACTCACCACACCCAATGGCAACCGAGTGTTGAACAAAGGCGGAAACAGACGGTGAGCGGAGGAGGAAAGAGACGGCCAATGCCGGTGCGAAAGAGAGGCACTGAGGGATCATGCTTGGCGATCAGTGAATGCGATACAGTGCTGTCAGTTTAGCAATTTAAAGGCTAGAAATTCCGATTAACCACAAATATATGTAGCAATTCTTATTTTATATTTCAGCAACTAAATTAAATTTATGATTTTATTTTCTTTGAATTGTAGGCATTTTTTTACCCTTTCTATATTGGGAGAATTAATAACGTTTAAAAATAGTTAATAAACTTTTCGGAACTCTTATTTAACTGACAGTACTGACGCGATGGATGTGAGAGATTCCGAAGCCCCGAAGACCGAGACACCACGCATGAGGAATGAATCACGGCCCGAAGCGTTTCTTCTACAGAGCATAGAAAAAACTGGTTTCTGGCCTGAGACTGTGTATGCATTTTTTACACACACACACACACACACAACCATCTCTGGCTTACATAAAGAAAAGGTTAACTATTCAAATTTGGATGTTGTTGTTTTTGTTGTTTTTTATGTTTTTACGGACAGACAAATTGAGGGTTTTTGATGAAGTTTTTGGGCCTGGTCAGCTTAATGTCCACACTGGTATTACGTGTGCAAAATAACCTTAGGGTTGCCTGACAGCTATGGTAATTCGCATTCGCATCGATTTCCTTTTTTGGTAAGTGGGATTTTTTTTACCTGGTGGGAGTTCGCCTCAAGCTGCGCCGGGCCCAATTGTCTCGGGGCATTATGTTCAGCTCGTCATCACTGCAACAATGGAAGCGAGTTAATAAAATAGTCAGAAGTAATGGTTATATATAGTATACTATATACAAAGCAAATTGGGAGTGTCAGGTAGGGGGAACAATGAAGTTGAGCTAGTCTGATTGGAAATAACAATAAATATTCAAGACTATATCTATCAATTTAGGTGTGAAGTTATTTGAAAACTTATTTGTTTTAGTTTATGAATAGAATGGAGTTTATCTTCTCGGATATACAATTAATAATCAACACTATTTCAATCAATTTAGGTGTGAAGTTATTTACAAACTTACTTATTTTCTTTAGTTTAAATTAATATACTTATAAAATAAGTATAACTCCGTTAAAAATGTATGAAAAATACCTTTTGAAAATGTGATTATTAATAAGAATCACTATTTTCTCATTAACAAAGTTAATAGGATTCTAATGACTTCAATAGAAGAATATAATTTATTCAAAACTTCCTCCCCAAATAAACCCATCTCCACTGACACTCCCAAAATACCTTGTACACACTATATACACCATCTTAAGGACTCACTTTTGTGGTGTTGATGCGCCCACGTGGGGTGCCAAATCTAGTTCGATGCCTGTGCTGCCATTTAAATTATTATTCCCATCGTTCGAGTGTCCACTGTGGTTGTGCAGGGAACTCGTATTGCCGTTGTTCAGGCTGCTGTTGTTATTGTTAATGACGTTGCTATTGTTGTTATTGTTGCTATTGTTATTGGAGCCACGACCTTCACGCAGCTGGGTGGGATACTCATTTTCGCCATAGCCCTCGAAGGATTCGCCATCGGATAGCGATGAACACTGGGACTTGGCCACACCTGCTAAATAAATATATAATATATCATTAGTATTTGTATTAATTTTAAGATAATCAATACTCACCTGTGCTGGAGGGTGGACTGCTGGGCGTGGGGCTGCTATCTCCAGACATTGTCTCGGCATAGAGAAAATTATTTGTATTGACTTTTATGGAGGCATTGCCGTTGGGCAGTTGAATTCGAGGCATGGGAGCCATTGAGGGAAGAGTTACTGTACAGATACTGTAAGGAATAATGAAAAATTCAAAGGTTTTAGTTATATAGATACACTTCAAGCAGACTGCAGACATGGCATGCAGGTCAATAGGTCAAAGTGCTAAACTTACTTCAGCATGCAATGTCTGAAAGTTTAGCAAAAGGCGCAAAAAAAAAGAAGGAGACCATCGATAAATTGCTAATTCATTGATTGATAAAAGACTATTACTTTCTTGGACTTTATTATATAATTGTTTTTATTTTCTTATATCCTTTATAACATTTTTCAGACACTAATTTAAATTAGTTTCCTTAAGCTCATAGTTTTAATATATATTTAATTACACTTCCTTTCCAGCTTATGCATATGCATTTCCACAGGAATCAGCTTTGTCAACAGGTGCTAGTCTCCATTTCCGGCAAAAGGAAAATGAAAATTATCAGCCCAAAACGTCATTAACTAACCTGGAACCGTATTTGGGTCGAGGTTTGTTGTGGACATTATTGCTACTTCCCTTCCTGGTTGGTCACTTTCCCTTCCCCTGCAATTAACCAAAACTTCGAGGCATGACTAAGAGGCCTAAGTACTTTTATTGAAGTCTCCCCACCGATCTAAGCCTGAGTAATTACCTATATTTCTTTCTCTCGAAATATATATTTTTTTTTAATTGCTCGGAGGTCTGCCTTGCCAGCATTTTCGGCGTTTCACGCTTTCGTTTCGTTTTTGTTTTGTCACAAAATCTTTGCAGGGGAAATGTTTGGAGTTGGAAAAGGTAGAGTAGAAAAAATCTATAAATACTGTAAGTACAATTGGTCTAGTGATGACATGATTGATTGATATGTCAGGGCCGTTAGAGTAGAGTCTATATGAGAATTGGGTCAAAGTTTTGTTTTTTTTTTCGGGGATTAGGTAAAAGTATAGCAAAAATAAATAATATTAAATGGGTCAAAGAGATCACAAACCGAAGAGTAACTAAATCTAAAGAGTGTTTTGAGTATTTTAAGGGAACTAAATAGTTTAAATAACGTGGAAAATATTTAATAAAGCATTTATATAACCTGGTAAAAATAAAGAGTTAAAGAAGAACCTTTTAAGCTTTAAATACTATTTATTTGAATTAAACTTATTGAAACTTCTCCCAAAGAACTTCATTAAACTTGTTTATTTATAAGACATAACATAAAAATTCTTTATAAAATTGTTGCATATTTAAATATTTAATATTATTTTTCTCCTTCCATGCTTACAATTTCTCTTTAAGTAATCCAAATTATATATCCTATATCGTTGCCAACCACCCATCAATTTCATAATAAACTAACCATAAGCTGGTGATTAAATATCGATTGTGTCTGCTCATAATTCGATGCAAAAACGTTTTCATCTGGAATAATATGCAATAATGAACATAAATATGTGATTAAACGGACGTTGGATGGACGATGAAGAGTGAAGTTCAAAAGAAAGCCAAGGAAAATAGTAAATAAGTAAATACGCCCAACCCGACAATCAAATGAAATCAAATCCAAAAAAAATAAAACCATTGACCAAAGCCGGCAAATGGAAAACTCGGAGGGAATGCAAAAGCAAAGAGAGCAATGAACCTTGGGCGAACCCCCAAACAACAACAATAACAACCAACAACACTTGTGCACTGAAAAAATCGATGAAAGTTGCTCAAAAAAAAACCTACAATAAAAAAACAAAAGCTGAAGAGACTAAACCACACCAAAAAATTGTTGTTTTTTGCCTTATGCAATGGTTTTCTTTTGGCTTTGCTTTGCATAATAGTTTTGAGTTGGGCGTGAAAATTTGTGGTGTGTGAGAGCTGCCACCCCCCCAAGGTTCACATGGCTGACAGCTATAACACTTGAGTAACTATAACTTTGGTAATTTCTATATAAAAGCAGGTTAGGATAATGATTGAACCCTTAAAAAAAGTAGCTTACAAAAGGGTTGTAATATTTTTGGGGATTATAAATGTAAAAAAATTGATGTTGAAAACATATTTCAATTAACATGTCTTGTAAATATAAATTGAACTTGTTTATAATAATTGTTTTAAATATTTTAAAATAGTTTCTGTTCATTCTTCTTATTTATTATTTTTCTTGAATTTTCCTAAAGCAATCTATGGCACTATTATTAATGCAAATGCCAATCTCTTTGCCAGCTGGTTTGGTCACAAAAAAAAAATATAGAAACAAGAAATAAATCTACAAACAAGATGCCAGCAAAAGCTAGAAAAATGCAGTTAGAAGATGAAGCCAACCCGCTCGGTTTACAGTTATTACTGCAGATGCTCAACAGGCTTTAGCTTTTCCGAGTCTTCTCATAAGTTTTTCCCACTCCTCAACTGAGATTGTAAGATGTATACATTTCCCATGAACACAGTTTTCTTTTGTCTTCTCAGACTCTTCGCAATTATCGCTGCCATCCGATATGCAAAGCAAAGTAAAAAAAAAAATATTATTTGAAATACAAATAAATGAATAAAAAATTGTGTGAAAATTTCTAAACAAAAGGAAGGCAGGCAGGCAGCAGCATCAGAAAGAGTCTACAGGGTGTCGTGATTAACTAGGCTTTCGAGCTTACAGCAGAAATCTAAGATTTCAGACATGCAATATTTTTAGGGGGATTCCTCTAGCAATTTTTAAGTGCTGACAGCTGCATTTTTTATATTGTTTATTTTGTAGAATACGTAATGCCACAACCTGTGACTATTTCTTAAGTTTTTTTATGATAGTTACACAATTGTTCGACTTTTAAAAATGAAGGAATATTTATGGGAATAAGTAAGACCTACTATAATCTGCAATAAATAAATAAATAACTTCAAGTTACCTTAATATGCCATACAAAATTAAATAGGCTTAAATTATTTTAGCAAAGAATATTATTGAAGTCATTTACAACTTAAAAAAATTTAATTCACATTTTGATTGTATAGAAAATCAATTTTTAAGAATATATAAACATTTATTTTCTGAAAAATTCAAGTCTTATCTCACGAAAACGACTTCTAAATCAAGTTAATATTTTCCATATACAATTTGTAATATCTTAATAAAAACTTCAATTAATAAATCACTTGTCAAGGCACTCAATTATGTTTTTATCCAATCTAATCCCATATATGCATATCACCCATTAACCAAGTGACCCAATACCAGCCTTGAACCATTTCTCTGGCCACTTTCGATTCATTAAAAAGGCAACAACAACGGCAGCATAAAAATGAGGCACTGCAGTTCATAAGGCCAGACCATTAGCCATATGCTAAAGATCAAAAACCCGATCCCGCCCCCACCAAAAACTGAACAAGCTATGCATATATATGTACATATATATACATGTTCAACTCGATTTGGAATTGTATAATTATAGCTCAGAGTGTGTGCGCTCTGTCTGACAGCATGCAACTGAGTTTGGGTTTTATTTTTATTAGATGTTATCCGAGACTTGACCAGCTGGCCGATCCACTTTATGACTAATAAACTTGAACTTGTGCGAGTGAAGACAATTGAAAAATTGAACTGGTGAGAGAATGGAGAAGTGGAGAAAAGAGGGGACGGTTTCTATATGTTCTAGGCCCCCCAATTACTTGTCATTTGTTGTTGTCACACACATGTAATCCATCCCATTCATCCAACTCAATACATAATTATGCAGATGTTGTCACAATAATACTTGGGGATTATGGAACCGCACGTACCAAACTATGAGATACAAGATACAATATACAAGAAGCTCATTAAGGAATCCCCAGACACATGGCGCAAAAAGGGGCGAAGTTCGAATTCGATTCGATTTCCCATTTCAATGGAACAATTTCGAAAATTCTTATGAAAAACCCCTGAAACCAAGGCGAGGAAAGTGTGCAGAGATTCTCGAAAGATCCTTTTTCTCAAGTGGCAACAGATGCCGTGGTTTTTCTTTCAACTACCTGCTCAAGAGAGAGATCTCAAGGCGGCGATAAGCAGCAACAGCTGTTTTTGGGCCAGATTTTCAATTAGTTTTGCTTGAGTCAAGTGCTAAAAAAAAAATAAACATCTTTGGAGAGGTATTCCGCTTATCTAAGTCTGCCAAATCTCCATGAATAAAAAAATGCCATGTGGCTGAATAACATACGTGTTTAACGCTTGAAAATGAGAATTTCGCTAAACCGTAATGCATTTCAAATATAAAACGTGCTTCTGGGTGAATTTTCAGCGGCAGAGTAATCAATTGGTTCAGAAACTAAAAAGGAGACTAGAGAAAATGTAAGTAATTTTTAATATATAAAAAAAAATAACCAGAGTTTTCAATAATAAAAGAATTTACTCATCAAAACATATTCTTCAAAAATATCTTACAATATTTTTTTTAAATAAAGAAGGTCTTGAAATTTTGGTATTCTTAAAACGAGCAGAATTTGTAAATTATCCCTCAAAAATTATTATCTCTCACTTGAGGGTTAAGTCTATATTTTTATCTATCAAATTAGCCCCCAAAGTCTCCAAGTAAACGCCCCTCAAAAGCAAACAAACTTAAACACACAAAAAACACAAACGCCCACAAAAAAAAATAAAAACAAACGCAATGAAATAACAATCAAGAAAAGAGACAGAAACCAAATAGATTGAAGCAATATTGATGAATTATACAAAACACAGACTGGAAAAACAAAGAGGAAAATGTTATGTTACAACACTTGAATTGAAAAAATTGGGTCATTCGAGGGAGTGAAATGAAGGGGAACGCGGGGGAATTTAGTAATGAAAAAGTGACAAAAACTATACGGAAAAGAGGTCTATAAAAAATATATTGGAAAATTTTATTCAACTTTATTCTTCTTTTATGGAAAATTACTAAACATTTCAAGAAACTTTTTTAAAGTCTAAAAACGTATTGCAAAGTTTTCTACATGTTAAACGTTGATCTCTTAAGCCATATGACACTAAAACTCACACCCTATAAACATATATATATAAAGTATACTTTAAAATCAATTAGTTAGTCCGCTTAACATCTGAATCAACTAAAAGACAAATCTCATTTACGCCAATGTTGACATATTTTGTTTTATATCTGGGAATTTATTTTTATGCCGCCAACTGTCGGCACCTATGGAGAAACTCCCTCTCCCTCTCCCTATATCTTTTTCTTCTCCTTCTTTTACACTCTATTTCTGATTCGGTGAATGCCTCTTTGGCAGTTCCCGCTAATTTGTGCTCCTCCTCCTTCTCCTGGGCGCCCCCCGAAGAGAAAGCGGAAGCCAACGAGGAGACCGAGGAGACCCGAGACCCGTAGAGAATCCAAAAGAGCGAAAAATTCCACGTCAAGAGTTTGGTGAATGCCTTTGCTGAATGAATAATGAGGCGGGCGTGCCGGTCGCTACTTAACGGGGTACTATATACCATATAGTATAGGAAAGAGCTGAAGAATTGGGTGGAGAGACTAGCAGGCAGATTCTGTAGACGCGTCTACGGGATCCTAAAAGGGAAGACTGGGGCAGGTCAGGATAAAGTGGTGCAAGCTAAAAGCATTTGACGGAAGAGAAATGCTTCTATATATGGCATGCAGGAAGATAAGTTGTGGATTGTGCAGAGAACTAAGGATTTCAGATGGAAAAAAAACCGATATTTAACGTTCTTAAAAGAAAATTTATTTGTTTTCCTATTCTACAAAGCATTTTTATGCCTCAATAATTTCCAGTTTAAAATTTAATGAAGCAAAGCCAACAAGCTCTAGTCAATGTATTTAGTTAAAAGTAAATACGGAAGTCTAAACCAGACATGTAATCTGCACCTGTATGTGTCTGAGAGATGCACTGCACAACAACAAAAATAAAAGATGAAAAGCAAAACACACACACAGACACAACCGCATGGCGGCTCCAACACATGACAGAACAATAATAACAAAGAAATACAAAAAAAAACACAGGGAAACCGACTGTCATAAAATGCGACACCTGTTTCAAGTTGTGGCAGTCCCTCCACGTCCTCCTCCTCCCTCCGAACACCCACACACTTCCCCACTGTCCCTTGTCTCCTCTTATTTGAATTCTTTTCGTGTGTTTGCAATGCATTTTTTTCTTCATTTACAACAATTATTTACTTTGGCCAAATGCGGGCTCTTCAAAAAGGTAAAAGAACTGAATGTGGTAGACGCATTTCCTTACTTATTGCACTGGGAAAAATTGAGTATATCGATTTATGGAATTTTTTATAAAGAATTTTGTATAATTTGTATATCGAATTTTAATATATCGAATTTATGTATCGATGTTTGATAAAATAACTAATACATCTTAATGTTTTATCAGATATATTAACAAGAATATCGATTTTTTGCAAATATATCAATTTATAAATCGACTTTCAAGTTATCGATATTATCAGCTATATCTTATGAATTTATGATTTATTATTTAATATTTTAAGTCAAATTTATTATTATATTATTTATTTTAAAATTCTAGTTAAATCTATAAATTAAAATTATAATACAACTATTTTTCGACTAGAAAATATTTATTAAACCAACGAGTTTCTTGATATTTTTAAAAATATTTGAAAGAATGGTTTAGTAATAGTAGTTAGAATTATTTCATGAATTTTTAGCAGTGCATTTTCAGTTCAATTAAAACGAAAACACACTTTTTGATAGCTTCTTCTTATTTTTTGGTGCATTGAACCGTCGGCACAGGTGGAAACAGCGGAAGAAGGGGCGGCATTTGACCCAGTTTGATTGAATGGCATTTGAATGCATTTCCATTTCCATTTCCAGTCGTTCATTCAGTCAGTCAGTCAGTCGGTAGGTCGATCAACGAGTTCTTCAGGTTTGCTGTTGAAACCAATTAAATTTCAATTGACGACGTCATCTGCCTCTTCAATCGGCCACTCAATCAACCCCTTCGGCGAGCTTTTCTCACCCCCAATTTAAACAGGCTTCTGACACAATTTAATTCTTTCACGAGCTCTCTGCTTTTTCCGTTCTTTTCTTCTCGTCTCGTTTCCTTTCTTTTCATTCTTGTTTAGCTTTTGGCACACAATAAAAATAACAACAAAACACCACAGGCACGAGTTCTCCTCGTTGCCTTGTTTTTAAACAAAACAAAAAACCACGTGAAATAAAACTTAAAAAAAAAAAAATGTGTATATACGAAATCGTTGTATTTCAACTTGTTTACCTTGAATCGCGTCGAATTGAAGTTCAAGCAATTAATTATACTTAATGTTTAGGTACGGTTTTTTTTTGCTTTTGCATTTATTGCATTAAGTCGAATGCTGAATTTTTGTAAAAGGCTTCTCAATACAATAATTAAAATGTTAATTAGTTTTTGTGTCAATTCGAAAGGGAATTTTGTGGCAATGAATTTGAAAAAATTATACCTTTTGGCATTATTTGACGGTATAAAATAGATTGTATTATATTATATGCACAGAATTCAGTATATACTCTTGATTTTTTAAGGTTTCCTGTTAAAACAATTAAAACATGAATTACCTTTCAACAAACTTGTTTAAATTAAAATAAGGGTTTCCCGGCCAAGCTTGTTTTGTAAATTATACAAGGGACCCTTAAGACTGCATTGCACTCTTCTCAAAAAAAAAAAAAAAAAAAAAAAATTAAGAAACAAAACAAAAAGAAGAAAACAAAAGCCAAAAAAAGCATAACCAAAGCCACATAACTGTGCCAAGGCAAAATATTCCAAGCAGCAGCAAAATTTATTTCTTTCTTGGTTGTTTTTTTCAGCATTGTAGTCTTGTTTTTTTTCTGCAGACTTTTCAAAGTGCAAATGAGTAGCGAGAACCGTTAGAGCGGTTGGGAAATGGCTCTAAGCCATGTTAAACAGAGGCCAAAATACACTCAGGGGAAATGAGCGAGCAGCAAAAAAACACACACAGAAAAACGAAATATCAAATTACAAAGTGCAGCATGATGCAACCCGAAAGGAGGAAAGAGGAAACAGCTGCTGCCTCTGACGATTTTCCATTCAAGTGGATCTCAGATTACGAGAAGATATCCCACTTGAGGGCAAGATGAGCCACTTGCAGGCCTGTATCCTGGCTGCATCCTGTACGGATAGAGATAAGGCAGGTGGTCCGGAAGCAAGTGACACTGCCCGGTGGCACTTCGATTAATTAATCGGTGGCATAACTTCCTCAAGCTCCAAAACAAAAACCACAAAAGACTAGAAATAAAAGCCTGAAAAGAAAAATAAACCAAACAAAAAGTCAACGATGTCGCCGACTGGCACGAACCTGGCTAAAACAATAACAAAAAAAAAACAGGGGGAGTACGAAAATCAACAAATAAAACAATTGCGAATTTTCGCATTCGTGGAAAATGTTACAACTGTCCCACACACACACACACACATAAAACACAAAATAAATAAAGAAATAAGCAAAAGTCGTTTACTTAATTGCTAGAAAAAAAGTAACAAGAAAATAAGGGAAATTCCCAAATGTCTTTTGCAGGAAAGCTATATGGGAATGACATTTGAGAATCAATATTGTTAAGAATAATGCGTGACGATTTTGGGAGAAGATTTATAGCCAAGTCGGGTATTTACATACATGCTTACTCTTCATATAACAATAGAGCTGTTGTTAATACTAGAAATCATCGTTAAATGTATAAAATATAATTATAACAAAGCTCCATAAGCTCCAAGTTAATAAATATCGTTTAATTACAAGAAATATTCATTAGCATGATGACTTCATAAATAATTCTCATTGATAAACACAGGCTTGCAATTTATTGTTCGAATTCTGGGAAATTTTTTATTGTTTGTCTCCAATATATCAGAATTACACTAGTGTTTTTTAAGAACTTTAAACACCGCAAATAAATACAATAACAATGGGAAATAGTTAAATGTAAGCATATAAATTCGGATAATTATTTTAATGGTCCGTCTTATTTTTGCTTTATTTTGTTAAATTACTAAAGACAATAAAAATAATTGAAACTATTAAAAGTAAAAATTTAGATGGCTTAAAACTGATATACATGATATTTAATTGCCTCGAAAGTCTATAGAATAATTTATATTATATCAAAGGGTTAGGTATAATTTTTAATTAACATTTTATTTAAATCTATATCTTTTTTGAAAATTTTATGCAAATAAAAAATATTTTTAAAGAATTTCTGTTCGAATCCAATTTAATTAAGAATACAAAATAAGTATTTATGAACTGTTAAAAAATTACTATATAATAAAGCAAATAATTCAAATTTTTAAATTAAATTTATATACCTTTTAAAAAATTAAATAATTTGTGTCCTAACGTCTTTTATTTTCAACTTATAAACATGTTTTTCCCTCAACCTTAAAATTTTTCTTTACACATACGTTTCCCCCCTCCTTTAACTCTTCCTAATCCTAATCTCCACCTCATTCTGGTTCTCATGGTTTTCCCCATTTCGCATTTGTGCTAATGAGCAGCAGTTTTTAAACAAAAAACAGTTAGTTCTTGGGGCCACGCACCTGTTAAAATATATATTTGTGTATATCCCAATTGGAGCAGCGGCGCGCAGAGACGACTTCCAAAACCGTTTAGCGGGACATTAAGTTGTTTAAAAAAACAAAAGAAACGAATAATTGCACTTGGCGAAAAGCCACAACAACAACAACAACAGCAATTGAACAACAGTACACACACACACACGCGAAACACTGAAAACACAGACACACGAACACGCGGGGGAGAGAGGCCGGCTGAGCGCAACAGTTAGATGCTCGCTAGTATTTGTTGTTGTTTTTGTTGTTGATTTTGTATGTATTTGTATTTGTTGCAGAACAGGTAGTTGCACAAAAATATTGCTTAAAATCGCCCGATTTCCTATTATTTTTATAATTTCCTGGCACTTTCACTTAGGTCTGCTAGCATTTTCCTCACAAATGTTGTTGTTTTTTATAGTGGCTCTTTTTTTTGTANTTTTTTTTTTTTTTTTTTTTGTAAGTTGTAATTTTACGCGTGCGTAACGTTGGCAACGTCTTTAACTGATTTTTTTGTGGTCGTGATTTTAGTTTTTTTTAATACAGACACTTAACAAAGCAAGCGCTTGAATAGTATGAAATATCAAAAATAAAATTATATTGTTGCTTGAAAAGAACTGCAATTTTCGGTTCGGTAATTGTTTTGTTGATATATTCGGAGATTTACAGTTACTCGCGCGGAGGAGCACCACCCACATACGTCCGCAGTTGTTGGAAATTTTTTTTAAACTAACGAATTGTCAGTGACGAAAAAACAGACAGGTACTTGGTTGCTATCGGGCTATCGATTGCTGCGCTGGCTGCAAAAATATCGCACTAGAGCAACTATCGATGGTGATACATCGACAACACTGACGAAACGAAATGAAAGGTGGTGGGCAAAAAACGATTTCAACATCGATACTA
Organism: Drosophila watanabei; assembly: GCA_008042575.1. Classification (NCBI taxonomy): domain Eukaryota; kingdom Metazoa; phylum Arthropoda; class Insecta; order Diptera; family Drosophilidae; genus Drosophila; species Drosophila watanabei. Next base: position 9,313 of record VNJS01018418.1, on the reverse strand, counting down.
TCGCTTATTCTGGTTTCGGCTAAGTTATCGATGTATCGCTAATAATGTAAAATGTAAAATATAATTAAATGTAAAATGTAAATGCTAAAATACCCCAATGATAGACAGATATCAACAAGTATACACGGAGATAGACTTCTTTTTATGCAGAACCGGCTAAAGTTAGCTCAATAACGTAAATACCATAAATGAAAGCATTATTAATAATGATATATAGACATTTCTCCTCCTTGTGATACCTACATATGTGGAAGATATTATCTGCACATATCAAAAAGAAGCAAAAAGGCAATCGCAAACGTCCGACCTTCGAATAAACAAACTCGTTTTATTATCATCTGCAAAGTCCGGGAGCGGGGCTCTCACTCTTCCAGAGATTCCAGAAGAATGTATGGATCAGTACCTAAAGAGTAGCCGACGAAGGCGCAAGGAGTGGACTCCGTGCGTATGTACATTTAATTTTTTTATTTGTTTTTTTGTGTTCTGTTTTTTGTCGCTTTGCCAAGGGCAAACGTTAATTTTGAAATTTTTTGGTTCAGTGATCGCCTGTTTTGGCATAAGTGGATCCATATGGTCCATGGTCCATGAGTATATTTATTTTGTACTCTTCGAAATACTGTGATCATGTTTCTTTAGTAAAAACATTGTTTCATAAAATATATGAATATATAAATAAATAGGATATAATTCTGCAAGCCCAGAGAAGATTTTAACTGATTATTCTGAACAATTTAAATAAAAAAATTAATTACACAACTTATTTCCACATATATTTAATAAATAATGAGAAATAAATTTAATTAAAGGCGTGCCATCATGCGTTCCATTTAAAGGCTGTTATCACCAAACTGTGAGTGAGTAATGCTCCAAGAAATTCTAGGCGAACGGGTTGTACATAACTCTCTTTTCATATCGCTAAAAACACAATTCATCCTGTGCAACAAGTGTTAACTATATGCAGAGAGAGCGCAGAGAGCTATGCAAATACAGTCGAATCCCAATAATTCGTACCCCGGTAAATCGAAAATCGCGATAATTCGTAAAAAATTCTGTCCCCTTGAAAAAAAACTCGTTAATTTGTAAAAATTCCATACATTTTGGAGTAACATCGTTCTGTGAAAATGTCACAAAAACGTACGCATAAGACGTTATCAATAGTGTCTTCGACAACCTAATAGGTTTAGAAAATGCAATGGAAAAAATAAAAGAAAAAAACACCAAGCAATCAAAAATTACCAATTATTTTGAAGCTTAAATTATTGTTTTTTATAATTTAATGTTTCTGCTTAATTGTTTAATTTTTTGTTATTATAATTTTATATTATTGTTTAATTTTCCTTTAATTTGAAAAACGTACAAATGAATGTACATACTTATAATGTTTGTTTAATTTTAATAAAGTTAAATACATATGTAAACATGATGTGAAATGAAAGAGCCCCGTTTATTTGACTTTTTCATTATTGAGCCCCGTTAAATAGAAATCTCGATAAATCGAATTCCCGTCTAATTTGTAAAAAAAGTGATCCCCTTGCCATTTCGAATTAGCGGGACTCGACTGTAAATACATACATACATTCAAAAATGAAGAGAGAGAAACGAGCGCAAAGTGCTTATCATGTTTGTTTGCCTCTTTAAAAACTTCCAAACAAAAATTAAAATTTTTTTTTTTGTGCCGGCTGGAGCACGTTGCGGCACTCAGAACAAACGGCAATAAAAAACGAAAAAAGCTAACATCGGCACGCCGAAGAATGTATACCCTTGCAGATTCACATTGTATCAATTATAATCTATCTATATCTAAACTAATATGAAATACTTTTATATTCATATTATTTTTACAGTTTTAAATTTTTTCATTTTTATACCCTTGCAACGTTTACAACGCAGTGAAGGAGTCATCTCCGACCCTATCAAGTATATATATTCTTGATCAGCATCAACAGCCGAGACGATCTAGCCATGTCCGTCTGTCCGCGAACTAGTCCCTCAGTTTTAAAGCTATCTGAATGAAACTTTGTAGATAGTCTCTATATACTCTCACTCCTACATAAGTCGGAACGAGCCGGATCGGAAGACTATATCATATAGCTGTCATACAAACGATCCGTAAATTTCTAGAAAAAAAATTATAGCTTCACTGTTTTTTAACATATCTTGATCAACTCTCGGTTATGAGCTTTTTATATTGTTTAAGATTTTTGGATTAAATTTTATAAAAATCGGACTACTATATCATATAGCTGCCATAGGAACGGCCGTAAAATTTTCAGAAAAAAAATTATAGCTTTGTCAGTTTTCAACATAATTTCTTCTACTTTAAGATACTAGTATTTCATATTTTTTCAGAATTTTGTTGTAAATTTCATAACAATCGGACGACTATATCATATAGCTGCCATACAAACAATCGGTAAACGTGGAGAAAAATTACATTTTACTTTACATGTAAAAATGTGAAAAATGTAAAACTGTAAAAATTTTATGAATATGAAAATAGTTCATATTTTATTATATTGGGATAGATTATAATTTATACAATTGGAATCTGCAAGGGTATACAAACTTCGGCGCGCCGAAGTTAGCTTAGTTTCTTGTTTTTCCATTTAGGGGAAACTTATTTTGGAGCGTTCTCATTAACAATAACTCAAAATTTAACTGTTATTTTTATGCCCAAGTATTTCCAGCTTAAACCTAAGCTTGCTTTCATTGGACAAAAACAAATGCAAAAAGCGTACAAAGTTTCGGCTTTCCAAATTAAGCTTTATATATTTATTTAACGATTGATTTATATTTTTTAAACGGAATACTCGTAAAATAATAAAGTCAAATATTCTACGAAATACCAAGAAAAATAAAATTAATGCTCTTGTTGATTGGCACTGTACATATACATCCACATATGTATTCTCTAATTGCGACGTCAAAGAATTACTGCGTAGAAACAAACATCGAGAAGAATTGAAATGTTATTCTTTAATTTGAAGAGTTCCTTGGAAGAATGAGGGTGTTGAAGCTGCTCTTCTGTGTGCTGGTTCTCCACCAGGCGGCGTTGGCCGATATCCCCGACTGCGACTTCTTTGATACTGTGGATCTGTCGGGCAGCCAAAGGCTCCCCAATGGTTCGTATGTCTACGAGGGACTCCTCATTCCCGACCGATGGACGGGGGAATACGACTACAGGCTCATGCCGGACGACTCCAAGGAGTCGGTGGCCAAGCACTGGAGGGGATGTGCCTGCAAGTTGAGGACATGTGTCCGGTTCTGTTGCCGTCACGATCAGATAATGATGAATGGCGAATGCAACGATGATATAGAGAAGAAACTATACCAGATCGATCCCTACTTAAATGTGACCCTCGCCGACGGTTCGGTTGTGCCGAGGCACATCCGCAGCGAACTGATTCTCCAGAAGGATTTGCCCATGCCCTGCGCTGGCCTGTACCCACTTGACAACAGGAGGGAGAGCGACGAGTACACACTGTATGAGGTGGGCCTTGAGTTTTCCCTGGCGTGGTGGGTTAACCTTTATGTATTCTCAACCAGAATGGAACCTTCCGGCGACACCTGGACGACGCATGGATGAATAAGCGCGGCTACTGCATCCAACATATTCAGCTCGATGCAGAGGATCCAGAGTCCCTACGCATTGTGCCCCACAACTGTCTGATACGGCAGCCAAAGACGGGGCAGACAGTGGGTAAGTTTTAAGGAAATTTAAACCCTTAGGGACGAAATACAACAGAGACAATAAGATGCCTTAGGCGCCTGCATTGAAATTGGTAAAGCGTTGTATATGTTGTTTCTGCCCATCTTTAAACCCATCTAAACCATCTCTTTCTCCGCAGCAATGATGACATCTCTGGTATGCATGATCCTTACCATCGGGGTGTACCTGTGCGTTAAAAGGCTTCACCGGAACCTGCAAGGGAAGAGCTTCATCTGCTACATGGTTTGCCTGTTCATGGCCTACCTCATTCTGCTGCTGGACTTGTGGGACCTATCGATTGACTTCTGCCTCACGGCAGGTAAGTACTTGGAAGTTTAACGAGAACGCCGAACCCAGATTTGACGAAGGCATGTCTCTTTGGCAGGTTTCATGGGCTACTTCTTCGTTATGGCCGCCTTCTTCTGGCTCTCCGTCATCAGCCTGCACCTGTGGAACGGGTTCCGTGGCGGCTCCAGCTCCCACAGTCACTTCCTGCCCAACTACCTGTTCCTGGCATTCAATGCATACGCCTTTGGCATGGCGGCGATCCTGACCGTAATCATTTACCTAGTGGATACGCTTGTAGACCGTAATGTAGCTGAGAACCTGGACTGGATGCCTCGCGTGGGCTATTACAGCTGCTGGATCAATAGTGGGTTCAATGACAGACTTCAATGACTGATCTGAGCTTTCACTCTTTCCCCTTTCCCGCAGCTGTTGACTGGTCCGCCATGATTTATTTCTATGGACCCATGGTGGTGCTGATCGCCTTCAACATGACCATGTTTATCCTTACGGCCATTCGCATAATGGCCGTGAAGAAGGAGCTGAGGACCTTCACACAGCGCCAGGAGCGAAAGAAGAAGCTCAACTCGGAAAAACAGACGTAGGCTAGAATGAAGAATTTATCTACTTTATCCCTTTCTTTGCTAAACCATCGTACAGTTACAGCTTCTTTCTGCGGCTCTTCATCATCATGGGCATATCGTGGAGCCTCGAGATAATCTCCTATTTGGTGCAGAGCAACGAGTTCTGGCAGAAGGTCCTCAAGGTGGCCGACTACTTCAACTGGTCGCAGGGCATCATCATATTCGTGCTGTTCGTCCTGAAGCGCAGCACCCTGAAACTCTGCATGGACCGGTAAGTAGTCTGAGAGTAGATTGTGCCGGGAGCTCGAGTAACCAGTAACCTCCGGGTAATGTCACTGTGTCATTGAAACTCTTGTCTGAGCAGCATTAGGGGTAGGAGCAAGGAAGCGGAGGCCAACGACAGCGGGGAAGAGATCTCGCTCGAGGAGACGCAATTAGCTCCGAGCCTCCTGTAATAGGTAAACCGTATTGAACTGCTTATAACTGATAACTTGGTGCTGGAGAATGTACTATCTACTGTGACTAATGTTTGGGTTCTGTGATTGACTAGCTTGCTTCATGTTGCCATTATTTTTGTACCTTGTCATGTTCCTTCCTTTGCACGTTGGAAAATTCCACTTATACACACTGCATATTTCCTCGACATTAATAACGGATTCTTACTCCCCAGGCCGGTTAAACAGCATAGGTGGACCGCTTCCAGCATAAAGTCATGTACAGCTGGGAGTTCGTCTAGCCGACTTATCCACAAGCTGAACTTATCGCAGGTATAGTGATTAAGAATTATTAATCATTGCAATTAAGAAACTAAAGAACCCTTTTGCAGGTGGCACGCTCATCACATACACAACATTTAATGGATGTCGGATCTTTCTTGGAGAAACCACAAGAGTATAGAGACTCGGGTATCGACGTCGTAATTTCAGCCAATGACTTTGTAAACGAATCTCCCTAACTATGACGGAGTTTCTCTTTTATATATAACTACAGCCGTCGACAGCTAGAAATATGACTATGCCCCAGACGGAATCTTTCCCATTATAGATTCAAATGTAACATATATTTCGACAAAAGATATTATTATTTGTAAAAACAAACCATTCCAAAGCAGTTCAAAGTCATGGCCATCCTTCTAATTAGCTGTCAACGGCTGTATATTTACACATAAGAGTTTTAAAACAGACTTACTGCAGACAGAAGCAAAGAAAAAAGACATTTCCTCTCACTAATTGAGTTTTACCTCATTTGTTTTAATTAATATTCTAATATGTAGAAGGACAGTGTAAAATGTAAAATAAAGTAAGCCCAGTAAAAATTGTATTTCTCACTACCGGATAGATCAATTTTATCATTTAGCTGTTGTATGAACCATCCGTTAATTAATAAAAAATGTATCTCACCGGCTTTAAATATTAATTCAAAATATCAGATTTACTTTAAAAGAATTTAACCACATAGCTATATCATATAGCTGAGGAAATGTATACCAAATGTAGTACTGTAAAAATAATGTGAATATAAAATTATATAATGGATAGATTATTAATGATCGAATGGCAATCTGCAAGGGCATTCAAACTTCGGCGTGCCGAATTTGACTTCCTTTCATGTTTTATGTGCAATCAGTCAGTCTGCCAAAGAATTATCAAGATCTGGAGCTATTAGCCTACGCAATAAGTTGGCCCCATACTTGAATTTATATTTCAGTCCTTCAAAAGTCGTAGGTTCGGAATCATGTGCATCGGCCGTACAACGACGATGTTGTTCGTAAGTTTCTTGTTAATATTTTTTCAGTACTTATAGCTCTCTAAGGAACAATTAAATTCGGTGTAATCAGAATAAACCAACATACAGTAAGAGTTGGATAAATTTTGGATTTGAAATGGAATCTAACTGGATTCAAAGTTAAATTTCAACTTTTTGGTCACTCTTCTATTCTGGATCCAGGTATTGCTGATATTCTTTTTAGCAACTACAGCTACAGCAGGTGCTGAGATCGCTGGCTGTGACTTTTTTGACACGGTCAACCTAACGGAGAGTTGGAAGTATCCAAACTCCTCGTATTTGTACGAGGGACATCTTCTCATTCCCGCGGAGCTGACGGCCGAGTATGATCACACAGAGCTACAGAATGGCACTAGAGTTCCGGTGAAGAGCCACATGCGGGGATGTGCCTGCAGGCTGAAGATCTGCTTGCGCTTCTGCTGCCAAGTGGATGAGACCCTGGACAGTGGACGTTGCAAGCCAGGCGCTGAGAAGAGTCCGATGCTGGAGGAGATAGGTCCCCATCTCTCCAGGTTTATCGTTCAGAACGATCTCCCCATGCCGTGCGATGATGTGCGACCGTTCTACGAACCATCGAAAGCGGAGTCCCAGGTTCGGACACAGTCGAGTCTTTCATTTTCAGTGTGCAACATTAAACCCGCTTGACAGGATGGCTCTTTCAGACAAAAGTACGACGAGGCACTGCCGGACAGAAGGCTTTACTGTGTACAGCCTTACAGATTTACTTCGGGGGACCAAGTCACCTTTAAAATTGTGCCCCACAACTGCACCACTACCATTGAAGATCCGAATAAAATGGGAAAAACAATTGGTAGGCTATGATCGAGTAAGGCAAAAGGATATACGCTTACCCCTATTTTTGCAGCGCTACAGCTCTCGCTGGTTGGTCTCTTCGGCACGATCTGCGTTTATCTGTTTCTGGAGAAACTGCAGAATCTCCATGGCAAGTGCTTCGTCTGCTTTATGATCTCGCTCTTCATTGGCTTCCTGATGCTTCTGCTTGATTTGTGGAAGCTGTCCCGCAGCTTTTGCTTGACGGCAGGTATGCCTCAGCTCCTTAGTGCTCAAGGATATCCAGGCATAATCTATCGTTGCGTTGGTTTCCAGGCTATCTGGGTTACTTCTTCATAATGGCCGCCTTCCTATGGCTCTCTGCCATCGGCTTGGGCTTGTGGAGTACCTTCTGCAGCAGTGAGATCCAGGCGGGCAGCCGGAATTCAAACTATCGCTTTGTGGTCTGCAACGCCTTTGCCTGGGGCGTGGCGGCGTTACTCACTGGAGCTATATACCTGATCGACGAGTTGGTGGAGACGAATAATGAGGTGTGGCTGCCGGGAGTGGGTCTCTACACCTGCTGGATCAATGGTGGGCTCCGCGGCGCTCATCCTTCGTTCAGAATTCATTGTACATTTCCATCCATTTATAGTTTCCAGTTGGTCGGCTATGATTTACTTATACGGTCCGATGGTGCTGTTTATTGGTTTTAATCTAGTCGTGTGCGCCTCGACGGCCACTCGCATTGTGTTGGTGCAGCGGGACCTGAGGTGTGCCCACCGCGAGGACAAACAGCGGCAGCTCCAATCCGACAGTCAAACGTAATAAAATCTTATAGCGATTTGATGCCATGACCCGAGACCCTCTCCTCACAGTTACAGCTCCTTCCTGCGGCTCTTCATCATCACTGGCGTCTCGTGGAGCTTGGAGATAATCTCCTACCTGGTGCAGAACCATGAAGTACTGAGAATGGTGTTCCTGGTGCCCGACTACTTTCATTGGTCTCAGGGTATCATCATTTTTGTAATGTTCATTCTGAAACCTAGAGTCCTGCGGTTGTGTAAAGAAAGGTAAGTTCCACAAACACTACGTCCCAGTAGAAAAAAGAAGCTCACAGTCTTAAAGTAAACAAGAAAGGAAGCTAACTTCGGCACGCCGAAGTTTGTATACCCTTCCAGATTTCAGTTGTATCAATTATAATCTAACCCAATCTAATACAAAATAAATTACTTTCATATTCACTTTATTTTAACTGTTTTACATTTTTTTACATTTTTACATGTAAAGTAAATGTAATTTACCTCCACATTTACCGATCGTTTGTATGGCAGCTATATGATATAGTCGTCCGATTTTAATGAAATTTAAACCAAAATTCTGAAATAATATAGAATGCTTGTATCTCAAAGTGAAAGAAATTATGTTGAAAACTAACAAAGCTATAATTTTTTTTCTAAAAATTTTACGACCATTCCCATGGCAGCTATATGATATAGTAATCCGATTTTTATAGAATTTAATCTGAAAATCTAAACTAATATATAAAGCTCATAACCAAGAGTTGATCAAGATATGTTAAAAAACAAAGAAGTTATAGTTCTTTTTCTACAAATTTACGGATCGTTTGTATGTCAGCTATATGATATAGTTGGCCGATCCGGCACGTTCCGACTTAAGTAAAGAAAACTAATATTTTTATGGCTGCCACACTTCATTAGATTAAAGTCTATCAACCGCCAAACATTAGATTAGTTGGTTTTAAACAAAGTTTGGAGTTTCTAGCCTTGAAAACATCTATATGTTAATATCTATGCAAAAAGAAAATTATACATGGAGAGGAAATGACAAGTGCAAAAAAGTGAATTGCTTAGAGAGGCACTTACCAACAGAGTATGTAGAATCGCAGAGAGAAGCCTTTTCATCCTAAGTACACAGTATGAGAATCGCAGAGAAGGGCGCTTCTCCTTAACAGTATGTTATTTGCAGAGGAAGGCCTACCTTAAGTACACAGTATGAGAATCGCGGAGAAGGGCGCTTCCCCTTAACAGTATGTTATTTGCAGAGGAAGGCCTACCTTAAGTACACAGTATGAGAATCGCGGAGAAGGGCGCTTCACCTTAACAGTATGTTATTTGATACTCATTTTATTTTTACAATCTTACATTTTTTACATTTT
>VNJS01018414.1:0-38685 GCA_008042575.1 Drosophila watanabei | reverse complement strand
AAGGTTCGCGGAATATTTAATATTTCTTACACTTGAAATAACACCAATGTTGATCTCTCCTTAATCTATATACATTTTTAATTTGGAATATTTGTGGCAATAATTCAAGCTACTTAGATTCTTCCAGGCCTCAGTTTACAATTATTTTCCTATAATACTTTATATCTTTTTCATCCAAATAAAACACCTACAATATTTTTCTTTTGTCCTCTAAAATAATCTGTTCGATTCAGCAATTGTCCCTTTAATAATCCATGTCTCTTGCACTTGAAAAAATTACTTGAAACGCGAAGCATACTAAACCAAATGAAAGTTATAACGTCTATTGAAACAAACAGCTTCTTAAAGGCCTTTAAAGTTAAAGTTAGGCTTCCTAATTTCACAACTAATCATTTAGAAGGTTTTTATATTACTTAAAATGATTTTACAAAATTTTCAATGACATTTTCTCTTAGTGCACTTTGAGGCACAGTTGACAGACTGCGACTTACCCTTCCGAGATGCGGGTTTTCCACCTGGCTCAAACCCACACTCGCCTGCAAACAGCCGGAGAAAGGAGCTGCGACTGCTGCAATAACAAAGGACAATAGGGACGGGGGCTTAGTGCCACAAATTGAGCAATGCCCACTCTATATCCTTTGCCTATTAATGCAGCCATTTGAAAACTAATGAGAGCCGCACACAAAAAATCGAGAAAATAGAAAATAGAAAAGGCAAACTAACAACAAACAAATGGGACAGCAAAAAACACTGGAGCCGGAGTCTGCACCCAGAAATCCGTTTACGGCGATGAGGATACAGCATGGGAATCGGGATGAGGACAAGGACGATGGCAAGGATGAGGATGAGCTCGAGCAGGGCTCCCAGGCGAGGTGCTGCGAACGGGGCGAGTGCAAATGAATGCGCATTTCAAATTAAGCCCTAATCCTTTTACAATTGATGCTGTGCAGCCAGCCATGTACCTGTGTGTTGGCCATATGTGTTTGGACCCAGACCCTTCCAGTGTGTGTATAGTGTGTAGTGTGGTTACAGTTGATGCCCCGCTCCTTGTTGTTTCGCCAGCAAGGACTCCTCGTTTTTTCTTCCTGGCCCGCTGCAATATGTTTGTGTTTGGACGGGCTTAGGACTCCGGTGTGTGCGGGCAATGTGTTTTCGGGTTATTGTCCATGTCTGCCCGGAGTATGACCTACCGCACGCTGGCCAATGCAACTCTCCTCCGGCTTAATGGCGGGAGTACTGCCGGAGAGTAGCCAACTGTTTATTTTCTTAAGCGTCTCAGCAGTCTCTTCCAGCTAAGCTTCTGTTTTGAGAGGTCTCAATTATCCACGGCACATTGCAGTCGCCTCCTCCGCCTCGGGATCCTAACCAAACTGATTACTGTCTGCCTCGAGATGCGCAAATATCCCCTGGATAAATAGTCGAGGGCTAGACGAGATCGGATCGAAGGCTAAGGGTTTGTTTTGGCAAGAATCTTGAGTAGGTTGTCATGCTTTAAAAAAAGATTAATCTTTCTTTGAAAATCTAAGCTATTTAGAAATCATGTTGGTAGCATTTTGGTTGAAGTTGTTAAATGTAAAAATTTCCTAATGCATCTATAATTAGTTCCCTTAATATATTTTATTTAGAAGGCAGCACATTTTCAATCCATTCACAAATTTCATTCAGGTTTTTAATGCAGGTTTCTATTATTTCCCTAATAAATGCAGACACCATAAAACATTTTTAGCTCCCAAATTTGTACCACAATTGGCCTTTATGGCCGCTCCATCAACGCTTTCGTCATGCTGCAGTGAACCATGGCCACCATCCGAAATTCCTGGTAGAGCTCCGTCCCCACTCTATCCACAGATATCCCCTATGAAACCCCCTGCCACACCTTGTTAGTGGCGGTGACACATCTGCCGAGGGGACACGAGGAGGGGCCACGGCCCGGGCTAAGGAGCATTTCAAAATCGAAAAGCGTTGCGAAACGGGGAAAATTTGTTTTCCTACATAAGTTAACACATTGTAAGTGACAAAGTATGCACAAAATCAAATAAGAAATTCGTTACAGGCAGCCTGCAGCCTGTAGCCTGCCTGCAGTGCGCTTAATTTCAAACAGGATTTACGAGGCTGACACACATTTGCCAGGGGACATGCACCGGGACACACACGCGGTGGAAGTCGTGAAAAGAGCAAATCGCTTGTGACGAACTCGAATTTTCAACGCTCGACTGAAGGCTTCCACTGTGCCGAGTGCTAATGAAATGTCCTTTTTGTGAGACGATGATTTTTTGTGCCTCAGCTGCCCCGGGTCCCTGCTCAGCTCTGATCCGTACCGATCCCCGGCGATCTTGGGTGAGTGTGCGGCGTGGCGAATGGAAATGCGTCTCGCAAGGCGAAATTGCTCGCTCAATTGCGTTTTGGGAAAGAACTTAGCCGAACCGGACAGAGCCGAGTTGCATGTCTGTAATTTGTTGCAATTTCCCGGCCACCTCAAGTGGAATCCAGGCATTAATATTCAATTTTCCAAGTGTAGTACTTAAAACGGCTTAGACTTAGGTCCTAGGGGAGGGTTAGTGTGTGTCTTGTACCAATTAGCTGCAATTGTTGGCCATTGGCCTGAATGCCAAGGAGGCAGCTGCTCTAGATTCCAGTCAACTAGACAAGTCGGCATAATATATAGAGCAGAAAACAAATTCTTGTGTAATTTGCATATCTTCTTGCAGATGGAAAACACTCATAATCCACTTTTGTGATCGTTTTAACAGAGAATTATTATATATCGTGGTATTGCCTATGTAGAATATCTTAGTATCCATACTCGTTTCCCTTTACAGTAGTAACCGAAGGACACTTTCTCGAATAGCTTCCTCAGGGGCGTGATCAGTGATCACCTGGCAACCTGGTAGCCCGGCAGCTGGGGAATATTCCACTGCCTTACGGGGGATCCTCTTTGTCTCCTGTGACAGACAGCTGAACCTGAGCGAAAACCGCAGACCATTTAAACACTATAAACAACAGTTAGCTTCCGACTAATTCGTAAACAAAACAACTTTCCAGGAGCAAGCGCAGCACGAGCTAAGATCAGTTATAAAGAGAGAATTCCAGGTCCTTCGAGACACTTTGGCGCAGTTGGTGGCTCTGTTTGGGCCAAAATATTTGCAACGTATGACCAGCAGCAGGGAATTCCACGAAGACAGAGGACAAAGGATGGTCAGAAGTCGAAGGACTACCGAAACGGAGGCAGAAGCCTTGAAATTGCATTTTATGACATGCCATTAAGTTGATTGCACAGCTCGCACTCAGCTCGGAGCGTGCCAAATCAGACGTCCAGCCGGCAGTTGACATTTCCAAAGCTACTAACTAGGCTGGACTCGATGTACCCGCCAGACTCCTGTCTCTCTCCTGGACTCTGAACCCTGCGCATGCGTGGCTAATCGCGGTACGTGTGTCCAGTCTGCCGATGCACGCGCACAAAGCGCAGTTAGTCACAGCAAATTATATATATTCCGCTGGAGGAGAAGGAGGAGGAGATCGGGATCTCACCTTGAGCGGCACTTAGTGCACCCACCTGGTAGCTGGTAGCCGAGGCAGCCATTATCCTTTGCCAACAAAAAGCGTGCCCAATCCGGCCAAGACAAATGTCACGTGGTCCGAAGGGCTCAGGAGCCCAAGCTAATGGCAGGGGCCATTGTTAATAAGCGTGCCGAAATGGGAATCTCGTTGGGGGACGACACTGGACACTGGACACTGGACAGGAAGTGATGTAAAGTGATGCACTGTGAATCCGGTCCAGGCAAGTCGGTTCCAGCGACTGAGATTACCAAGGTCTAATAATGTGAGACGGCTGGGAATGTGCAATTGAACTGTGACAATTGCATTACTTTAGTAACAAAAGAATGTACAGGAAGTTAACTAGAAATGATGGTCTCTTAATAATAATAATTATAATGAGTTTATAACCATAAGAGTCCGAGGAATTAATATTATATTATGAATTCCCTAATTTAAAGTAAAATGTATCATATATCCTTTTCCAAGTTATTTCTTTATCTCATTTTAGCTGCAAATATCAGCACAAAGAGTCACCAAAAATAATTTAAGCACATTGTGTGCATATACCAAGCTTTTCCCATTTGTGAACAGATGATAAAAACTTATTTTTGTGGCAACGGGCAGAGCCAAAGGCGATTCCAAAAAAAGGGGGAAGTAAAGCGAAATTATTAAATGTTTAATGCAGCGCAACATGCAATGCAATTACGCTCGCCTGCCGGGAAATGGGAATGGAAATTCTGAATTCAGAATTCGGGGGGATAGAGCCACGCGGCGCTGCAGCTGCTGGCAAAAGCGAAACTTGTGACAAAGGCGCGGAAAAGCAGAGCCGGAAAACTTTTGCCACGATGATGAAAAACGTTTTGTGCGGGCTTAAGCCAATTTGTGCCAAACACAGAGAGTAGCAACAAGTCGGAGGAGAGAGACGCAGAAGGGAAAGCCAAATTAAAGTTGCAATGAAGTTGCGGGACAAGCGGCTTAAAGGCAACTGCCAAAGGCTGCGTCACATAATGAGCAGAGTTTTGTTCTGAAATTGGCTATGGCAGTGGCCGACGATTAAGCCGATAAAATCGCCCCAAAGGCAGGGAACCAGCTCACTCTCTCAGGAAGCCTGAGAGCAACCTGATTAACGCATGAAAACCGACCGAGACTCGCTCGTAATTATTGGCAATTTCACGGCAATAAAATCACAAGCGTGCAAAATCGAGGATGATAACATTAGCGATGGTACAGCAGCCGCGTGCAGGTGGAATTACACAATATTTAGACCCGGGACATGGCCTTAATATCACTCCCCATGCTGTCCGGGGGCGTCACCCTCTTAAACAGCTGCAATTTTTATATTAAAATATTTTGTTCAACTTGCCTCAGCTCTGGGGTTTCCTCTTCGTTTATCTTCCTTTCGGCCTGGCCAAGGTGTGAACGCGTCAATGGGGCAATGAAGCCAAGGGCTCGGGCTCAGAGACTGGAAATCTCAGCTTTAGTGTCAGACAACAGCTGTTGGGCTTTTTGCCTTTTCACCTTTTTTTTTCGTCTTCAGTTTATTTTATTATATTTTTTTGCCAGACGTAATTAGGCACCTTTTGGGATAATTAATAAAAATGATACTCGTAACAGTAAACTTTGAGCGAATGAGCAAAAAGCGCCTGAAGCTGAAAGAAAGGTACTAAAAAGGGAGTACATGTATTAAAGATCGTAGCTTTCTTTCTTCCTTGCCTTAAATATTCAAGTAAGAAATCTTACGTATAACTAATATTTCTTAAAGTGTCTCCCGCTGATTGCCTGGCAACGCAACATTTTACACTCCTCTCAAAGGCAAAAGCTGTGTAATAATTATGATTAAAAGGGCTTCCTCCCGGTTTGTTTATCCACTTTCTTCGGGCGACGTGGGAACGCTCTGTTCCGAATAGGTTGCAATGTTCCAAAGCGATTGTTGCGCCTGTCAAAATATTGGTAGAACCTCAAAGAAGCCGTTCTCCTCCAGATTCGCACACTCATGGGCGGCGAGCATCAAAGCGGCGGTCTCTGATAGAGGGAGGAACAAGTATATAAGGCATATAAATACAAGATGACAGTCTTCCCACCTTTATTAACTAATTTGCTAAGGTCGGCTGGCCGGCCAAAGACTTCTAATTGTCGCCACACACGTTGCGAGGCAGGTTGACAGAGACTGAGGCTCTGACTCAGGCTGACAAACGCTCCCTAATACGATTCCCAGGCCGGAATTGTCAACGTCATCGTTGTGGCGTTGCTGGTGGCTTCGGAAAGTGTAACAATGGTCCGGGGTCTTGGGAAATGCCGCCCTGGTTGCTCTATTGTCACCTGAGCAGGACTACGATTGTCCTGTACTATGTCCTTTTGATGCTAGGCACTCCCGTGTCTCATTTGGCCATTGTTTAGGCCCGATTCTTGGCCCACAGCTAAGCGGCACTTGGGTTTCATCTCGTGCACTTTGCATCAGTCGCTCCATTTGATCCTGGCTGCTCCTAGCTGCTAGCTCCTAGCTCATAGCTCCTAGCTCCTTGTTCCTTTGAGCCTTAGAGCCTTTGTTGTCGGTAGGCCGTCGGTCGATTTGTTTTCATTCGAAACTCATTTGTGCACTTGCGCTGCCTTAAAGTGTTTTGGCCAACGCAATTCGAGGCGGCCTCTTTCTTCTCCACGACCAATTGTTTCCGCTCAATTGCCAAACGGAGAATCTGCAAAAGAAAACCGTTCTGTGTGGTCCTGCTTGCCGGCAACTGGTCTCTCTGGTCTTTGGTCCTGGGAATCAGTGCAGCTCAAAAAGCATTGCATTTTGGTGCTTGACTTTGCATATGCTTAACATGCTGTGTGCTCCAGATCCTGATGATGTTGGTTTGGCCCACTCCAGGGGGGCTATGTTTCGCCACTGGAATATGCTCGCGAGTACAGTGGAACTAGTTGGAAGTGGGAATAAAAATATATAATTATAAAGTAATTATTTCTATGCAAATATAAACCATAAAAAAAATTTTTCAATGTTTTTCTGTTACTACAAATACACCCTCGAAGCTTTTATTGTGATATCTTTTCACTCACATTATCTTATACTATTTTATTCACAACTTGTTTAAAAATAAACCTGCACTATGGTATTTTTTGAGTACAGTTTTTCAGTCCAATTTCACGCCCACCGTAGCTTAGACAATTGTGTGCCCAAATGGACGTCGGTAGCCGAAACTGTTTTGCATGATTGACTGTTTGACATAATGAAACGCATGCGAGAGCAAGCGGAGCCGAAAGCTGGCAAGTAACCAGATTTGGCCGCCCCCGAACCCACCTCCCTCCACCATCTCCCCCATCTCCTCCTCACCCTCATCAAATGGCGACCCCATTCCATGATTTCCGATCCATTCCGGGCCCACGCAATGCAGTTTTTGTTGCTGCCGGTGCTTCCACTAATCAAGTGCAATGTTGGCACTGCCATGGCCAAGTCCAAGCTTCATTTTAGGTGCACAGCGAAAAAGCACTATAAAACTAGTCTTTTTTTTTAATTTTTGAATAGATAATTATACTAATTAGTGCATCAAATTAATTTATTTATGAAAGGTGAAGCATTTGAAAAGAAAATAAATAAGTAAATTAATTTCAAGCACCAATTAGTATAATTATCTATAAAATCATATCCTATTTAAAGTCTTTTCAAATGCTTCCCCTTTCATATCTTATAAGTGGATCTTATAAATTGATTGAAAAGTTTTTTTAGTATTGACTTTTATTTGAAGCATTTTTCATTTAGTTCAAGTACTGATCTGTCTAGAAAATAAATCGAAATCTTTACCAGAACGAATTTATTACCCGTTTCAAAAGGCCACTTTCATGACATTTATTCTCCGTGCACTCTGTCGTCCATGGTGCAGTTCCAGGAACATGCTCCTCATTTGGGGCCGCTCAGTATTGTGGTTTCGCCTGCTGCCTTTTCTTTTATCAACGTTGGCTCAGATCCGGGCTGTCAGGAGGCGACTCCTCCTGGTGGCCGCCGGCTGCTGGCCGGCTGGCTGTTGGTGTTCGTTACGTTGTTGCTGGCCCCTGGCTCTAATCAGTCATTGCACAACATGAGGCAGGTTGAAGGTGGCATCGAGGAGGGAGCCTGGACAGGAAGCTCTAGCTGGGAGAAGTCGGTCAGTCAGTCAATCTGACCGAACGGAACAGAACAGACCAGACCAGGACCAGAACAGTTCGGTTCATCAGCTCCAGTTCACCCTGGGGGGAGGGGCTAATGAAAATGAAAATCTGTGTCATTGTGCTTAGTTTGCATATCGAGAAGGACGGCCCGGCACTTTCTTCTCCTCAAGAATCACACAAATTAGCCCCGACATTCCCGGCCAGACAGAAGACCAAGTAATTGCCAACGACAGAATAGAGGTAGGCCGAACAAGTGGAAATCACTTCAAAGCCTTTCGTTTCTTGTCACAAAAAAAAAAGAGAATTTATACTCCAAAATTTGATGCTGTGATGTGGACGAGAAAGAGTTTTTTAATTTTACTCAAACTTTCTTGACTTTCTTGACTTTCTTTCTTGACGGTATTTCCTTTCTGGTTTGATTTTTACAAGTAAATTTATCCCCTCCGGGCATTGGAAAGAAGTCTGGATCCTCGCAACAAGCGAAATTTTTGTTGGGCTTACAAGCATATTGGGTATGCCAACAGGGGCAGTTGTACTTATCCTTTGGAACACACAGACCCTCCTGGCAAGCTGAAAGGTGGAAAGATATAGCTGAGAAGCCACAATTGCATCTATAAAGTAAAGCTCACTAACGGTATGCAAAGGGAAAGCTAGGCCAGGCAGATTCGGTGGCAGCGAAAATGTTTGGCAGGAAAAATGTCAGCAGAAAGCAAATCAGATATTTGTCCATCTCGATTGACTTTAGAGAACAGACTGATTGCTATTTGTGGCAGACAAACCATAAAATTACAATGAGACCGTTGTAATTGAATTTTGTTATGCTATTTTAGTATATATAATAATTTGCTCTCCAGTACGTTTGGTCTAATCTTAAACCCACTTTCCGGCTGAATATCAACTTAATATTCCGCATTTATTGACTCAAAGCCAAACAGTTTAGGGCCAATGTAGTGCAACCTATTTGCAAGTGTGCCGAGTGCTTCGGCATTCGGGGGAAACCTTTGATTCCTGCTCATGACTTATGCATGAGATCGCTGCGAAACGTGTGTGGGCTCCGAGTGTCGGTGTCGGCGTGCCAAGAGCCTCAGTCTCTGCTTCAGTCTCTGTCCGGAGACCGAGAAAGATGACAAGAGCGGAGCTATTAAAAACAAACGCCCACCGACGAACGAGTCAGCCGCCTGGATGACATGCCTTTTGCCGGCGAGGTGACGAAAGTGTTTCACAATCAACAAAGACAACGCTGGCGGCGGCTTCAGAGGAGTCGGCAAGCGGGATAAAGGCAGGCAGGCACCCACGCACCGCAGGAGCGGAGAACGGTATCCGATCCGAGGCGTTGCTAATTCGTGTCACATTCTCTCGGGGAGAATTTGCTACACTTGTTACACGGTTCACACGCCGGCCCAAGGAATGCCTTCCGGCTTTGTACCCTAAGTCCTTTTATCCTGACTTTTTGGCAATGATATTTGCGGTAGGTCGACATCATCGATCGAGGGACCCGGACCAAGACCGGGGCCATTCATCTTCCCAGCGGTCGCCACGATGACAGTAGTCAAAGAAAAGAAGACACCGAGCGAATGGGCGGATGGATGTCTCCTCTGGCAGCACTAATTGTCGATTCGTTACGAGGATGTGTGACTTTTGCCAGCTCCTACATAGCTCGCTGTGTGGGCGAGCAGCGACCACATATTGTACTCTGCAAGGTCCTATGCTATTGCCAACTGGGTGGTTCCTGGCTCAAGCTGGGCGGAGGAGACGTCAAGCGGTCTGGCAGGGTCAAGTACTTAAAGAAGAGAAGTAGAAATTGGGATTAAGCGGCCCTTCAAAGACGTTTTCATTCACTTTTATCGCTTTGAATTGGTTTGAAGTTACCAAAATGTAAAGTGGTTCCAGGAAGTATTGAGATTCTGCGGTCGCACAGATATTTTGTGTAAAAAAATCTCTGGATTTTAATAAATATCCCAGGGATATGATCTTGAAAATATCTCTCCATCATTAAATCATGACTTTAACTGCACCATATTACTCCGGTAAGCACCGAACCATTTCAATCCACTTTCAATTGCATGGCCAAGAATTTTCCAATGCTTTTCCGACGCTTCTCTAAACTGTAAGCTCTTCGCTCCCCATCGATAGGGAACTCAGCCAATAATCTTTCATCGCTGGCTACTCAAAACACTCGGTTTACGGCCCGGTTTGGCCCCACCCTTGAATGTTAATCAGACTTCCCGTTCGCTGGTTGCCAGTTGCCCGTTGCCCCCTCGGCGATTGCGAGATGAGCTCGGGTTTCACTTAGGACTCCCCTCCTTGAGCCGAGCAATTGAGGCATGGTTTAATGTGCGCCTAACAACGATTGCGTCGAACGCTTTTGGCCATGATTTGGCGTACGCCATTTAATCAGAGATATCTGCAACACCTGCCGCATGCCGCAACTCATGCTGCATGCACCGCTCTGGCCAGGGCTCGGACTTCAACTCGGCTTCAGCTCCTGCAGCAGCAATAACCAGATAAAGAAAAGCAGCACCAGCAGCAGCTCCAAACGCCTGCACTTCCTGTGTGTGTGAGACGGGAGTCGTTCGGGCTTTGTACAGGGAAAAAAGTAGGGAAATTTTAAGGCTTACATAAGCTTGCCACTTGGAAAATCAGGTAAGTCTTTAAGACCTAGTCCCTTTAAATTTCTTACTGTGCATGTCGAGTAGCTGCAGCTTCTTGGCCTTGGCATGCCATGTAACTGGGAATCAGTGTGGATGCGGCTCAAGTGGCAGGGGGACGGCGCTGCTGGGGCAAAAATTAATTAAGTTGACTTCTGGCATTGGCAATGACCAGCCAGCCAGCCAGCCAGCTCCGAGCCGTAACTCCATTCCGCCGAATGACTGGCCATCAATTGCCAGCGGAAGTCGTAAGTTTTGGCATTCGGTTTTCCGGACTCGCTGCCGGCTCAGTGCACTGGCCTGCAAGTGTGGAGATTATGAAAAATGGAGCCGCTCGTCCAGGACAGCTAACGAGCACTAGCACTGGCGCCGTCGCCTCTTGGAGTTTTCCCAATCAGGCGCACATGTTGCCGGCGAGCCGCCTAATTGATGAACTCTTGCGGCTCCGCATCCAGCTCTTTTTGCTGAAAACTATATCCCGATCCACTTCCAGCCCCAGATCTGTGCGTAGGCGCAGAAATATTATTTACAAATTGATTAATTGTTGTTTATTGGAAGTCATCGTCAGAGCGACGACTTGTGTTGATAAATGAACTTGGCCCTGTGTGGCCCAGTGTCATTCCCCCATCAGCCCGGCTAAGGTCAAGCCATCAGTCATAAGTCAGAAAAGCACACACCACACACACACCTCGAATGCAAGTCGAGAAATGCAATCGGAATTGAGCACTTAAAGATCAATAAATGGGAAGAGTGTAATATGTAATCTAATTTTATAAAAGATATAATCGATATTTTATACATTCTTTTGTATTTACATCCCCACCCTGGGGTAAAACCTACATCCGTCTGGGGACCTGGCCGAGTTGCCCAACCAAAAACTGTCGCTCCAAACTGTCACTCCTGAGGTATTGGGCACAATAACGACAATGACTGACATTTGTAATTGATTTCCAAAGCGCCTTAGCTTGGGATTACAGCACATTAGCGGTCGGTGAAGGGGGAACTGTGACTGGGAATGGATCTGGGCGAGGTTTTTGGGTAGGAATGCAGTGTGGAAAAACTGCAATCTAGGTGGGTCGTTCTAACAAAGCCACAGCGAAAGGAGCTCAATATAGAGCCGTCAAATTGCATCAGCCACACACTGAGATTATCCAACTTCCATCAGGGCTCACTATCGCACTTTTGTGGTAAATAAAATCAAAGTGCTTTCGCTTGTCGCCCGATTCTTATCACACAAGTTGTCTTACTTTTTACACTTCCATTCAGAAAGTAAAACTTGCCATCAAAATTAAAATCGAATCCCAGTTTTACGAGCAGCCACAAAATTGCAGCTGACTAACTTGTAGGCACATTTCAATGGACGTAAAATTATTTAAAGGCCATCATTAACATTATCGCTGTCGATAAGCAGCAGCAGGGCGGTCTGAGTCCCAGTCCCAGTCACAATCCCAATCCCAATCCATGTTACAAAACCCAAACTCAATCCAAATCTCAACCAAAGCCCAACACTTTCCTTTCGACGCCCGTTGCGCTGGGTTTTATGGACTTAAATTTAACGCCGTTTGATGCGAGTTGTTGCCGGCTGTCTTTTAATTAAAAGTAAAACCAGGTTAACTATTGAGCAAAAGCGCAGCATGTGTTGCCGGCCCGATAGGCAGATAGGGCTAATACACTCTCTCGACAGCCATTAAAAGCGCGTAAATCTCGGGCCTATGAGGGCCATCAAATCGGAGTTCATTAATTGTGAAAACACAAGTCGGCGAATCTCTGTACTGGCATGAACTTGGCATGATATATTTCAGTCACTATAAAGTGTAAAGTATTTAAATCCCAAATTGTCACTGTTCTGGCCACTGCAGCTGCCAATTCCGGCATTAGGCTCGCTGTTCACCTTCGCTTTTTGGCCAACTGGCTGGGCAAAATTTCGTCTCGCTCAAAATCCAATTCGAAATGCGTGTCGAACACTGGAACATCGTGGAACGAATGCCCAGACTGAGCGTGAAAATCCGCTTGGGCGCAGACATTTTCCTTTGTCCACAAGAGTCCAATACACGTTTCGGGTTGTGGGGAATGGAAAAACTCAAGTGTGAAAATCTCTTGTGTGTGTGCTGGCATTCGCATCTGCAGAAATTCCAATGCCCAGCGGAGAAGTGAAATCCCTTAATTGGATTAGGGCCGTGGCAAAGGTGCAGAAAAAGTTGCCAAGATGGATGTTTCCTGCCGTCTATTTGCGGTCTTAGCTGCATAATTTGCAGGAAGCCCAGCCTCTCTCAATTAATTCTCTGTAATCTCTGGCACTATATCGGAATTGGGTCATTCCATTAAAAGTGTAATTATTATTATTATTATTATTAAGAAAAAAAGGCAGGCCACACCTTCGGCTCCGGAGATTGTAAAGCCAGCAACGATTTCGTATTTTTTCACGCCAAAAGCTAATGAAAACTCCCCGTCGCGTTAATGAGTCAAAGTGCTGAAATTATTTGCATTCACTTTTGCCGCTCGATATATATTAATTTATTGTTGCCGCGCACGAAAGTTCATAAATCAGCACAAAGGTGTTTCAATGAAACCAAAGCCAAAAAAACCAAAGCCACAATGCAAATTGGGAGCGAAAACAAAAGTATTGAAAGCATTTCAGGCGCCGCGGCGCATCTCCCTTGGCCGGAGAAAAGTGCTGAGGAGTGCAGCGAACACAAAAAGTGAGCCATTCAAATTAAGCGAAAATTAATTTCAGCTGTGGAAAAAATCGACTTGAACAGAACTAGTTTTTGCCGCAAAATGTTGCCAACTAATTGAAAATATATATCACGCATGCCATGTGGGCCTCGCATATGCAGATGGCCGAGACCCCGCCCCCCGCCTCGCACAAAAAGTGGCTCAGTGGTGCAATTGCAGTTGCAATTTCAATTGCAATTGACGGTGGGCGCCACTGCGAAACTGGTTGCCGTTTGCAATTTATTTTATATGGAGCAAAGCGGCATAAAATCGAAAATTACATAGTAAAGTTCATTTAAATTCAGTGCAACTTAATGCAAAATCCATTTCTGGCCGTCACTCTCTTATTAGCTTTTACCATAAAGCACTGCGCTTTGAATACTAACACGCTGAGCTGACATGAATGGGACAGGTGAGCTTGGGTCCTTTATGAGCTTCCATTTATATGACGATCGTTTTTTCATCACACTGTAATTAGGCGGAAATTCTTGGCTAATAAAAGGGAGTTAAGCTGGGAAATCTAGGGAAAAATGCTTTAATTAAATGTATTAAGAGAGTAATTTGTTTAATTAGATTAGTAAGCATAGGTATAATAATTGAATTTGTGAAAAATTGAATTCAAGATTTAATTAATCTAATTGAACTTTATTAGAGTTTAAATTTTCTGCCTCAAAAACAGTTGACTAAATCATAAATTTAGCAATTTAGTTTCCAAACAGTTTCACAACTGATTTTGCAAATTTTTGATACACAGTCCATTTGGATTATTAATGGGCAATTCATTGCGGGAAAGCGAATTGATTATCTCGCCGAGTAAACAGCGTAAAGAGGCCATTTCGGCCATGTCCACATGGACAGCGAATTTTCTAACCATAACTTCCTGTTGGCCAGCCGGGGAAAATTTACGAGCTCAATTGTTAGATACGGATACCACCAGGCGGCCGCAAACATGATCAATTACAGTGCGAATGCAAAATGTTGCGAAAATGTCGGAGAGGGGGAAAAAATGCTGCGAAAAGCCGCGAAAAACTGCGCAGAACAGCGCCGATATTTGCCAGTGGGCGCGGTTCATGTGAGTAATGTTTGCATTTGTTGTTTTAGCCGCTTGATTAATCGTGGCTAGTTGCGGAATTAGCCCGGCCAGAAACAACGGCTCCCACCCACATCCAGTATGCATGTGTAGCCCTGAACCGTGCGAGACAATTATGCAAATTTCCACGGAGTGTGGAGTGGAAGTGGGGGAGCGAGTGTGAGAAACACCGTAGAGAAATCATTACGAGACGCAAATTAATTACGACCTGCAAATGCATCTGGCAATCGAGTGGGAGACGCCTTGTGTTCTGTCACGCTAATGAGACAATTGCAATTGTTTGCACAAAACAAAACTTTCCCCTCCATGCGTTTTGGCCATTAAGATGCGGCTTACTCGCTTGTCTCATGGCTCTGACAGCTCCGTCAGCAGCAGCAGCAACAGCAGCAAGAGCAGCAGCATGTGGAAATGCAATAGCTGCAGTTGCAACACGGCAACAACACCTTGACGTGAGCCCCAACTGACCCAATTCTCAGCATCCCGGCAACAGCATTGTCAACGTTGTCGTAATGTGACATAAGGTGCAGGCAATTTCAGCTTCAATTACACTGAACAACAGCGATTTAGAACCACACACGGTTCGGCCCGGCTGAAAGTTGATGTAATGCGAAGGCTTGTCAGCTGCTAACAAGTTTCAGGTTGTTACACAGCGAACAAGGCATGACTGGCTTTGATTTCATATCGGAATTCTCTTGAAATTGTGAAATTTTGATTTGAAAATAAATTAAGATCAATATTGATTTATAGAAACTTTAAAAATTGTTATGCTATATTTTACCTTATTAAATATAACTTTAAAATTAGTTGTACTCATAATTTTAGGTTCTAAGTCACATAGTTCATGCATATGTTAAAGATAACTTAATAATAAATATCTCCATTACATTTTCCCCGTGTATAATCCTTTTTCCAACTTCTTAATGACATTATTTACTATTATTTCAGACCAGTTTCTTGCTGATTGGTGTCGCTGATGCTTCATTATGATAGAAGCCCGGCTGTCTGCCTTAGCATCTTAATTTGTTAAGTGTCTTGCTGCGAGTGCAATTGTTGCTGTTTTTGTTGCTGCTGCTGCTGCTGCTGTGGCTGATGCGGCTGCTGGATTGCCTGACTGTCTGGCTTAGTTAGGCAACTGTCATCATTATTTTTTCCAATATGCATTTAACGTTTTTATGGGCATGCGTGTTGGTGACTGCAACTGCGACTGCAACTGAGACTGCGACTCGAAACCCCGGCTGACCAGCGGCCTAATCAGCATCTCATATTGTTGCAACTTGCGCGTTGCAGTGGCTGCTGCTGTGGTTGCTGCATGTGGCACGCAATTGCCGGCCATTGTTTAGCCACATCCTTGGCCATTGAACTTGCCTTCGTGACACTCATCAGCATCGGGAACAACGTCATCACGGCCGCCGTTGTTTATACTCGTATATTTCATAGACGTCTTCCGCAGGTCCAGCGGCAATTGACGTCGCTTGACGTCTTAATTCTCCGGCTGCGACCACAGAGCGTCTCCAAAGCACTTGAGCCAACTCCAGCTTCAACTCCAAGTCCGACTTGGACTCCGGCTCAATCTTCTCCATACTGTTGCACTTGAAGAAACAGATGTTTCAGAATAGCTAAAAGACAATCTTATGTTTTCTTTATAACAAAAGTCAAACCTATATTGATTTGTTCAGATATGTTTTCCTTCTATAAATTTAGAATTTCTAACTGTTTAAATATTTCTGTAATATTTTTTTCTCAGTCTTAACTCCACGTGTGCGTGCTGCAACGCCTTCCGCACACACTTGATACTTGATGGCGTCTCATCGGTCCTCAGACCTGGGTCTCCCGCTCCTCCGGCTTGGGTCTTTGGTTTTTAGTTTGGTTTTCGGTTACCATTAATTGCAATTGCGTGTCCCGGAGCTGGCTGCTCATTGTTTGTCTTGGCCCAGTCATATTTCCCCGTCTGACCGGCAATTTATGCTGCCAATAATGCAGTTTCGGCCCAACGCTGGGTAAATAAACATTGATCTTGAAAACTTGCGGGTATATTTACCCAACTCATCGGCAGCGTCATCATCTCCATCGTCCTCATCCGGCGGGCATTGTTTTCTTTGCTGATTGCTTTGTGTGACCAGGCAGATGACAGAAAGTCGAACGGTGAGATGCGTTTTTTGCGCAAAACTTAATATGCTTATGCAGCCCGGCGAGGTGTTGATATTTGCTTATTAAACACGAGACGCTTTTTACGGTTTGCCTTGGCCAAATAAGTTGACTGCTTAATGAGCCCAATCACGTTAATTTCTTGTGCAAATATTGAGTTTTCTCAGCTCGTGCGGAAAGCCTGGAAAGGCTGGGTCTTGGCCTGACACTGGGATTGGTTTGTGAAGAAAATCCTCTCTAGCCAGATTCCCGTTCGTTTTCACACATAAACGGCCGCGACTAAGAGGAATTCGTTCCAAGGGCGTTGCCACAAAAGAACATTTTTTGCAATCAAAGTCCACTGACTAACTAGCTAGTAACAGCAACAAGGCTACACTTGAAAATATTTAACTAATTTAGGAGATATTGTATGAAACTAGGATATTTCAGAGTGTATTTTAAGTATGATTTTCTGAGTCTTTTCAGATCAGAAGGAATGCGTAATATATCAAGTACTTTATCTAATAAGATTTTCATTATTAGTTTCATTTTGTCAGATAATTTAATAGAGGTATATAATATCTCATAGCATTCCTTTTCTGAAAAATCATAGTAATTAATTTGCTTAATTTCTTACAGTGCCCATCGATCTTGTCTATCAATAGCAACTGCAGCATGGGGATTACCAACAGGCAGATATTGGTATTGCTGTTGGCCGGGTCGAGCAGCACGTGAGGCAGCATCAGCGGTGCAGACACCCCCAAGAACAACCTGTTGCAACAACACAGCGTCTGTCGCTGCAGCAACGTTGCCTGCAACAACGGCAAGTTCGAGGATGACGACGTCATTGGAGTGGAAAAATCACTTCCGCGTATGTGACCAAAGCGAACAGCAGTCAAAAGAATAATGCTGAGCTAGAAAATGCAGGGGCGGGAGGGGCGGGCGAAGAAATATGGGCAACATAACGAAGGCAGCGGAAAAATTGCTAGAAAATAGTTTGCCATTTTCCACTTTGGCGCTGCAATTTGGCGCGCTGGCAAGTTTAATGTGAATTTAAAATGTTGTCGATGATAATCTATTAATTATAGCTTTGAGCCGCGGCAGCCCAAAAGGTGTTGAGTGAGCCGCCGGTGGGTGGGTGGAGTGTCGTGGCCCCAAAGAACCGCTGGAGTGTCCAGAATCGACCCGAGATCAGATTCAAGGAATTTCTATCCCCTTAAATTTCCATTGGCACACGCACACAGAAAAACTTTCTACTTAAGCTATCTTAGATAGCCAAATTAATAAAACATTTATTGAGACTCTTAATAATTAAAGAAATCTTTATGTTGTGGTAGTATATACTTTTGTATAATTTTTATCTTTAGTAGAATTTTTTTGAATAACTTTTAATTTAATGCAAAGATCTCTACATCATATTCTGGAAGAATAATATATTATTTAAGTATGAAAATTTATTTGAGAAACTTTAACAAAATTTCTTCAATCTATTTAATAAAGAAACTTTAACAGCTTAGCTTTCTTCCATACTTTATGTTGTTTTATTAAAGGATATTGCCGCTTCGGCTTATTGGATCTGGTCTTGTCTTTCCCATTTCTAACTGTCTGCAGCAACGCCCCTCAGCAACACCTTGACCGGTAACACACCGCTGCAACACTGTGCCACAGCATCCTGCTCCATCCGGCAGGAGGAACAGCAACGGCAACAACTTGTCTGGCAACATGGAGAAGCAAATTAAGTTGGCACTCTTTAATAAGATGATGATGGCTTGGCTTTGATATATCAGCGCGCCTGGCTGGCTGGCTGGCTAGCTGCTCTCCGTGGCTGGCCAGCGTGCCGGGGCGTTGCAACGGCAACAGCAACAGCAATAGCTGCAACACCAGCAACACCAGCAACTTGCAACAGGCCAGAAAAAGGTGTCGTGCCTGTTGCTGCCATGACTCGGTGTGGCGAACGGCATTGACAGATTGCAACTGAGCGTGAAAATAGTTCCCATGTCTGGGTCTTCGGCTTCTAATGCTTACTTGGACCAGTACCAGTACCTGTGCCCGTGCCTGTACCAGTACTTGTACTTGTACTTGTACTTGCCGTTATTGCTGCAGCCAGCCGGCAGTCATTATATGGAATTTTCGGATATATCATCTTTCGACCGCGCTGACTGACTGGCTTACATGCAACACGAAGCGTTCTCGCGATGTTGCCGTCGGTTAATTTCAGCTTTCTGCGCCGGGGACACGTCTGCCAAAAAATGTTTCGTTTTATTTTTCGGCAAAGGCACAGGCAGAGGCAGAGGCAGAGGCTGGGGCTGCCGGCAACAGTCAAGTACTTTTGCTATCATTGCAATTTATCACGGCAAAGTCGGCTCGGCGGTCTTTTTGGCTCCAACAACATCGTCGTCGGGATCCCCCGGACGAGAGTCCAACTGCATCTTGTGTGAGAAGTGTGCGTACGTGTTGCTGATGCCGCCGCCGATGATGTTGCCGACAATCGAGTTGTTGCCGGGGAGATGCTGGAGGAGATGGCGATGGAGTCTTCACCAGGCGGTGGCCAATGGGCGGGGACCGGCGAAGGAGGCCGCCTCACTCTCTGCCCACTAACGAGCACTTCAACTAATCATAAAATTATGAGGTCGTCGTCATTTGACACATTTTCCAGGCATTTTCCGAGCTATGCTAAAAATAATTGCGAAAATCAATTTCGCTTATCAGGCGAGTAGTCTTGGGTCAGCCAGTCAGACAAGTAAGATGCACAGGAAATAAATGGGTATAATTTTGGGAACCTTGCTGTAACTTCATATTAAGATTTTGAAAAGATTTTACAATTTTGGAACTATAATTTTCATAGGGTTTCTAATGTCTCTTTTGAAGGACCCTAATTTTGAAATTACTTGGAAAATAATCTGGAAATTTCTCTCTGTGTGTCAGGTAGGGCAAGTGAAGGGGACGGACATCTCGCAGCATGATGTTGATAGTGATGCCGACTGTGATTTTGTTTCAAGTGCATTACTGAAGGCATGCACACAGGCGAGCATCGCCCAGATAGCAGCATGCTAAAATGTTGATGAGCAGTGGGAAAAAATCAGAGATGTATGCCGAAAAAATTCCTGAAAAATATTAGTGTCTTCGAAGATCATTGATAAGGTTTTATCCCATTGAGTTCAGTCATAAATTATCCTTTGAGAGCTCTTGCTAAAACTCTTAAGAGCTATCTAGGTATGAAATGAGTCTAGTCTGTGTCTCATTAAAATTGTGAACGAAGACATAATAGTTTTAAAAATGATACAGATTCTTTAGCATTTTATATTTAGATGTATGTACACAAGTTCTTTCCTATTATTGGGTAAAAGTATTTTACAAATTTTTTGTATAGTTATATGTTTATTTATACTCAGATAATCATACTTTTAATCAGATTTATAAGCCCAGGTTGCGTGCAGCTAAAGTTTCTCAAATTTAAAACTCATCCAGTTGGTTTTTCACAACAATATCCTTACCCTTTGCCCCACTGTTTCCCTTGATAATTTATGCCACGCATCAGTTTTCGTACTTTATACGCATTCAGATAGTGCCGAGTCCCATTCTGCGTTGCTGGCGAACTTAACGCGATTTCATTTCCTTATCATTATCACCTTGGCCCGAGAACACGGGACCTCGGCACTCCTGCGTCTCTGCTGCACTCCGGCTCCCGATCCCCCGATCCCGATCCGAGGGGCAAGGGCCTCACTGCAGCCTTATCTGCGCGCCGCCTTAACGTAATTTAGCATTTAATCTTGTCTCGGCTCTTAAGTGTCTGCCACAATTTACGCGATGGATGCAGTGCTCCGCGTTGCACTTTCCCAGAGCTCCAAGGCTGGCTTCCCCATGTGGTATGTGGTCCCTTCACCACCGGCTTTCTTTTGGGAGGGCAAAATGACTGCTAGTTTTACACTTGTTGCCGTGAAAACAACAGGTACAAGCTACATGCTGCAAGGGTTCGGCGAAAATTCTTGCAAAATGCAGCGAGCACGCGCCACTGGCAGCCACCTCTCCTGATTTACGACCCTTCATGGGAGGAGTAGCTATGTTAGTTTCCGGCTAAGCCAAGACGTCGGCATGACAAATCGAAGGTTATCGTGGGATTTTTCTTAGGGATCGAGAGAGGGAACTCGACTCATTTGCCTGTCGCGACACACGCCGCCCAGGAGGTCCTCCGCTGGGTGACAAACTTTCCCAAAATTTACGAATTTTCTCAATTGATTTTAATGGCTCGCTTCACGCCGCGCATTGGTCAAGGTCGCAGCACACGGCGAACGCGTGTTTAGGTAGCGTGAAAAATCGAACGGAACGTGGCACAGCTCTGGAGGAGGCTGGCTCCGAAGGCTGACCGCCTCCTAGGTGCCATTTGCATATGGCAGCGAGTGCTGCTGCTGCAGCCCAAGGGCCCTCCACATGCGGCTCCCAGCTTGGATCCCAGCTCGGATCCCCGCATATGGCAATGAAATTTACGACACTTTCAACACTTCACGCCGCCAAGTGTGAAGCGGAGGAGCAGCGCTCGCCAAGATCACGCACATGGGCAGCACTTGCTCCAAGGCCCACGCTGCACCGCAGAAAAATATTATTTCAAATGGAAATTAAGCAAAACACAATTAGACAATTTTTTACAATTACTTAAAGCTGTTGCAATGTTTATTTATTTATTTTGTTTTTTTTTTATAATAAAAATATTTTCTTAGGCTGAAAATATGGAAAACTATACAATTCTCGTCTCAGAAATAATAGAAAAACCTTTCTCTATGTGTGGCAGAAAGGAAGGAAGAGGTAACCCCTCCAACGGCAGCCAAATTAGTTTTGACAGAGCGACCAAATGTTTACACATGGCTGCCAACGGCGGCAACACCTCTCCTAGAGGCCGGCCTGTGTTGGGTGGGTGTTCCCCGTTTCCCAGTTTCTTAGTTTCCCAGCTTCCAGCAGCACATAAACTACCAAAATATTTTAATTTCAATTTTCGACAGTGGACGCAAGGGGGGAAACTCACGCTGGGAGCAAGTGGATCGACGGCGGATCTCTTGACAAATGCAACCGCCAACAATGACGCAGTTGGTGGTGCATTTCTTCGGCATTTCTTTAAAAATAAATTTATGTGGCCGCCTGCCCGCCTTCGCTGCTGCGCCTTTGATATTTCCTCGATGCTTCCTCAATGAACTTGCAGCTCCACTTTTTTTTCCACCATTTTTTCCATGCGGCTTCTGCGCGCTGCCGTCGAACTAATTGCAAACAAAAAGCGAAAGATACTTTTGTGTTCTGCTTTTTTATGGGCCCCCAAATGCCGCGGTCCCTGCCTTAAATTTCGATCTAATGAAGTTTAATGCGTGCATTTCTCATAAATTATATGAAGAAAAAAACCTCGTCTTCTTCGGTTGCCCTTTTGTGGATCCCGAAAAAAACATCATATAATAATGGCCGGGCTTTGTGCGACAGGCAGGCGAAAGTTGGCCGGGATACAATCAGGGTCTGCTCCGAATCCCCGGTTTTATGCGTTTTTAATATTGGCCTTTATGAATTCTACGTCCGGATTTTGCATAACAATGAAGCGGATATCGGTCAACAGCATCAACTTGAAAACGATTGCCGGGAAACGACTAGAGCGCCCATGAGTCACACGCTACGAAAGACTAGACATTGAGGCGGCAATGGTAGAGCGATGGAACGTTAAAGCTAAGATATTCTTTAATAATTTTATTAAAATTATTGCAGTGATAGAATCTATAAATTCCAAGAAAAGCAAATTAAACTAATACAAATCTATCATTACTAAATTTCTATTTAACCACAATAAACAATAAATTAAATTCCAACAACTCGTAAGAGGTTCCTGCTCTCATTCCTTTATTCCTGCATTATTTCTTCCTCTATGACAAATGGTTTTGTAAAACTCTAAGCCACTTCCCCTGCAAATTAACCCACAAATCCTCCAACATCCGATTATATTCCCTTTGTCTGGCCATCCCCAGTCGCAAGTGTCATGTCCATTGTCCTGGCAATCTCCATCCCAGGAATAGACCTCACCACGTGTTGGATAAACATGTAGTTCTCGATTTTCTTCTTGTTTTTTTGTTTTTTACAAATTTTGCCAAACATCTGGCCAAAATGCAGAAATCACATACATTCCGCTTTAGGTTTCTAATGCGCAGAAGGGGGGAACAGAAATAGGTTGGTTTTCGGATGGGTAAAGCCAATAGAACTCCATGTAACCGGGAACTGTGTGTCATTTTTTATGTGACAAGCCCGTTGCAGAGCACGTACTAAGCTGGCACAATGATGCAATCATCACGTGCAGCAACTCTGGCAGCGTTTGTTTTCCAATTCCCATTTTTCCCCCGTCGCGCTGCCTCGCTTTTCACAAGTATGTATGCAATGCAGTTGGAAAATCGAGGGGCTTTGGCCACCACGCTATTTATGACGAGGATTTCGGACAGTTCGACGGGGGCTGCTCTCTGCGGTTATGTTAGATTACTGGACAAGAATAAAGCTGGCTGGTTTGGTAGGTTGGGTAGGAGCAGCCCGAAACCCTTTCATATTTTAATTGTCGAGAGTCTTCTGTGCGGCAGCTGGCATTGCGAGGCTTAGCAGAGCGGTACGTGACGGGGCCACACGCGCGACTCTTACAGTCCGGAATTTTTGCACCACCACAGCACTGAGGGAAAAATTTGAGTCAATTTTATATAGCCAAAATATAAGCAGATGTTTCAATATTTATAAAATATTTTAATATATATTTTTATAACCATATTTCATACCTTTAAATGAAAGTAGATATACCTTAATCTATCTTCTAAAAGATACCATATATCTCTCTAGATTATTATGATATTTAAATGGTTTATAAATAGTAGTCTTTTAACAAACAAATCCCTTATTTTATATTTCCGTGTACTTAGTAGCATTGGGCCGAAACTAAGGTTCGTGCTCCGCTCTTGGCCAGTGTACGGCGAGGCCCGATGGAGAATCTGATCTCTGTGGGCTCTGGGCCTGGCAGTGCATTGACTTGGCAATTAAAATTCTACAGATATGCGATACATTAATTACTCGCTTCAATTGAAATGCAAATGCCAAAACTGGCCTGCAACTCTCTCGGTCTCTCGGCCCGGCTAGCGTGTCTTGGCCGAGTTAACCATCGGATATTCTGGATTCTGGATACTGGCTTCTGGAATCCGTATTTGCGGATTCCCAGGGTGAGAGAGGGACTGCTAGTTTCCTGGAAAGCCGCGCCAAGATGATTTACACCCAGAAGCGCATTTATTCTGACCGTTTTTCGCTTTGACAGAGGGAGAGCTCTAGCTCTAGGGAGCCGCGCACACACAAAAGTTGACACTTTATTGATGCTCATAAATTGCGACGTCTGGCAGCAATTAAACCAACACGTCCCCAAGGACATGGCAGGACGTCAGTGATTTGTTTACAGAGATTAGCGCGAAAAACCAGCGGCAGGAGCTGGGAAAATTTGTGTCAGGTGCGCCAGGTAGGCGAGCGGTATGCCGAATCCTCCTCGGAGGCAGGCACAATGTCAAAAAGTGCACTGAATTTATGTCGCAGCGATTTACGACGATGCTGCTCTGGTTCCCTTCCCCGATCCCATCCGATGTCCGGCTTACCCAGAAGCCAGATACGGGCCGCTGGACGGGAAAAGAGTAAACGGTCGCCAAGCGTCAACGCCTCTATTTGGGTTACGCCCATCGGCGACGGCGGAGGCGGCGGGCTGCTTGTCAAACGCCCACAAATCCGAATCGCAATTCCGGCTGCCGTTTTCCCTTATGCCTTTTGTTTTTTTCTTGCCTCTTTTTTTTTTTTTTTTGTTTGGGCCGCTGGATGTTTATCTTGGCCATGTGTTGCTGTTGCGACAGGGGAAAAAATTTCGCCATAAATATTGAAATTTATGTAGTACGCGAAAGGAAGGATGGCCTAACAGGCCAATCACCAAACTCTCGTGTCCGGCTCCCTATAGTTTATTAGTATTTATTTGTGGGACGCTCTTCTCTGGGCTCTCTCGGCATTGTCAAAGGATTCGACGGCTCCCGATGTTTTATGACCCAAAGGGATGCATAAAAAACCGAATCTTTATCCCCGGATTTATTACCAAGTATTCCGAGAAGTAGATGAGGCTGCACAGAGGGAAATATGTAAGGATTTGCTAGGTTATTTAATGGGTTTTCATTAGAAATAATAGTTTTTGTTTATGATTTATAGGTTTGTAATTTTTAATTCATATAATTAAGTGTATATTCCTTTGAAGTTAGGTTCTTTTTCAATTAGAAATCGATATCTAAAGTGTAAACCATTTTTTTCTCTGCCTCAAAAGAATTTCTCGCAGAATTTAAATGAGAAATCAACAAGTACTGGGCTGCTTAATGGCATAATGCTATTTGGGCAGCCGCCCCATTTGTCAAAACATGTCATTTCGGCGGAAAACAATTTAACAACATTTAACCAAAAAGCCAAGTCGGCCAATCAACATAAATTTAAAGCGCAGTCGGGCGGCTAAAATGCCCAAATGGCCATTTATGCGGCAGAAAAGTGAAAGTCCAACTCTAATGTGGTTCAACTGCGGATTGGCAGTGCCTTCTGGTACACACAGCGCCCATGTCCATGTCCAAGTCCGCATCCACATCTCCTCCCCCGCCTTCCTGCTGCTTGTAATTTTGCAGCGAAACTTTTATTACGATAGGATTTGTTTTGGGCCAAACCATGGCAGCGACGGCTTGGCCAGTTAGCCGCCAAAAGATCGAAATGCAAATGGCCGAGACAAGCAAGCGGCAGCATTTTGTTAGCCCAAGAGTCGCGGAACTGCCAAATCAGGTTGAGCGCTTTGCATACGCCCGGCTCTTGGGCCCCAAAAGCGCTCCAGTTATGTCAAGGGGGAAGTGGAAATACACTCGGCCAAAGCGAAATAAAAGGCGCTTAGACGAAAAACATGAGGTAACTCGGCCGAAAATTGCATGCCCGCGAAACAGGGAAAAGCGCTGCGTATTTTCCGTATCGCCTTGTTCAGCAAAGTGTTGTACATGTCCGTCGGCCCCAGACGCCGTACTCTCGTAATCTGTCTTGCCCGGAGCCCGAGTCTTTCCTCATCTGGAAATATTTTGTGGCTGCCACACGAGGCTAGTTGGAGGAGTACTGAACGAGAAACTGGCAATTTAAAAGTTTATTTAATTAAAAAATGTAACCTAAGTATATTGTTTACTGCAGTGCACATCTTCTTCATTTTACATAAGTTTTGATATCTTCTAAAGTTGTATTCTTCCTAAGCATAAATATTTATATCTCCATCAAGTTTTCCTTCCAAATTATAGGCATATAAAGCCACCATAATCAATACCGCATCATCTATAAAATATATCTGAAAAAATTTTCCCATTAAATAATATTTACGAACCATGTTAACCCTCAATGACCACCTACCACATTTCAAAATCTCTCTCTCTATCTCAATGCAACAACTCAAATTGCAGGCCATAAATCTTGGGCTCAACTCCGGCGCACTGAAATCGGGCCGAGAATTTGATTTGACACATCAATAATTTATAACAAAATTATAGCTTGTATTGCCGGCGAGCCGAGAGCGAGACACCGGAACTGCTGCCGGCCGGGTAATTACCGCCTAAAAAGCTGGCCATAAAGTGTCGGGGCTTGGCCGGAATATTGGAATATCGGAGTATCACAATATCGGCGGGAACCAATGAGTTGTCTGTGTGCCGCCTCGACAATACAGCTCGATTAAAATCGGTGTTAAAATTTATGCAACCGAGTTTTTGTGCGATTTCCATCGGCAGCAACAGCGGCAACAAGTTTTCGCTGGATTATTTTTAGGCCATTTTCGGCGGCTGTTCATGTGTGTAATTGTGGCTAAACAAGCAATTTATTGACGCGGCTTATATTAGGCCCGATTGGAAATGTTCAGTGAACCAAATCAGCTAACAACAATGAGTATCTTATCTTCAAATTAAAAAGAGGAACTTTTATGATCCAGAAATTTAATTTTTCAAAACAATTTGACTTAATGAGGTTTCTTAACTATTATAGCCAGTAAAGTACATTATTTTAGCCACATTATTTCCATACCAACTTCCATTATTGTGAGGCTCTCCCATTTTCCACCGGGTCAGTTCGGGCATCCAAATAAGGCAGCCGAAAATGTATCTGTATCTGACCGAACAGCCGATACTTGCGCCGTTTGCATGGGGGCTTTATTAATAGAAATAAATCAAGTTTTGTGCACAGACATCAATTAGCCGCGGCCACAGCAGCCAGCGAAGTCCCGAGCCGGCTTCCTACACTCTGGCGACAGATACAAATGTATCTGTATCTGCACATGCTTGTAGCTGCTGCGGCTGCTGCTGCTGCTGGTTGGTGTCGGCCCGGTCGTGTAACAGCCGGCACACATGTTAATAATTTGCAAAATGCATTTGTCTGGCGATAACACGCAGGTGATATGGCAGCGCACCGGCACCTGAGCCGCGCCCCTCGGGCCCAGTCCCGTTCGGGCCAATCCCTTGGTTCCGCTGGCGCCTGGACATTTGCTAGCAATTAGCGCTCTCGGATGCGGCCTTATCGGGGGGCTTATGAAGCTATCAGGCCGAGGATACGACCCTGTCATAAGTCAGGCCTGAAACCGGAGCCCCGAATGTGACCCAATCAATGGGTAGAAGCTGCCTCCATTAGATAAAAACGCAGCGAGCCATAGATAAAGCCTTAAACGCGGCGATGCATTCCCTCGATAAAGGGGCCAATTCATAATTCAGAAAAAAATCTTTCTTTCTCCTCTTTTTTCCTCATTTTTTGTTGTATTTTTTGGGAAGGCAACATTGTCGCGCAGGCGTAACTCGAAACCAGAAGGGACATACTCAGGCCATGCTCGTAAATCGCCAGCGGGAGCTGGCAGGGGAGCGAGAACGAGATTTCTGGTTTTTATTTCATCGCCCAGAGACCGAGAGCGGTTGGGCATATTTTTTAATTTATATTTCGTTAATTTTTATATGAAGAGTTGACATCCCCAGACGCACCGCCGTTCTGGCCCGATATCTCTGCGCCCGTCGCCATCAGCCGTCGCCCAGGCCTTGCTCTTGGTCTTGATCTTTTTGGCCGTTATCGCCCATTTAGGCAACGCCGCTGGGAGCTCAGGCTCCATCGCCATCGCCATCGCCATCTCCAGTCCAACTCCCATTCCAATTCCAATTCGGGCCCCGTCCCCGGGTCCAACTCCCATTATGATAAATCATTTTTGTTTTTATTTCTTGACATGTTTCCCTGCTCTCAAGTCAACCAACCTTATCGCTGTGGCTGTGAGTTCTACCGGAAAAAGTGGTATGTGATTTTGGTCTTATAAAATGTATAAATAAATAAATTAGTTGGGGCTCACTTGATATATATACTATAACTAGCAATTTGAGAAACGCAATTGCAAAATGGTAACTTCAATACTCAAGATCTATTGCGTCCGAACTTGGTCGCTTCATCTTTCTCAATTCGCGGCAGTAAAAGCATGACACCACATCGACGTAGATAAGATACACTGAAAATATATTCTCAAATCAGCTAAAATCAATCATTAGTCTAAAGGAACTCACGAAAGGGCAGGAGGTATATAAAAACAAATTCGGTCTCAATGCCATACATAAGGGCTACCACCAAGTAGAAGAATTCTATAAACACCGGAATGATTTGGCAGACTAGAAATACGACAATAAGTGGATCTTGTCTCTACAAAGAAGAGGTTATACATTGTTTATGAGGAATTACACAAATAGTTACCATAATAGTACCAAATATCAGGGCCAAGGAGTCCACGGCCATAAATATAAAGCACACTCCCAGCACCCAGAAGCCCGAAGTGTGCTTTGTATAAGAGAGTCTTCCTCTTTTATCCTTGTGCAGGATAATTTCACTTTTTTCGATCTCGTAATACATTAGGATGGACAGGGCGCTGTAATATATCACAAGCAAGAATCCACCGATAATACAGTTCATTCGCAGGTTACAGAAACGGATCTCCATGATTATAATATAATTTAGTTTAAAGTTGTGACAACCAAAGGAAGGATATTGTGTTGCTTGACTTACAATTCACAGCCGATTTCTCGTGCTGATTATTATTGTTTTCGCGAAATTAAATTAGGTTACAAGTGCCAGGCCAAATACGTTGACCCCACCAGGTAAGTAAGGTAAGCAAACATTTAGGAATTCGCGCTTAACTGGCTTATGATTCATGCAGTGAATCGACCACTGAATTCGCATTCGAGACATTTTAAAGACCGAACCGAAACCTGAAACAACTGATAGCATCGCGCCGCCAAGCGAAATGCCATAAAAAAGATCACGGCAACTCCTCCTGCGGGTTAAAATTAAGAAATTCATAAGTTCTGTGAGTTTCGCTGAAAGATTTTATGTGATTCCACGGGATATCTGTACCTTCGTACGTGTGGGCAAGAGCTGCAGGCAGAGTCCAGTTGCAGATGAACATCAGGATCGGATCGGATCGGGATTGGAATGAAGGAAGAGCTCTTGTTGTGGACTATAAAATATATGGTAAACCCGAAATCGAATGTAATATACAAAACTGTTGCCCCCGCAAAGCCGCCTGACACATCGCTAATGTGACACTAAACTGATGTTATGAAAAATCCGCTTATCGCGCCCTAAGCAGGCCCAAATATAAACTAAATACCAATAACAATATGAAATTTCATACTGACTGACAGGTCAGCCCACGGGCACAAAGACTCCGAGCAGACTGAATAGAAATTAAATCAAATTTCAAATCCAAGGCTTCAATGGGCAGCAGAAGAAGTCTTCGATGTCGTCGTCGAGTGACTTTGATATTCTGCTGTCAGGTGTCTAATTCGAATGTCAATGTCGCTGCCGACCTGCTTCTCCCAAGAACCCGGCCTCGTCGTATGGTAAAAAACTCACAACCAAAGAGGAGAGAAAAAAATGAAATTAAATTATTATGGCAGAGCAATATTTTTGTAATTTCTCTCCGATCACAACGAGGAGGTGCGGCGGGAAACGAGTTTCGATCACAGCACTTGGAGCACTCCGGGACTCGATTCGGCCATCGATCAAATTCGAGTGCCCGTACTTCAATTATGCGTAATTTAAAAGAAATTAATGTCGTGCAAGAAATTACTTTTCGGCCTTTGGTTTTTGGGTTTGGGTTTCTCTTCGCTGCGTTGCGCTTTTTTCCCCAAAGATTTTTTCTTAGTTTTTGGTAAAAACAACATTTAAGCGCGGCGGACGCGCAAAATGTATAACTGCGCTCTTGTACGGGCCGCATAATGATAATGTTTATAGTATTGGCATTAAATGCCGGACGCGCCCAAAAAAGCACAAATTGGAAAGGAAAAAATTACTTCTTTTAGGCAGAGGATAAAGCCCCGAAAATTCCTCAATTACTTTTGATACCACCGAGGTGCTGTCTGGTGCATTCAGGTATGTATTTGGAAAGGTTTTTGAGTTGGAAATTATAAATTAAAGTCAAAATAAATATGAAATATCTTTTATATAAATATAATGTATCCATCCAGAAGATTCTAAAGCCTTCGAATTACGCTTAACCTACTTAAAGTTGACAGACTTCGATTTGTCAGTCAAACATTGTAACCCTCCGAGTATAACTTTCGGATCGGAAATCACATGTCCTGCAAAACGGTACATAAATTTATTAAAAATCTTTATCCCGAAATCAGTTTTTGGGAATCAGAGAAGAGCAACATGCCCCTGAGCACTTTTCTCACTCACACGCTCATCTCATATCTCAATCTGGCCATTCCTCATCCTGGTGGCCAATTCCATCGCAATACTTCTTTCTTTCCCGAAAAATGTGAAAAGAAAACAACGGCCCGAGCACAACCCTCAATTATGATATATATTTTATGAGAGCACTCGAGGAACCGACTGCAAGGGAGCCTTTGTGTCGGAGGATATCGTTCCACCTCCTTGAGGGCCAACCCACACGGGATATAACAATAAAATAAAGTGCAGTTAACACATGACTTGGCGCAAATAGTGTCACATTTTGATAAATGACACTCGTTTGTCAAGCGGCCACCACAGCCAGTCACTCTTCTGGCTTCGATATACGTACTGCGGGCGAGTGCAAAGACCTCACTGCCGCTGCCAAAAAATTACCCCCCAAAAGAGCGTTTAAGCCAAAAACGTCTTGTCAAGTCGGCTCTCGTCAGTCGCAGGCTAAGGCGAAGGCGAAGGTGTTCGCTCGAAGCTCCAGAGTCCAGAGTGAATTACACGCCCCGATCTTGACGGATGGGCCAGAAAGAGGCCTCGACCGCAGGACAGCTTTATTATGTCTTAATTCGTACTTTTGGCGATTTAGGAC
This sequence comes from Drosophila watanabei, assembly GCA_008042575.1. Lineage (NCBI taxonomy): Eukaryota > Metazoa > Arthropoda > Insecta > Diptera > Drosophilidae > Drosophila > Drosophila watanabei. The sequence goes on along the minus strand of VNJS01018414.1, from coordinate 8,063 downwards.
CTGGAAGGCACTCAAAGAAAGAGGGTCAAGGGAGCTATACATATATAAACAAAATAAAATTAACAACTATATTCTTCAAAAATCAAAATAAATTTGAGTAAACATTATAAAATATTTAAATTTTTCCTTACTAGTACGAAATATTAGGTAAGTTGTAAAAATATATTTTGTTTAACTTCCTAGAACTTTTCTCTTAGTGCAAAACCAAGCCCAAAAGATTCCACGAGTGGGTCAACTTTCGTTTCGGGGCGTGTTGGTCGTGTTGCAGCGTCCGGAGCTGTTAAAAAATTGAATTAAATTTGCCGAACGCGCAAATTAATTTCCGCATAATGCGTGGGGCAAGCAGCCGTTGCTTGTAATTTCTTAATATCGAAATCGACACATACACACACACACACAACACACTGCACCCAGAAAAGCAGAAAAGTCCGGGGTATTGGTCGCTTTTCATTAGGTGGTCTTTTCTCTGGGGGCGCGGCTGCATTGCCAAAACTTTATTTACAGCTAGAACCCGGTACCGGAGATGATCATCATCATCCGCCGGCTGAAATCCCGGCTCTTTTTTGGCTTTCTGGGTAGGTGTAGCCATGAAGTTCGCGCTTGCAGGCCAAAGTGAAAGAACGAGTTTTGTGCAATAACAATTACAAACACTTAAGCGAGAGCCAACTTTGTTGCTGTTACCTTGGCTTTTTGGGCGTGGTTGATTTGTCGAAAAGGCGTGCTGTAGGCCAAGACGTCCTCTTTTTCGGACGCGAAAAGTGCCGATGGTTCCCAAAACAGCACGAGATACTCATGAATTCGTCTCGGTTTTAGAGTATTTATATATTTTACCATCTCAGATTAGTTCAAGAAGAATTTCTTTCATAAATAAGAAGCATAGATAATTTTTAGAACGGAAAACCAAAGACTTTTTGTAGCAAGAGTTTATTTTACGGTCTAAAGAATTGTTTTAAAATATATAACTTAGTTGAGAACTTAAATATATTATCGCAAATATCTTTAATTGGGCTTACTGAATTTATAAACAATATAAAATAATGAAAAATTGTTACATTTCTCTAGCAAAGAACCTAATTTCCGGCAGAGTATCCCCATCTCGGTGCCATAATCCCCACTTCTCAGCCAGTTACCAATTCGAAAGTGGCACAAACTAATGCAGTAGGCACAGCAGCAGCACACACACAATGCATACACCATTTGATAGTCAATAAATTTAAACATTAGTCCCTGGGACTTGGCTACAACCTGCTGGCTGGCTGGCTAGCATTGTCATTGTCACTGGCGTTGCGTATACGCAACGTGTTAAAAATAAACTGTTGTAAAATTGATCGCAACTAATCCAGCATTTCATGATAAATTATGACTTAAATCAGCTTTTGTCACATTTTCAACTCATCGTTAAGGGAACTGTGCCACAGGTTCAATGGTTTAAGGTGTTGGAAATTATCCGGTCCCCAGAAAAGGTGTCAGCTGCAAACAAAAGATTTGGTATGGAAATAAAACACTTGCTGAATGGAAAACAGTAGTCGAGTTAACCTGGGACTGGTTATAAGGTTAGTCAAAAAATGAGTGTAATATGAGATGGTCTTAAATATAACAAGAAATAAAGTATTTAATTTAAAAGAATTTAAAATCATTTGTTTAATTTGTTTTACATTGGTATTTTATTAAATAATGACTACTTAAAATACGTTTTTTCTGCTAAATCTTTTCAATTTAATATATGTAGAACTCTGTTCATATTTTTATATAGATCACTTATTTTTCTCAGTGCATCTCTTGCCCATTCACAAAAAGCGCAACGTCTTCGCTTAAGCTCACAAAATGATGCATTTTCCTATGCAACAGTCAGGCGGCAACGACATAATTTAGACTTTTCGCCCTAGCAGGCATAATAGCCCCACCTCGCCGCTCCTCACCTAGTTTTCCCCGCCTCAAGAAAAAGCCGAAGGAAAATGCCCTTTCCACCGCCACTCCCGTGTCGCATTGTCTGGTGAATTAAGTGCAAACATTAGCAGCAAACAAAGCCCAGCCACGACGAAGATGGCGATGATGATGATGCCCAAGACGATGACGACTGTGCTGGAGAGGAATGGAAATGGAAATGGAGATGCTAAGAGGCTGATGAAGACGACGTCGTTGGGCGGTGCTGATAATACCCCATGGACTTTACACCTAGGCAAATGGAACGTGATAAAGCTTTTTCTCTCTGCGCTCAACTCCGCTCGTGCAAATGATTATCAATCATTTTGGGATTAAAATTCCTTGTGGTGTTTTGTCACACATTTTGTTGTTTCTACCGGAGACCGAGTTATACTTAGCACATGCATATATGTAGGTATGTATCTGGCGGGGAGGGACGGTTGCACCCAGGCTATGTGGCATTGTGTTTCGGATCGGAGCATCATCAATATAAACTGCGACGGTATTTAGCATAAAAAAGTCTTTCTCTGCCACAGCGACAAACGGCCCTCAAATGCTGCAGGTGTCCCAGCTACAAATCTCCCCCGAGAAAAGCTAGAGTACAAGCTGCAGATACAGATACGGATACAGATACAGGGAGAGAAATTATTGTTAAATGAATATTTGTAGAGACAACTAAATATACAGGTAAATTAACAAATTAATGAATACCAAGTGACAAAGTAAATGAAAAACTTACTAAACTGAAGAAGGAATTATAAAATACCATATAAATAAGTTGTTAAATAAATTAATAAGCTACTGATTGAACAGCTAAATGAACAACTCATTGATCATCAAATGAACAACAGACAAAATAAACAAGTAAGTGAACAGCGAACTGAAGAATCTGAAACTTATTACTGTCAGCTTGAAAAGATGTCAATCATTTTGGCATTAAAATACATTCTCAATCTTAAGTTAAATTCTGTAAATTTATTTTCTATTATTTAATCACTTTTTTCATATCTTATCGATATCAATTTCTCCAAGTGTGACTGCAGATGTGAACACAGATACGGATACGAGAGATACACCTACAGCAACAGGGTTAAAAGTGTTGCCTGACAATATTTCCTCGCAGCTCGATCTGTTTGCCGTTTGCCTTTGTTAGGTTTTTGTTTCTGTTTCAGTTTCATTCGAAGTTGATGTTGAAGCTGAAGTTTCTGTGTGTGTTTTTTCTTCTGTCGAACGATTCTCACGTTTGTTCCTCCTGACAAGTGGATTTAGCGGCATTGATGTATGAGTTTCGAGATAGTTTCCTCGGCTGCATGTGCTTTAAGTTGAGTGATGCTGCTAATGGCGGGTAATTAATATTGTAACGGGCCCGTCATTCTCCCAGCAATATATCGGAGCCGATTTTGCGGGCTAAACGGTCTTGTGACCCAGGGCAAAATGGCGGAACGTTGCAGCGCGTTGGCGTTTTGACTTAATCCGGATCGTAAATTGAACGGCCCACAGAATATCATAAATTCGGCCGATAAGTAAGCCCCGTCTAATACCCAAGCTGAGCTTTGAGCTCTGAGCAGGAGGCTGTGAGCTCTGAGCTGTAAGCTCTGCCATGAACGATTTCATAACCAATTATTGTACAGATTTATGGGGAGCCTTTTCGCGGATTCATGTCAAGGCGCGTTGGCCCCAGTGCGAGCAATTAAAGCGGCTAATAAATAGGAATAGAAATCGGAATAGGAATAGGAATTGGATTTGGAAGTGGAGTGCGAGTTCTATTTCCATACTTTGCCGCAATACTTCAGGTAGCAGGACCCCGAAATGGGCCCTGGGAGTGGGCAGCCATAAAAACTGTCATGATTTACAGTTCGCACTCTTTACGATGCCCAGTTCAGTTGGGTTTGCCGGCGGTCTCTAGTCGGCGACTCTGTATCGGCCTGAAATTATATGGAATCTAACTAAGCGGGAAATATTTAAACATATTTCTACTCTTTTTATTTGCTCCGTCAACTCTCAGCTCTTCTACAGCTCGGCCTTGTTTTATGTGGCTGACTTTTATGGCCCGAAAGCATTTCCTTTACCAACGAACCAACGGTGGCAAAATGGCCATTAAAGAAGTTTGTTTCTGTTTCTGTTACTGTTACTGTTTCTGTTTGTGATTCTGATTCCGATTCCGATTCTGTTTGAACTTGGCTTAGACAACAATGCTAGCTCCGTGAGCCGTTTGATGGACCGACCTTACGTAATTAAAATCATTTATTGGCATATTTAAAGCTTGACTTCGCCTCGCCCCACGTAATCCCCATAAAAAGGCAGCGTTTAGGCATAGTGAGCATAAAACATTTTCCATTTCCCCCCGCTCTTCTCGTAACATTTTCACTTAAAATTCACACTTGATACACGCAGCAGGCATTTATCATTTCGCTGGGATCTGGGATCTGCGTTGCCTTTCCAGAGTTTTCCCTGGCAGAGAGTCCCGTTTTCGCATCTTTTGATTTATTTCAAGTGCTCCATCGTTGTCGTCGGGCTTTTATTTTGTACGGCAACCTAAATATTGAGATACAGATCTGCGGTCAGTGTCAACTGGCGGGGAGTGCGTGGAGTTCCGAGTGCTCGTAAAACCCAAGCGTATCTCGGCCAGCTCGGCAGTTCTCACGGATACGTGGATACGCTGGCCAGATGTCACCGATAGGGGGAATAATAGTTTTCCCTGGACGTGCCACGGGGTAAGCTCTTCCAGCAAATGCTGCTTTGATTTAAGTAATTCCACGCTTAAGTGGGTTTTGGTAAGCTCCATTACGAAATAACCTATGCTCTGTGTGAAAGATCAAAAACTTATTTAAGATATAAATTAATCTAAAAATTTGCCTAGAAATTTAACTGAAATTATTCCGGACAGGCCTGCTTGGAGAAATCCTAAGTCGAACCAGCATGTTGTTCCAGGAAACGGCGCCCAACTTGGAGCACATACTACCCTATCTATAGGCCACCTTCCCTGAAGATTCCCTGGCATTATAGCAAGTCTGTCGTTTCCAGAATATCAATGAGCCAAAACCACAGATCGGAGCTTGACTCCTCCATATACAGATATACCTTCGAGTATATAATGACAATTGCTCATTTTGGAGACCCCAAAATTCACCGTTAGCTGGGAGAATCGCTTCGGTTTAAGGTGCCTCGGCCCTGTCGTGGCTTTTATCAATTGTTCAATTGTCGGACGCGAAGCCAAAGTATGACAAAGTGGGCAACATTAACGCTTTGTATGCATCAAAAGACATATGGAAAACCCGAAAAAATTATGACAATTTCATTCGAAGAACCACTTCGTCAATGTCAGCCCCAAGATCTGCCTCGAACTCTTGTCTTTTTACCTGTAGCAGCTCTCCTACCTCTGTTGGCAGCAAGTTCTTAAGCGACTTGTCGTGTTTCCCGCCTGGAAATGTAACAAAAAGCCCACAGCTGTCCGCGGAGTAACTAGAAAACGTGTAAAACTATATGGTCGCAGCCCGAAAATGCCTAATTGGTAACTCCCTGCTTCTGGGAATTGGCCCTAAAACGTAACTAACTTTGCCCGGACATGGCCAGAATTTACATGTTATGCAACATTACAGCGAAGTTTAAGTACGGCCAATTGTGTGTGTGGTCCGAAAGGTCAGGGGGTTAGCGACGCCCTCAGCCCTCGGCGAATCAATATGTGGGCTTACTTGGCCCAGAGAGACCTCGAAGCTCAAGCTCTCTGGCGACACTATAGTTGGCCTAAGACGACTTAGGAAAACACTTATGTACTTCTTAGTGGACTTAGCAAGCTCAATGAAGCCAAAGAATAGAGGACAGTGGGCTGTAAAGGCAAAATAACGCAACAGAAATTAAATTGTTAGAATAAGGAAACCCAAAAGAATACGAAACTAATTTTCTATGAACTCTATAGCCTTTCGTATATCAACTAAACAATACCTAAATGTGTAATAATTGTCGAATATTTTTCTTTACAATTTAAATAAATTTTAATTTCGCTTTCGCAGCACTTCAATCGATCATTGAGCCACAGTGCGGTTGTGATACAACTTGTCACTTTTGTTTATACGTCGGCCGCTTTTTGGTAACAATTCGGGCCAAGACTCTGCTGGTCCAGCTGGCTTAACCCCCGTAAGCCACACACCGAATGTTTGTTTGCTTGTGCGACTATCAAAACTGTCAGAAATTATGACATTTCAAATTTCACGTAACCGGACAAGAAAGTTGAGGCCGGGCAAAGCCCAGGCCCAATCCCAGGCCAAAGCCAAAGCCAAAACTAAAGCCAAAGCCAAGTGTTTCGAGTGTCAGGTCTTGATGCTCCGCTGCTGTGTGCTGTTCCCCCGAAATACTCAAATACTCGTATACTCTCGTACTCCCCGTACATACGAAATTTTCAATTACAGTTCGTGCCAAAACGCGAGAGATCAAATTCAGCGCCCGGCTTACATGCATGTCTGTCCGCTTGTCTATCAAAAAATGTATCTGGAAAAGAGCTACCGCACCGTCAGCAGACGAACATATTTAAATCGTTGAGCATGAATGGTGTTGCCCCTCATATTGCACTGAAAAAAGCAAAAACACTCAAGTATATGTATGTAGCCAGCAGCTCAGACACACGCGCCAAAAAATTTGTTTTTCGCAAAGAAATCTGCAGAGCTTCGGGGCCTGCAATTTCTGCGACTGTCAATGAATGGAAGGCGATTTTGCTTGTTTTTGTCATCGCCCCACGGTGTCTACAATTGTTGAGCATGCAAAATGAGAATAAATAAGAAATACAGATGGATGGATTCAGCCGGGGCTGGCTGGGAACCTGAGACATGAGAGTCGAGCACAAATACAATTTCCGAAAAGTTGATTTGGCGTCAAAACATTTTTATTTCATTTTTGTCGTTTAATTGAAATTTAATGATAAGGCACTTATTTATATGCAAAGCCAGCAGCAGCGGCAATCGAAAAGTCAGGCATATGGATTTCGTAGAGCCGCTCGCGAGTGACTCAACACAAAGTTCCTAAGAAACTCAGCTCCCCGATGAGTAATGTCCTCCAAAGGCGATTGTTCGAATTTAAATGCGATTTGCGTGATGTGAGTGTCACGTAATCGGGATTTATAAATATATTTTGCCAGTTAAAACACTTCAAAGTATTGTAAATAAATCCACAGAATTTGTTGATAAATATTCTATATTTCTTACTAATAAAAACAATTTGAAATTCCTTAGAATACAAAATGTATTTGCTTCCCAACCAATTGGTAGCGCAATCACTGGTCGCCTTTGCTCACTTCCGTTGCCTGATTTGCCCACTTTTGAAATCTGATATCCACCAATTTTTCACGTCAATGTGAAATTTTGCGCTTTTGAAGCAGCTTGCGCGTGCTTTTTCTAGCTAGGAGGTGTTCTCTTTTTGGCATTTTTGGCACCGAGTGGGCCCCGAGAAAGAAAGAAAAAATCCAGAGAGAAAAAAAAGCTGTTAACTAGGCAGAAAGCGAAACACTTCACCGGCTTCCAAGACCCGGCAAAAGGCGAACTCCGGCTGGGGGGGAAGCTGACAAAGCAATTTGCAGGCGAGAAAGGTGATTTTCAAATTGGTTCATTGTGCCCGCGAGGCCTGTGCGTAGCCTTATTGAAATCGAATTGAATTGAACGGAATGGAATTGATTTATTTGTTTGTTTGCGTGAAATTTGCATATAAGTGCGATATAATTGATTAGAAAGTGTGCCTGCTGAGGAGGCTCCCGATCGGCAGGGTTATGTACACAAACTCATAGCCGTGGATGGGGGGCCGGGCCACGCACTTTCGCTGGAAAGGCAAATGCGAGCAAAGCCTGAAACCGCTTTGGATGTGCATATTTTCCCAAGAATTTCCCTGGCGGCCGGGACAGCAAATTGCTATTGAAGATGATGGGGAAAAACTTGAAGTGAAATAAACGCAGAAGACGGGCCGAGAAGCACAACTGTCAGTCCGGCCGACCGGCCGACCGTCCGAGCAACCAGGGTACTCGAAATAATTTTCGTAGAAATGTTTCAACAAAAGGAAAACGCCGAGCAGAACAAAACTTTCCTCCATTTCATCTCTCGGCACCACGCAAAGTTCTGTTCTGCTCGGTTCCTTTGTTTAAAGGCCGAGAGGGGTCTACA